>OZ026560.1:4706758-4716758 GCA_964020155.1 Chondrilla cf. caribensis
GCGTGCTCCAGTGCAGCATGTACAGTTTTCAAAAAATATTGTGGATTAATGAACTTTGCTCATTAACTGAACGCACTGCTTATTTGTTTGTTTACCTCATTGGTACTGGGAAATTGTGACAGATAAAATGTTTGCAGGTGGGTGCTAGTGGTGGTGGATCAGCAAGCATTCACTAATTATGGTGGATTAACAAGAATCCATTGTGCTCACTTGAGATTTTGTTCACTCCCTGTTATCACATTGTGCCAATCTGATGTGTTGGTTTCCATGCCAACCACAATCCTCGCTCTGGTCCCCACCTTAGTAATACTCCACAAATTGTGATCCAGTTCTGGCCAGTACAAGGGAAATTCCCCAAATATTTCCAACACGTGATAGACAGTAATCACACCAACGTTGTTACGGGTACTACCCGGAGGACATGCTCGGTAGTGAGTGGAGGAGGGCTTTTGGTGGAACGACAGCTCTCTTTGTTGGCTGAACGTTGTTACCGTCAAAGGAACCTTCACCTCCCAATCTGTTGAGCGTGAGTACAACACAACCATCACACCAGGTGAAGTATTCCAATACTACAGAGCACCATAACACACCAAAATAGTACTTACCATCTGTAGTAAGACCACAGGCATATGTATGTATGTACCTTCTCTGGTAGGACATTATACATATGTACCTTCTCTGGTAGGACATTGTACACACATATCATCTCTGGCATATAGGACCACACCCACTCACCGTCTGTTTGAATGTCGACCTGTCTCAATGACAACTGGACTCTTACTGGTTTATCGTCAATGGTTGCTATGACAACCTCTGGGAGAGGAAAAGTACCCGAGCCTTGTCCTACTAGGGTGAATGGCAAATGAACCTGAATTGGAAGTTGAAATTGGAAGTTGAAATTACAAAAAGTAGAATTCGAACCAGTGAAGTATAACTATTGATACGAGTTCACGTTGGTGTTATCTCCAAGGACAAGTGGTTCAACATTGGCACTTAACGTCTGTAGCTAGAGATTAACAGTGTCTACAGACCGTCATCCCCAGTTACCCCTCTCCTTTCTTTGCCAGCAGGTTAATTTCCAAATAATTTCATTCGTAACCAGGAGTATTATGAATGGTTCAAAACATAGTTCACATATGCAAGCACACATTGCTCCTATCAGTGCACATGTGGGGTACTATCATAGGCCATGTCCACAGTTGTACTGTACCTCTATCCTCTGCGTGCTGGAGATGGAGAGGATGCCTTTCTCCTCCATAATCCCCAGTGACAAAGACACAGGATGGTCTTCTTCAGTGACCAGCGAACGTCCAGGCTGGTACCCGCAGTACAAAGACTCCGGTGGACTTTGTATTGTGTGGGGTTGAATGTCTGACACCATCATCTGTTCTGTTCTGAAGAAGTACACTCCAAGAAGAGTGAACGGGACGTAGCTTCTGTGGATGCTGCCGTCCACGACATTAAAGCCAAAAACTGTTGAAGGTCCTAGAACCAAATACACTGGCCTATGTTTGGAGCAGAAAATAACTAATACTGCAATGAGTATTTACATAGGAATATATAATAAAATCATACAAAGGAACATTAAAGTAATAATAATAATTATAATATTATTATTGTAGCTAGTACAATAATTAATTTATTCACTAATCAATTGATTCAAAATGTGCTGAATAATTAAAACTAGTGTGGATGACGTCACTCACCCGGGGAAGAACACCAGGTACTGGCTCATCCACGATAGGCTGAATTCCGCCTTCAGCTTTACCGAGGAGTGTCCCGCGTAATCAATAGAATCCGGAATCAGTATTCCGTCACCACTCCGGATATCGCTCACAAACGACAAAGGAGGTAGTTTTCTCGTGTTCTCACTGCTACTCCAATCGAGTTTACTCCTGTCCCAATCGATGACTATCGGACGTGAAAAGGATACAACGACTATAACTTTCGATCCTTCAACGCTCGGAATAGGTTCAATTAGAGGATTCCAAGGGTTTTTGAACTCGACATTGATTGGTTCGGTACAAAAGAATGAGGATACACGTCCACATGAACCAATTTGTGATAAACCAGCGAGTACTGCGAAGAAGACGATAAAAGACTTCATTTAATTTTGCAGCGTGCGATGATCTCTGGGACGCTGGAACAGCTGCGCCGATCCAATGAATATCATTAGGGCATGAAAATGGCGGAGGCGAACGAGGACACATCGCCAAAAGATGATGGGCGTAAAGAGGACGTGGATGTTGTGGAAGACGAAAAGAACGACCCAGTGGTAGAAGATACAACCGATAAGAGTACTCCTTCAGCTCAAATAGTGGAAGAAGAAGAAGACTGGCTGGATATACTTGGAAATGGTCAAATTAAGAAAAAGGTCCGGCTCTTGTCCGCATACGTTCAACCATTAATCACATCTAATTTTCGACATTGAGTTAACGTACACTCATAGTCGGATCTGTTTGGATCCTGTGAATATCACGTGTGTTTCCCTGTTAGTGCATATATACTGGTAGTGAGTATATGTGTGTTTGTCTGTGTTTCCATTAAAGATATTAAAGAAGGGAGGTGGCATAGAGAGCAGACCAGTCCCCTCTTCTACTGTAGTCATTCGAACCCGGGGATCCTTGGAAGATGGGCAATCTGTGGATGTGAACGACCATCTCAAGTTCACTCTTGGAGAAGGAGAAGTGACCCACGGTAGGAGGTGTCTGTTGTGTGTGCAGTGAGGGAATGTGGAATGTGATGTGTGTGTGTGTGTGTGTGTGTGTGTGTTTGTGTGTTTGTGTATGTGTGTGTGTGGAGGACAGAATTGTGTCATATACAGGATGTACTATGTGTCATGCTGTACACATCAGATGTGTTTTGTATCTGGTGGCCGTTTGCTCCTTCCTGGCAGCCCTTGACTTAGCAGTCACTCTGATGGGGGTCAGAGAAGTGGCTCAAGTTGAAGCAGTACCGAGGTTCCTATATGGAGAGAAGGGGAGGTGAGTTGAAATGGAAGGAAGTTAATTTGGTTCGCTCTCCAAATTAACTTCCTTTCACTAACTACTACACAATTGTACACTTAGGGTACATATAAATAGTGCATTTAATATGCTAAAATCAGATAGGTCACGGTGGCTGGGTGGTCAGGCGGCATGATTCTAGGCTCCAGATCGCGGGTTCGAATCCTCCAACGGACTGATTTTTTTCCATGAAAAAAAGAGCTCGCTTCCCGGTGGGTGACCTTTTTCTCTTCAAATAAATCATGATATAAGTATTATAGTAGACAAGTTATAGAATAACTCCCCTGCATAACCACAACAGAAATTGGGCTGAAATTCGAGCGCAATGGATTAGATGAACATAACAACTTCAGTAAAGGTTCTCCTAAGCGTGAAAGAGCCGCCCAAGTAATTCGAAAGCGGAGAGCGCCAACCCCGCGGTGTATTTTAAGCCGGAATTACTTGTTTGTGAAATCCAACTCACCAAATCACCTCTACCAGTGACACTCCTGACTCACTCCTCCTAGTCTTCACATGATCTGTGTATTGTACATGTGTTTCCATTACAGGCCTCCGGATATCCCATCCAATGCTGCCATTACGTACGAAGTGGAGCTCTTAAGTGTGGAACCTCCAGTTGATCCATGTGAACTGAACGAGAAACAGCTACTGGAAATTGTGTATGTGGACTTTGGCTGTAACCTCTACTTCATATGTGTGTGTATACAGTCAGACCTCTTTACAACCTCACCCTTGGTAGTGCTCCCATACACTAGTATACAGTCAGACCTCTTCACAACATCACCCTTGGTAGTGCTCCCATACACTAGTATATGTACATACGTAGGTAAGGGGAAGGAAGGGAGTCTCTATAAACCAACACTCAACACTCGGAACAATGAAAATAGAACACCACTGAGAGTCCATAAGTTGTCAGATTGTGAAGATTTTAATGTATTTGTCTGAAATGATGGTTGTGTTTGGGTTGTGGTCAGGTTATAGAGGATGTTGGTGGTTGAGATGTTGGATCATTGAGGGTCCACTGTATCTTTGTAGCTGTGTAGCTGTGTAGCTGTGTTGATGTTAGCTCAACTTTGGTTTCATTTAGAGAAAGGAAACGGGACAGAGGAAACTGGTGTTTTGAGAGGAAAGAATATGAGCAAGCTATCAGCTGTTTTCAGAAGTATGTGGATGTGAGGTGTGGGCGTGGGTGTGGGTGTGGTCATATACATAGAGTATTTGATATGTGTAAGTGATAATATACTGTCCATATCTCTCTCTTATACACTCATATCCCATCACACACACATGCACACATGCACACACACACACACACACACACACACACACACATGCACATACACACACGCACGCACACACACACACACACACACACACACACACACACACACACACACACACGACACATATGTACAGAGCTGGCAGTTTGATGGAAGAGTATTTGATGGAAAATGTATGTACTGGAGTACTCTGATATGGTCCACCAGGTGGTTGTATTGAGTGGCTTCCTTTGTGTACCCTTCTCCAGAAAAGTACAGAGGTCCTACAACAGTGGATGATTAAATGCTGGAATAATTTAGCAGTATCGCTTATGAAGGTGTGTGTGTGTGTGTGGTGTGTGTGTGTGTGTGTGTGTGTGTGTGCGTGTGTGTGTGTGTGCGTGTGTGTGTGTGCATGTGTGTGTACATGTATGTAGTGCATACCTTCTATGTAAGCATGTGTGTGTGGTGTTTGTGTGTTCACTGATTTATTTATCTTCTAGCTTGATCTGGTAAGTGAAGCTGAAGAAGCTGTTAGGAAAGTTTTGAAAATAGATCCAAAGAATGCAAAAGCTTTGTATAGGTTAAGTAAGGTTTGTGCACGTGTGTGTGTGTGTGTGTGTGTGTGTGTGTGTGTGTGCTCATATGCATCCATGTATTGTGATATCTCCACAATGCTGTTCACAACAACCACCAATGCTAGGTCTTGTCCACGAGAGGTGAATACAAAAAAGCTGTACAGTTGCTCAAGAAGGCCACCGAGGAAAATCCTGAAGAGAAGGTAAGTGTTTATCCTGGAATACTGACTGCTAGCTCTCTCACACTAGTGTTGGACGATTCTACATTGTATTGTCCTCTATGGGTGTGTAGGCATTGGCTACTGAGCTGGAACGAGTTGAGAAACTGTTAAAGCAGAGTCTTGAGAAGGAGAAAGCTATGTATCGTAGAATGATAGACGGTTTGGGAAAGAAAGAAAAATTGTCGCAGACTGAGTCCCAATCCCAAACTGTGAGTTTGCACTTGGAATCGGACTTGTACGATTGAGGGCTGTGTTCTGTTATGATGTGTTTCTCGTCCCCCACAGAGCATGTGGCCATATGTGGTTGGCGCGGTAACCGTTGCTGTTGTTGGAATCGGGCTGGCCTTCCTCTTGTCTTCGAAACACTGATGTTTGCACTGATTTTAATCATGCTGATTGCCGTTAGTCACTTGATGGTTTATATTTGTGAAATATCAAGACAAAAATTAATGAAATCAAATTTATACACATCAGAGTTGAAGTGTATCTAGTATAAATGGGATTAATTCTATGTCGGACGGAAAGTTGTGATAATATTTGGCAGCTGAGACCCTGGCCTGGTCCAGATTTCCACTTTTTCGATGTTCCCATACTGATACCAAACTCTCCTATACAATTGAAATGGAAGTCAAAATTGCATGTAGCTTATAACTCACTGGTGAAATAAAACCAACATTTTATGCAAATCTAATAATTCTTATGTTTGTCTAATGCTAGCATGCATGCGTGCACGCACACACACACACGCACGTACATGCACACACACACACACACGTGCACACACACACATACACACACCTTTTTTTCCAGTACATCACAATAAAACCTATTCCCCTTTAACAATAGCCACAAATCATTTATTCTTTGCAAACAACCAGCTCCCTGGAACCAAGTGACAAGAATTAATCACATTCAAAACATCACGATCATCAACAACTCAATATACAAACACTTGAAATAACACATTGTAGTTGATATGTAAATAATGTACTGATAACAATCCACATACATATCAGGTATACAGTACACACAATACACACAGTACATACAGTACATACAGTACACACAGTACACATAGTACGTGCAGTACATACAGTACATGCAGTATTTGCAGTACATACAGTACATACAATACCTCTGAGTTATTTAGTAAACAAATTTTGACGTAAACAAGAGCATCAATACATGTTGGGTGTAGGGCGACTTGTGACCATTCTGAGCAAAGAAAAACAGCTGTAGAAATAAACCCTGGTCACGCCTCACAAATACAAAGGAAATTACCCTCCAACTTGATCAACTCCTCCACCGCTGCCATGGTTAGTGTGAGGTCGTTGACGATAACTCCAAACGAAATTAGACCAATTACGGAGAAAACGGAAGTTGGCTGAGTCTGAAAACTGCAACACAGACAATGACTTATTTCGGCACAGGTTATTCATGAGGTTGGTGTAGTACACTTGTTTACTGTCTACTATGATGGGGAGATCTCAACATGTGGGTAGATTACAGAGGTTCACTCAGTACAGTCTACAATGATGGGGAGATCTCAACATGTGGGTACACTCAGTACAGTCTACAATGATGGGGAGATCTCAACATGTGGGTAGATTATAGAGGTTCACTCAGTACAGCCTACAATGATAGGGAGATCTCAACATGTGGGTAGATTATAGAGGTCCACTCAGTACAGTCTACAATGATGGGGAGATCTCAACATGTGGGTAGATTATAGAGGTCCACTCAGTACAGTCTACAATGATGGGAAGATCTCAACACTTACGCTTTAAACAGCAGATCTTTACTCAATCCAGGATTGGACTCCAAGGATGTCACTGCCCGTGCAGTGAGGAAGTGAGAGAGGGCCACTTGCGGACTGGATTCCATCAACACTGCATATTCTGAGTGTGAGAAAGCACTAGGTTAACACAAACATATTGCACAACACTGTCACTGTATTACACAATTACATGTTCGTGTTACACAATCAACCACCTTTGCAGTTAAGCATAGGTGAACCATGATAATATTGCACAATTTGCTCAAATACTATGCAAACTCACTGTACTATTGTGTAATTCTGTTGAAGTATTATGTAATTTAACTACTCTGTTGTGCAATCTCAGCATACCACTGCCAGCTTCATCATGTTCTCCACTGAGATGATAAGCCAGTGCTTTGTAGGCCTGAGTCACATGATCCCCAGAATCGATTTGATTGGAGTAAATTTCAATCGCCTTTGTACATGTGATAAGATCTCCCCTGTAATGATTTGAAGTGTTATCACATGGTTGTCACATGACCACAACATTAGTTTCATCACAAACCTCTCTACAAGCACTCTGGCCAGATTATGCTCAGCGCAGGCTTTTAGGTCACTTTGGTCAGCCATTTTATCTGACCCCAGCACTCTATGAATAAATACAAAACTGAAACAATAAACAAATAAACAAAGAACACATTAAAGGTTCTCTAATACATTACCACACTAAACAACACACTCAGTGAGACCTCTTTACAACATTACCCTTGGTAGTACTGACCGTATACTAGTGTATGGGAGCACTACCAAGGGTGGTGTTGTGAAGAGGTCTGACTGTATACTAGTGTATGGGAGCACTACCAAGGGTGATGTTGTGAAGAGGTCTGACTGTATACTAGTGTATGGGAGCACTACCAAGGGTGGTGTTGTGAAGAGATCTGACTGTATACTATTGTATGGGAGCACTACCAAGGGTGGTGTTGTGAAGAGGTCTGACTTTATACTAGTGTATGGGAACACTACCAAGGGTGATGTTGTAAAGAGGTCTGACTGTACAGTGAACTATGGTGACATGTGTGCAGCACTGCGCTAAACTACACATTTAAGTAATGTCAATGTTTCCTCAGTGGTACTACCTTTCAAAGGTTGTAATAGCCTCAGTGAGCAGCCCTTCCTGTTCGCAGAGAAGTCCAAACAAGTTCAGAGAGACTACATCGTCAGGATGTCTTCCTGTAGCGAGGAAAAGGAGAGTGAATGCAATCCAAGAAATCTAGGAAAAAGTGGACATTAGCACAGGGTTCGTAATGGTGTATGCATACCAATGTACACACACACGCACACACACACACACACACACACACACACACACACACACACACACACACACACACACACACACGCACACACACACACACGCACACACACACACACACACACACACACACACACAGAACTCACTGATGTATTTCTCCAAACACGTCTTAGCCTGGAGTACAGACCTCATAGCGATGGGATGTAGGGTGGATCCATCCGGTTGCATGACCCGATCACGAGGGAGGGACTTCACAGTCTCACACACCAGGTGGGCATACCTCCTGCTACTCTCGTCCTACAAACAGTACAGAACACAGTCAAAGTCCCAAAAAACGATAATCCTCGGACTATAATTTCCAAAGGATATACTCCAAGAATTATAACTGCTGATGCACAAGAAATACAGCCAAGGACTGCATAATAGTAAGTGGATAATTGATGAATATACTGTGGAACCTCTCTATAAAGGACACATTGGGACCAGGTAATTTGTCCACTGTAGAGAGGTTGTCCACTCTTCAGAGGTATAAAATGTATTAGCACTATAGGAAAATCCATTTTTGGTTCCTTACAGAGTGTCCTTTGTAGGGAGGTAATTTCTATGTTGTCCTTTATAGAGAGTCCTTTAATAGAGGTTCCACTATACTGGGTATTAAAGCGTCATGAGAGTCTCAGTTCCATGGTTCATTACAGCATTGAAATTTAACATGTGAGAGAATACACAGTAGCCTCAATCCAACACGAATGGGAAGAACTGTACCACACTGCGCATGTTATATGCATCAACAATACAACATACAACAAACAACAACAACAACAAACAAACAAACAAACCGAATATTCCAGTTCTGTGGCATGTCTGTACATATCGAGGGCTTCGGCTGTTTCTCCGATCACCTCGGCAACACGAGCCTCACACACCCAAGCCGGCTGGTAGGAGGGGTCAGAGGATTGAGCGCGACGGAAGCAGTCGTGAGCGAGCTTCACACTGTCGGCCTTGAGGTAGAGCACGCCGAGGTTGGTCCACGCTACGGGGTTCTGTGGGGGTGGGGACAGTTGGCATGTGAGTACAGGACATGTACAGGACATGCAGGACATGTAAAGGACATGTACAATACATGTACAGGACACGCAGGACATGTGGACATGTAAAGGACATGTACAATACATGTACAGGACACGCAGGACATGCGCAGGACATGTACATGACACATACATGACATGTACAGGGCATGTACACAACATGTAGGACATGTACAGAAGATGTACAAGACATGTACAGGACAATTACAGGACAGATACATGACATGTACATTGTGTGCAGGACATGTACAGGACATGTACGATACATGTACGGGACATGCAGGACATGTAAAGGACATGTATAGAAGATGTACAGGATAATTACAGAACAGATACACGGCATGTACATTGTGTTCAAGACATGTACATAACATGCATAGAACTTCAGAGAACATGTACAGAACATGAGGCATTTTCAATAGCAAACACAATGGGCTGAAGTGGATGCATGTGTAACAATTCTTACTTTCTCATTCAAATTTAGGGACCTAATGTAGGCGTCTTGAGACATGGCATAATGAGAGCTACCCATCATGGTTGCCATGACTCCCAGTGCACACCAGTGGTGGGCATCATTTGGAGCTAGATCAATTGCTTTCTTAATGGCCTCAATGGCGGCCAGAGACAATTTCTCCTTTTCACTGTCTTCTTGAACTACCTGCAAATACAATACATGTGTATGGACAGACACTGTGTGTGTGTGTGTGTGTGTGTGTGTGTGTGTGTGTGTGTGTGTGTGTGTGTGTGTGTGTGTGTGTGTGTGCACGTGTGTGTGTGTGTG
>OZ026560.1:4719258-4786758 GCA_964020155.1 Chondrilla cf. caribensis
CTGATGTACATACGCATCATCAAAGGTCTGATGTGCTCAAGTGTGAAGACTTCGTCCACTTGGGCTCCAACATCTCTCAGGACTTCATGGACATCGCTCCACTCTTCCAAACCAGCACTGCACTCAGCTAAGAGCATTCTAAGTAGAAGTGAGTATAGGTGTACAGCATGTGGTAGAGTACAAGAGTGGATGTGTGTGTAGTGAGTATACAAGAGTGTGTGAAGGCATGGTAACTGGAGAATAAGAGCTAATTGTTGGCAATGATGTACAGTACACACAGTACACACAGTACATACAGTACACACAGTACACACAGTACACACAGTGCATACAATACACACAGTACACATAGTGCATACATTACATACAGTGCATACAGTACATACAGTACACACAGTACATACAGTACACACAGTACACAGATATATACATACTTGAAAAAGATCTTGTAGGCACTGTCCCAGCAGGTTGGTAAACTGGATATTCGTTCAAGACCTGTGAAAGTACGGTCCAATACTTGGTGAATCCACTAGCAATTCACATCATAACTGTCTCACTTTGGATCAGATCCTTCCGAGCACTCGAGTATGAACACATTCTCAACTTCACTATTCCTCTAACAATACTCCCCAACAAGGAGCAATCTGTGAGAAGTACCACGAGTGAGAACATGTACCATCTTCTTCACACTTCTCTACTAGATTAGCTCTCCTACCTCACACACACACACACACACACACACACACACACACACACACACACACACACACACACACACACACACACACCTTCAGTAGACATCTTCTCAAAGCACTCTTTCAGTTTAGTGACATCATTGATCATCAACAGCACCTCACACAAGGAAACAGTGCAGACAGAGACGTCAATCACAGTCAATTTCTCACAAGTGCCCTTTAGAGACGCTTTCAGAGAAAGAGGATATGAACTCAACGCACTACAGACACACATCTCTCCAATAACATCCACGCTCTTCACAGCATCCTGTTCAGGTAGTGATTTGAGGACAACTGGGAGATTCGACAGGGCAGTTTCCAGAATCAGCTCTGCTTCACTCACTAGGGGTGTTTTCTATTTGCGACACATGTGACAACAACGAAAACAATAACACACGTGAACATAGTCCCACATGTCCACATTCAAACAGCAGCAAAACAAAAACGTACATAAAACATGTTCTGACATAGTTCCAAGAATTTGCGTCTTCTCTCAATCATCAGACTGCTTTCTTCTAAGATACAAAGGCCTCTTCCAACCTGACAGATATCAATAAAAACAAAAAGACATGAAAATAGCCTAAGCAGGATTTGACACATTTGACCATAGAACAGCTAAACAATTCGATCCTACCATACTCCACCATAGAACAGCTAAACAATTCGATCCTACCATACTCCACCATAGAACACTTGAAACTTCAGGTTACTTCTCACAGACACTAGGAAAATGGATTTTCAGCCCCCATCCCCTCAAAAATTCCTCTCACCACATGCCCCCACACCTATGGTACCATTCACCTCAACATCAATGTTGTTGCCAGTCTCAAAGGTTTAAAATTTAATCTTTGTACAAAGGGTATTTACTGACTAGTATTGACACTACTATTAATTTAATGATCATTGATAATTTTTATCATGGTATAGTGTTCCATCACTATCTGTGACCCCCCGACTTCAAACCTGTAGAAACCCGATTAGAATTCACACACAAAACGATCAACGTTATGGTCACCTGTTCCATGTCCTTGATTGAAGGTTTCCTTTCAAGCCGGTAGAGAAGCACATCCACTAAAATCTCCCAGCAGGAGACAAGGACGTCCTGACCACTTTCTTGGTCTTCTGTCAGCTCTGACAACACCTCTATAGCCTTGTCATGGTTGTCCACCTGTTTGTACAAGCGAGCAAGCTTCTTCTTGTACTGTCTCAGTTTATCAGTGTCACTAACGTTGCCAGTGGAGAAATGGAAGAGCAGCTGATGGCAATTGTGTGGAATGTGTGAAAGTAAATACAAACCCAGCACATAAATATAGCATGTTTATACAAGTATGTATGAATACTCGCATACAAATGCCACCCGTGAATTCACATACACACATGCACATGTGCATCTATGTACACACACACACACACACACACACACACACACACACACACACACTTTCCAATAAACATGAGATATTGTTCATAAACTTCTATTGCGTTCGTTTTGTCCTCAAAAGTAAAAATCTCGCTTTTGTCATAAAAGTCAGCCAGTCCCTGTGTCAAGGAGCACAACCACAACATGATACAACATGGATACATACGCATACAATGTCCATCATTGCATGCACTACAGTGGATTAGTGGATTATAGTGGGTTATGTATTGTGTTGAGATGGAACCTGGTCAGTTCAATAATAAGAGAGATCCCGTGGATTTTGTGTTTCGGCCAAGTTATTAACATCATAGATTAACTTTACTACGTAGTGTAGCCCGGATGATCTGTGATGACAAGCAATACCAAATGCACGCATACCTTCCAGGCCAAAGGATCATTTTTCGATATCAATGTAGCTCTCTTGTAGTAATCCTTAGATTCTCTCTTGCGTTCAAGCTCGAACGAGCACTTTCCAGCAAACACGAGAGCGTGATAATTCTCAGAGTCCAAATCTAAGATCTCCTGAAAAAAATAACTACCGATAATAAAATAACACCTAGCAGCACACAAGATGCCTAAGAAATACCTCACAAATTTCCAAAGCTCTTTCGTATTGTTTCGCTGATATTGCACTCTTAGCAGATTTGAGTTTACTTCTTAGTTCCTTGGTAGCCATTTTGATAAAATCACGTGAATTAAACCAACCGCTTTCACCGCGGTAACTGGAGTACACGCAGAGTGCGTTGCTAGATACGCCAAACTAGTCTCGCATGGTCGGACCCTCACCGTTTTCAAACGGTCACTGTTCCGTACCAAGTTGACACCCTGTACCAAGTTGACTTTCACACTACTTAAGCGCCCGTTATAAACGCATGGCACTATCAATCCTCAATCCAATATCCATGTCTGTATAGTGTTTTCATTTAATTATGACGTTGCTTCAGGCTATTATGTCAATGAGTTGTGTGTGTGTGTGCGTGCGTGCATGTGTGTGTGTGTGTGTGTGTGTGTGTGTGTGTGTGTGTGTGTGTGTGTGTGAGTGTGTGTGTGTGTGTGTGTGTGTGTGTGTGTGTGTGTGTGTGTGTGTGTGTGTGTGTGTGTGTGTGTTGCATGTGTTTTGTGTGCATGATTGCGTGTTCATGTTATAACACTTATAGTGTATGTTTGTATCATAATAAATCTACCATGGGGGCTACAATAACATTGCATACCACGGGACACATATCCTACTGGTCCCAATGTATGAATCTCATCACAGTTCAAACCTGTCGCCACATTGGCGGCAGGACAAGGAGGATACAGGTGCATTTCATAGACTGGGGGGAGTGCGCATGACCATGTAGACTCAGGAGACATCCCCCAGCTGCAAACAAATACCAAATGAATTTAGTTAAGTCATATTAGTGGTAGCTGGAATGTTTGTTCACTGAGGAATTTTGGAAAGCTCAAATGTGTGCGCACATGTGCACGCACACACACATACACACACACACACACACACACATACACACACACACACACACACACAATTAACTGATCATCTCAGATAGGGTCTGTAAGATCTTGAACTGTGCATGTACTGTATGTACTGTGTGTACTGTATGTACTGTGTGTACTGTATGTACTGTATGTACTGTAAGTACTGTGTGTACTGTGTGTAATGTATGTACTGTGTGTACTATGTGTACTGCGTGTACTGTGTGTACTGTGTGTACTGTATGTACTGTATGTACTGTGTGTACTGTATACTGTATGTACTGTAAGGTATTCAACCCCTTTGCCAAGTTGAACTAGAAGTTTTCTTTGGCCTCATGTTTTAACCATCATGAAAAATTGAAGAAACGATCATATGAGCAAAGGATAATAGAGGTCGAACATGGGTCATTTACCCCCCTTGTATTTAGTGCCTCTGAGAGCATGGGCCGTTCAGCCACCATTTTCTACCGTAGATTGGCAGCACAGTTGGCAGAGAAGAGAAATGAGCCATATCCAGTGACCATGGGTTGGCTTCGTTGCCACCTTTCCTTTTCTCTGGTTCGTTCAGCAATTCTGTACATCAGGGGTACCCGATCCAAAGCCAATTTCATTCCCAGAGTACCAGACTCTACTGATCTAGCCGTAACTGAACTACACACACCTATTTAAACTCTATTTTTTCTGATTATTCCAGTATTGTTAAATCACATACATCCTTTGATTTGGTGTTGTATTTATTGAGAGCCTCACACGGCACACACTTTAATTTTCGTACGATTGTTTTTTCACTATCACCTAATTTCAATGTCGATTCATATATACCTCTTTAAATAATGTACTATGTACACATGAAAAAAATGTACTGTATGTACTGTGTGTACTGTGTGTACTGTGTGTACTGTGTGTACTATGTGTACTGCGTGTACTGTGTGTATTGTGTGTACTGTGTGTACTGTGTGTACTATATGTACTGTATGTACTGTGTGTACTGTGTGTACTGTGTGTACTATGTGTACTGTATGTACTGTATGTACTGTATGTACTGTATGCACTGTGTGTACATATGTACTGTATGTACTGTGTGTACTGTATGTACTGTGTGTACTGTGTGTATTGTGTGTACTGCGTGGTACATAAACAACACAGGTAAATGACTTTTGAAATTGAATACATATATCTGCTGTTTAACCTAGTCCAAAGTCTAGCATGACATGTGTACTGGGGTGGGACTCAAAAGTGTTATATTTGTGTGAGTGAGTGTGTGAATGTTATGGTAACAATGGGGTGGTCACAATAACATTGCATACCACGGGACACATATCCTACTGGTCCCAATGTATGAATCTCATCACAGTTCAAACCTGTCGCCACATTGGCGGCAGGACAAGGAGGATACAGGTGCATTTCATAGACTGGGGGGAGTGCGCATGACCATGTAGACTCAGGAGACATCCCCCAGCTGCAAACAAATACCAAATGAATTTAGTTAAGTCATATTAGTGGTAGCTGGAATGTTTGTTCACTGAGGAATTTTGGAAAGCTCAAATGTGTGCGCATGCGTGCGCACACACACACATAAGTTAACTGATCATCTCAGATAGGATCCATAAGATCTTGAACTGTGTATGTACTGTATGTACTGTGTGTACAATGTGTACTGCGTGTACTGTACATCATTGCCAACAATTAGCTATTCCCTCGTTCTCCAGTTACCATCCCTTCACACACCTTTTATACTCACTACACACACATGCTCACTCTTGTACTCTACCACATGCTGTACATCTACACTCACTTCTACTTAAAATGCTCTTAGCTGAGTGCAGTGCTGGCTTGGAAGAGTGGAGCGATGTCCATGAAGTCCTGAGAGATGTTGGAGCCCAAGTGGACAAAGTCCTCACACGTGTGTGTGTGTGTTGTGTGTGTGTGTGTGTGTGTGTGTGTGTGTGTGTGTGTGTGTGTGTGTGTGGTGTGTGTGTGTGTGTGTGTGTGTGTGTGTGTTGTGTGTGTGTGTGTGTGTGTGTGTGTGTGTGTGTGTGTGTGTGTGTGGTGTGTGTGTGTGTGTGTGTGTGTGTGTGTGTGTGTGTTGTGTGTGTGTGTGTGTGTGTGTGTGTGTGTGTGTGTGTGTGTGTGTGTGTGTGTGGTGTGTGTGTGTGTGTGTGTGTGTGTGTGTGTGTGTGTGTGTGTGTGTGTGTGTGTGTGTGTGTGTGTGTGTGTGTGTGTGTGTGGTGTGTGTGTGTGTGTGTGTGTGTGTGTGTGTGTGGTGTGTGTGTGTGTGTGTGTGTGTGTGTGTGTGTTGTGTGTGTGTGTGTGTGTGTGTGTGTGTGTGTGTGTGTGTGTGTGTGTGGTGTGTGTGTGTGTGTGTGTGTGTGTGTGTGTGTGTTGTGTGTGTGTGTGTGTGTGTGTGTGTGTGTGTGTGTGTGTTGTGTGTGTGTGTGTGTGTGTGTGTGTGTGTGTGTGTGTGGTGTGTGTGTGTGTGTGTGTGTGTGTGTGTGTGTGGTGTGTGTGTGTGTGTGTGTGTGTGTGTGTGTGTTGTGTGTGTGTGTGTGTGTGTGTGTGTGTGTGTGTGTGTGTGTGTGTGTGGTGTGTGTGTGTGTGTGTGTGTGTGTGTGTGTGTTGTGTGTGTGTGTGTGTGTGTGTGTGTGTGTGTGTGTGTGTGTGGTGTGTGTGTGTGTGTGTGTGTGTGTGTGTGTGTGTGGTGTGTGTGTGTGTGTGTGTGTGTGTGTGTGTGTGTGTGTGTGTGTGTGTGTGGTGTGTGTGTGTGTGTGTGTGTTGTGTGTGTGTGTGTGTGTGTGTGTGTGTGTGTGTGTGTGTGTGTGTGTTGTGTGTGTGTGTGTGTGTGTGTGTGTGTGTGTGTGGTGTGTGTGTGTGTGTGTGTGTGTGTGTGTGTGTGGTGTGTGTGTGTGTGTGTGTGTGTGTGTGTGTGTGTGTGTGTGTGTGTGTGTGGTGTGTGTGTGTGTGTGTGTGTTGTGTGTGTGTGTGTGTGTGTGTGTGTGTGTGTGGTGTGTGTGTGTGTGTGTGTGTGTGTGTGTGTGTGTGTGTGTGGTGTGTGTGTGTGTGTGTGTGTGTGTGTGTGTATTTGTCTCATCTTGCTGAAACATCGAAATACGACTTTCGTAGTGATGTGACTGTCACATGATTAGTCACCACCAAATAACCACCATTATTCTTCAGTTTATAGATAAACTACCCAAACACCAAGCTGTCACCATGGCAACAAAGGTAGTCACTGTTTAATACACCTCCACCTTACCATCCAGTGTGGCCTTCCTGACTCACTGATTACTTGCTTGTCTCAGGACCAGTTGTTACCATGGCAATCAAGGTTATTGAACCAGATCAGTACATGCACTACTCTTCAAGACTATACACTTCAATAACACAGCACCAGACATTGCTGGATAACATTATTTTCACTCCATTAATTCTCACTACTGGCAATCAAACTAGAAACTACAGTAACTACTCAACTAACTGTAAATCAAACACTACAACACACTATGTAATGATCATAACACACTATGTAATGATAACATAATTCTAAATGTTAAGTCTATTTGTAGATTCACACAGTATACTACTAAAGCATGTCTAGTATTACACTTTCAGCTTTGTTATTAGATATCCAAATCGTGAACAAAGCTGGTAGCTTTGTCACCCAGCTTCTTGATAATCTCATCGCGAACCTTTCCATAAATCTGTCCGTTGAGAGTGACTTTTTCAGTGCCATAATACATATGTGTGGACGACGAATCAAACTCCCAAAAGAGAAATCTTGTAACGTTTTTGGTGGTTGAGAAATAGAAGGCTCCAAGTCCCATGATAACTTGTCCACTTTTATCCACATCACATGGCATGATCTGGAAGTTACCGGCATCAAGCTTGGAGCTTTCTCTATTGAACAGCACCACCCTGTTATCATCACCAGGAAGTTTTTCGAGGGCTTTGATAGTTTCTACCATTGCTGCTGCTTCATTCCCACTGGCAACGGCTGCCAGTAATTGGAGAACAGCCTTATCCATTGTAAACGTGCTAGAACCACTCTGATACTCTTTAAAAGAGAAGGATTGGATGACCCACCCAACATTTTCCAGCACATGAACGTAGAATTGATACCATTCTTTGGTCTGCTTTTCACGATCATACTTCTTACTGGCAGCCAACTGAGCCAACAGTGTGGAATTGAGAACATCTTGTTTGTCTTGACCTTGGAGGTTTACAGTGAAGGAAACTAAGCTTCCATCATCAACAAAGCCTTGTTTTTTGCCATCGGAAACTGCAGTACCCAATTTTGGGCCCTTGAATGGTGGAAAATAATCCACAATCTCCAAATTTCGCACAAATTCAACAGAGTCAGGTGTCTTGGCCATTGTACGTATCAAGTTGTAGACAGCTGGCTATATTGTTCTGACGGCTCCAAGTGTGCTGAAATCCACAGGACAGTGAACTAGCTGCTGCAGGTGTATGTCATCCTTTTATAGAGCCACTACCCAATATAATATAAACAAAGATGCGATTCCAAGGGTTAGCGAGGTTTTACAAACTTGACCTATGGCTTCCGGTCCGTAGCAGACTCAGAAGTTCCTACTCATGCACTTGATTGCTTGGGGGGTCAATATTAATATTATATAACAATAATGATAACAATAATAATAATAATTATATTTAGTAATAATCATTGACAAACAAGACAAAATGAATACAACAAAGCTTCAGCTGTTCAACTGATGATGTGATGGACAATAGGAGGTGTGGTCTGAGGAGTGTGCAGACATTGTTCACTGGCCTGTGTATATGAAATAGTAAACAGATGCATTGTAGACACATATGTGAACCAGCCAAGTAAACACACTCCCACACCCACACCCACTAACACAAAGTATGTATATGCACTTATGTAGACCAGCCAGGCACACAGCACCCCCCTCCCCCCACACACAGGGTATGTACACTGTAGCGAGGTATCACATAGTGCACTAGCTATGTACAGTATATGTGAGTACAATTCAAAGGATTGAGTCTATCATTGATGTGTTTACAATAATATTATATGATTAACAAGTAATTCGAGTTAAAAACTCATAGGGCTGCCACCCCCATACTCAAATAAGCGTCTCTTTTGGGTTCAGAAGAACCTTCACTGAAGATATAATGCTCTTCGAAGCCATTGCACTCGAATTTTAGGCTAATTTCGAATTCATGGGGTTCAAAAGTGGCCATCTTTTTCGCACATTATAAATTATAATATAAATTCACTGTTGTGGTTATGCATAGGAATACATATTATATATATCGATTATGTATTATTGGGACAGGGTATTGGATGGTTTTTACCGTTTTGATTGCATCAACAGCTGATCGTGCAATGGTCACGTTAGCCAATTAATTTGCATTCTTTGCGACGCACCACATTTGATTGGTTATAGTGTGACCTTCATGTACTCAACGATTGACATGTAGAAAAGGCAACATTGGTTCAAAACCCTGGAGCATTGTATTTACTGTGGAAGACCCAAGGGCATGACCAGACGGTAATTTCAAAGAGTTACAATGGGGGTTTGTGCCCAAAACACACACAATGTTTCAGGGCTGTTCGTTTTCCAATTACACCATCCAGTGGAGAGAGATTTCCATCACCACCGACTTACACAGAAGATTTTTCCAATTTCAACATGGATGCATTTCTTGATTGGTGACCCTGTAAAGTAGCCTTCCTGGTTAAGTGGTCTACCAGTATAATAATAATACCTGAATCTGAATCTGGACTTCGGCTAGTTGAACTTTATATACGTTATATATATATATATATATACTTTTCTCTTGTGTTACTATTATTAATCACAAATTTGCCTCTAATGGTTATGTAATTTCATAACACGGAGTGCTAGAGTGGTTACTGCCCTGGCAGCTTCTATGATGTATGATGTCATTAGGGCTATGAAATATATATATCGAGCGTAACATACCGCAAGTTGAAATGAAAATAGTATAGGGGCTGCCTGTGGCAGCCCATAAAAATGTAACAGATGTGAGGGCCTATAAGTGTGTGTGTTACTGACCATGCACCCACTACTGGTCATTTATCACCACACAAAATTACTCTCAGATTGTTACATTGTCTCCAAATAGTGTTTCAACACCTATTCTAATATGACCAAATTGTAAAACATATTACGTATGTTCTTTCAACTTCCTAAGGTTTTCAAATATCATTCTAATTAAACAATTACAATGAAACCTTCAAATCACCACACCCACCAACAGATACACACACACACACACACACACACACATCACATTCAACAGTCCCCGTGTAGAGGAGCACAACCACAACATGATACTACGTGCCCTACATTGGGCTCCACCTAACGAAAGACATTAAAAGTTTAAAATCTTGATTACATGCAAGTTTTACTCCCAACATTAATCATGTATGCTAATACAATGTCATATTCTTTTTAATAGAAACTAGCACAACATACTAAGGAGGTTGTTATGTATTATATTATGTGAATCTACTTATGGTGCATTAAATGACAACGAGCATAAAATGCACGCATACCTTTCAGGCCAAAGAGTTGCTTATACATGCAAAAGTTGTTCTGGATCCATGCTGAACTAATTTTTAGATTCACTCTTGCATCAAAGTTCGAGCACACTTTCCATCAAACACGAGAGCGTAATAATTCTCATAGTCCAAATCTAAGATATCCTCGAAAACGCAACTAGCTAGCAATTGGGAACGAAACGCACTTGATTCTTTCAGGCTCACAAATTTTGAAATTTTGGCCAACATGCGACTTCTTTGTACGCAAATTGCCAGTCCATCGAAGCGTCCAGTCTCGATTCATCCGCCCGGCTGGAAGGGGGCACGGACGTGCTACGAGGCGACGTGGACGATATCGTTTGTGGTCGACGTACTGTGGGGTACACGAAACGGACGAATAGGGCACTTACGTTTCGTTCACTCACGGTCACAGTTTTTCGAGCAGATTGCGATTCCACCACGTGGTGTTTCGTTTCGGAGAACACGTGCTAGAACTAACCACCTGTGTAATAATTGTACTATGGAGTACTTCGGTCAGTTGATTGTCTTTTCTCTCTTCTGTCTCGTTCCTTTCCCCGCCCGTACAGCGGCCCAGACATCTCAGATTGTTAAATATGTACGGGATTTACAAGTTAAGCAGACTGATTCGAGAAGTGGGCAAGAGAGAAGTACGCTATTTGCTCAAAGGAAGGCCCAAGGCTTTATCGATGCCGGAAGTTTAGTTTCCTTCACCGAAAACCTCTCAGATCAAGACATAGCAGATGTTCTCAATTCCACACTGTTGGCTCAGCTGGCTGCCGACCATAAGTTCAACCGACAGGAACAGATCGAAGAATGGAATAAATTCTATATTGAAGTTCTGCAAAACGTCGGTTGGGTTATGCAATCGCTCGATTTCAAGGAGTACAAGAGTGCATCTTCCAAGTTCGCTCTGAATGACGTCGTTCTCCAACTACTGGGAACCATTGCCAGTAAAAGTGAACTAGTAGTAATGGAATCAGCCATGAAAACCCTGAAAAACCTTCCCAGTACTGACGACAGTGTGGTTGTATTCAATACTGAGAGCTACAAGAACAGGATTGGAAACTTCCAGATCCTGCCGTGCAATAAGGATAGCAGTGGGCAAATTGTATTGGGAGTAGGAGCCTTCCATTTCACAAGCAAAATTGATGTGACCAGATTTCTCTTTTGGGAATTTGATTCCTCAGCCGTGGATCTGTTTTATGGAATTCAAAGCATCACGCTCAATGAACAAATATATGCAAAGGTTCGGGATGAAGTTGCTGAAAAGGTAGCTCCCAAGGTTAAGCAGTTTGTTCACAATCTACCTATCTGATGATAAGGCTGGAAGCATTTTCATAGACTAGGACAAATAGAATTTGCTCTGCTATTATCTACCAAGTACAGGCTGTAATGCAACAGGTAGCTGAACACCTTGAGATGAGCATAAAATATCAACATGATAGTCATTCTAAGTCTAAGTATAAATCAAGGATATCGAGTCAAGTGATTAAACTCTCATACTGTTTCTCCCATGTGTATGAATTATATTCTTGAATTCACTTTTATTTCGCCGCCATTTTATCAAAATCACGTGATCCGAGCTGACCATTCGACTTCCAGATCAGTTCAGGGGACTTACAAAATGGCCTACAGAGGATCGCTATTTCCTGCTCGACCGAAACCAAACCTCTTTGGAATAACAGCTGAAAAGGGGAGACTATGGTCAGTAGTTGATAATTTTAGAGTGTAAATGGATATCTGTATGACTAATGTTGTTTTTAGCGGACAAGAGCAACTGTAGTGTTTGTGGGTTTCTGTTTATTTAATCACTCAACTAATGTAATGTTGTTTCTATGTCGCCCAGAATTAACGCTTTTGTCTGTTTGTCTCAATTTTGGGTCTATTTGGTGTCTATTGCATATCAAAATATTAATTTACCTGATATTTTGTACGAAATATATTTAATAACATGTTTACTATAATACACTGTATGTAGTTCGTGTGAAAAATGCATAATCGGTAAAGTGACTGTGTAATATATATACGTCGTGTGTACTGAATGTACCATAATTATGTACTGTGTATACTGTGTGTACTGTATGTACTGTGTATACTGTGTGTACTGTATGTACTGTGTGTACTGTATGTACTGTGTGTAATGTATGTACTGTGTGTACTGTATGTACTGTGTGTACTGTATGTACTGTGTGTACTGTGTACTGTGTGTACTGTATGTACTGTGTGAACTCTGTATACTGTGTATGATGTATGAATGTACTATTTTTCCTTCAGGGGCATGACTGCTGGTGTGTGGATGGTTCTAGTGGGGACCACCTTAGTCTATGCAACCGATTGGAGAGTAGTTTTAGGGAAAATCCCTTATGTCAAGGGGAGATTCCCAAAAGAAACATGACAAAAACTAATCATACACCAAACTCTGTATCAACTCTTGTGATGATGTATTTGTAAGCTAGGAATAACCAGTCAGTGTATAGATGAGATGAAATGTACACTACTCTTTAACGTGTGTGGTGCATGTTCAGTTGTATAGGGATTTCTTCAACTGCCATCATTTCTAAGCCCCGGTTTTGCTTACAATCAATCAATCAATCAATCAATATCATTAAAGTGCATCACACTAGAAGGTGCTAGGACACGGAAGGGTCTAAAGTAGCTCTACACACGATACAACGATAACTGGAATATCATACATAAGAAACAACAAATATACTAATAAGTAATAGTTTATGTACAACGGGCACACCACATAGAGCCAATAATAATTTGAACAATACACAATAGTGAATTGGGTGATCACAAGGATCATTAATTGGCCGGATCCAATCCATGAGAATTGAGACAGTTTGTTGAAATATTACTAAGTACTACAAAATGTGGATGAATGTACTGTTAAGGAAGGTACTATTTTGAACAAATATTAACTAAAAGTTCACAAGATGAAGTTGCACACCTTTCTGCAATACATGGTATATAATCTGATTGATGCATTCATTACAGTGTGACATTCATGACATTTTACAGACAGAAAATTGAATTGACACAATGATGGATTATAAAATTATTGTAGCGTTGAATGTACTGAACTGTTTGAAGTGGTGGTGGACTGGTTATTCTGTTCTCGACTGTAAATCTCCAACAGTTTTGACGCGAAATCCTGTATCTGGTTCTCCGAGCAACTTGGGCAAAACACCTGAAGCACAGGAATGTACAACAATCCTGTTCACCAAAAATGGATCAGTTCAGAACATGTGATGAACATGTGATGAGCGTGTGATCTACATTATGTACCTGTGTTTTGTTTTCACATGACTGTCATGTGACAGCTACATGATACGGGACGCTTTCATTACTAATTCCCACGTCACTACTAGCACACACCTCCCAGCAAGTGTCACTATTAGCACACCTCCCAGCACATAGCACTACTGACACACACCTCCCACCACCTGTCACTACTGGCACACACCTCCCAGCAAGTGTCACTATTAGCACACACCTCCCAGCACATGACACTACTAGCACACACCTCCCAGCATGTACCACTACTAGCACACACCTCCCAGCACGTGTCACTACTAGCACACACCTCCCAGCAAGTGTCACTACTAGCACACACCTCCCAGCACGTATCACTACTAGCACACACTTCCCAGCACGTATCACTACTAGCACACACCTCCCAGCAAGTGTCACTACTAGCACACACCTCCCAGCATGCACATGTCACTACTAGCACACACCTCCCACCACATCCTCCTGGCTCTACCGCACTCAACATTCAACTTGACTATTTCCACTGCCAAGTATAAAACAGCCACAGCGATAAAATCTGGCTCATGTTGGAGACACAGTTCTGTCCTGAAAACATCGCATAGGAGTGTCCAGCCCACTTGACTAATCTTGCTACAATCCCATTCTTCTGTGTCCACCCAGTAGGACAGTGTCAGGAGATAGTGGAGAAGATACTGAAAGAATTAGAAGTGGGCCATCATCACAATAGTCGTGTGTGTGTGTGTGTGTGTGTGTGTGTGTGTGTGTGTGTGTGTGTGTGGGTGGGTGTGGGTGTGGGTGTGGCTGTGTGCATGTGTGCTGATGTGAAATTCTCCATAACACCACACAGAGCCTCACACACTGATACTCAACACTCAAATGAACACATACGGGTGTTTGACATGAAATGGAGGTAAATTAGTAAGTATGTAACAGAATAAATTCAAAAATAACACACTCTGGTCACATCCAGTCAGACCTATTGAAACCAAGTCATATGCAGTCCAACTCAGTCATATCAGGTTGAATCCAGTTATGTCCAGTCAAATTCAGTCACATACAGTCAAACCCAGTCGCATTTAATCAAATTCAGTCATATCTAGTCAAACCCAGTCACATCCAGTCACATCCAGTCAAATCCAATCAATGTGCATTCCCCAGAACAATGAGGAGCCCATGTGTGGCAAGCACGAACCTGTACCTTATGTGGTAGGCGAGCCTTCATGTCAAAATTCAGTGTTCTCAGTAAGAACAGCTCGTACTGAGCAACACTATCCTTCAGCCTCCAGTAGGTGCTGCACACATCCAAGGGAGGCTTGTTTCTATGGATACAACTGAAAACAACAAATTGGGCATGACTGGTGAACACCCATTGACCACTTCAGCATGTTTTTGCAATGTTTTTGCTGTGTCAGCATTCCACCACACAGGTGTAGTTACTTCTAGGAATGTAGTACAGTATGGTTCATAACAGTACTTGTCACTACTAACACACATACCTGTAACTAGTGTTAACGACATCTCCCAAATTTACCAGATTTTCGTGTATTTTTCCTGCCAAATGCAGTGCAGCCATTGCAATGAGCTGAAAGGAAGATGATACCTAAACATAACCTTAGCTACACAAGTCACACTAGGAATACCTTTTAACCATGTTAGATACAATAGAATCTTGAATCCTTACATCCATTATAATCACAAACATAAGATTTACCTTACACAAATGTACTTAATAAAAACTAATAATATTGACTGACAACTGACATTGTGTCATGGAGACAAGATACAAAGTTACAGTGCATTGTTGACCACATCTAAGTGTGTCACTCACGTGTAAGTCACATGCATTTTGGCCGTTTTTCCTGCAAAATACTTGAAACATGTAGGAAGCAGAAGCAATGGCCTCGTCGGACAATTTGAGTTTATTGCCTTGAGAAAATGAGAATATGGATCGATATTACAAGAATGCATTTGCATCTGCTCGCAATAATAACTTACCAACTTCGAAAACAAAGCCTGTGAACATAAACGTGTTGCTATGTGTAGTAATCCTTGAGTCCACCGATTCTACTCTAGCGACGGCCATATTGGTTGGCAGTAACTAGATTCATAGCCTAACATGAAGGTTGCATCTTAGATATAGGGTCTATGGTTGCATGTAAGACTGTCTATGGTTTCACCCCAAGCAAGGCGGCTTGTTCACATACTAACGCTGTACGTCTAATTCGGCTTCAAATCATAGTCCTACACCACACACCTTGTTCGGATTCCAATCAAAACTATATTTGAAGTACTTATTGATGCCTAAAACGACTTTAAAACTCCGGGCTTTAATAGATATCCGGTTAGTGTTCGGAAGGGGCAGCCCCCCAATTCACTTCCGGCTGATGTAAGGGGTAGTCCGTTGAGTTAGAAATTGGTTCTTCTTCGTTCGAAAGAGTTCTCTTAATCGTAGTATACTTCAGGAATTGTTACTTAGGTGATTTAAAATTGATATTCCCAAACCTTTGATCGGTTTCCGTATAATATTCGGCTGATATGGCTGATCGTCCTTACCCTGTCATTGTCGACCGTCAAAATGACTCACAGCAATGTTTGGTCAGTGTGTGTGTGTATGTGTGTGTGTGTGTGTGTGTGTGTGTGTGTGTGTGTGTGTGTGTGTACTGGTGTGTGTGTGTGTGTGTGTGTGTGTGTGTGTGTGTGTGTGTGTGTGTACTGGTGTGTGTGTGTGTGTGTGTGTGTGTACTGGTGTGTGTGTGTGTGTGTGTACTGGTGTGTGTGTGTGTGTGTGTGTGTGTGTGTGTGTGTGTGTGTGTGTGTGTGTGTGTGTGCCTGTTTGTCTATATCTTCATACTGTACGTATATATTTGTTAATGTGTACATTTGTTAGCATGTTATTTCACATACATTCCACCCTCCATGGTGGTGTGTACGTACGTAATATGTGGACGAGTACTTGGCACATTCATTCTATGAATCTCATCCTGTTTGGTCATCATTTATGGAAAGTGTACTTTGCCTGACCTGTTTCTTGCCTATTTCACATTGTTCCCAACAGCAAATGTTGAGAACATTGAGAGTGAGTGACCTTCAGGAGATTCTGAGGAGCTTTGGACAGCCCAAAAGTGGCAAGAAGCAGGAGCTGATTGGCAGATGTGAGAGAATGCTAGATCAGGTGGATCCATCGACCCTTCTAGTGAAAATACAGAATTTGTCATCAAGAAGACTTCGTGAGCGGCTTGGCTGGAGGGATATCTCATCCAGAGCTCAGAGGTCTCCTCTGAGCTCCCCCGCTGTGATATCGTCCAGCATTGAACCCTTCATGGAATCACCATTTTACCAACATGTGGCCGTCCTGCACAATGTGACAGCATTGGGTGTGTGGTGTGTGTGTGTGTGTGTGCGTGTGCGTGTGTGTGTGTGTGTGTCTGTTGTGTGTGTGTGTGTGTGTGTGTGTGTGTGTGCGTGTGTGTGTGTGGGGGTGTGTGTGTCTGTTGTGTGTGTGTTGTGTGTGTGTGTGCGTGTGTGTGTGTATTTGTGTGGGATTGTACATGTATTTATGTGTGTGTCTGTTGTGTGTGTGTGTGTGTGTGTGTGTGTGTGTGTGCGTGTGTGTGGGTGTGGGTGTGTGTGTCTGTTGTGTGTGTGTTGTGTGTGTGTGTGTGCGTGTGTGTGTGTATTTGTGTGGGATTGTACATGTATTTATGTGTGTGTGTGTGTGTGTGTGTGTGTGTACATGTGAGTGTGTGTGTGTGTGTGTGTGTGTGTACATGTGAGTGTGTGTGTGTGTGTGTGTGTGTGTACATGTGAGTGTGTGTGTGTGTGTGTGTGTGTGTACATGTGAGTGTGTGTGTGTGTGTGTGTGTGTGTGTGTGTGTGTGTATGGGATTGCACATGTATATGTGTGTGGGGGGGGATAGTAGCACTGGATACATACATATGTAAACATATATGTACGTATATTACTATGTATGCACATATGATGTTTATTCGAGTGTTTGTCTATCATCTAGGAGCAAAGAGGAACGGTGTGCAGTGTGACATGTGTGTGAAGGTTGTGTTAGAGCCGGATCACGCTGCTAAACTAGCCGCCAAGGATTACGAGGTTCACCTTCGGTTCTGCCCCTACGACCCCTACAAGGAGAAGCTGGTCAATGATGAGTACCCGAGAGAATTGTACGTCCGAGTCAACCAAAAGTCTACCACCATACCTGTAAGTGGAGTGAAAAGGTGAAAAGTTCCTATTTCAATGTGACGTATTGGTTGGGTTCTCCCCGAGTGTGCATTGGAGCGTAACTCCCACACACTTAGACCATTGGATGGTTCACATGTAGACCATTGGATGGTTCACATGTAGACCATTGGATGGCTCACACATAGACCATTGGATGGCTCACATGTAGAACATTGGATGGCTCACATGTAGACCATTGGATGGCTCACATGTAGACCATTGGATGGCTCACATGTAGAACATTGGATGGTTCACACGTAGACCATTGGATGGTTCACACGTAGACCATTGGATGGTTCACATGTAGACCATTGGATGGCTCACACGTAGACCATTGGATGGCTCACATGTAGACCATTGGATGGCTCACATGTAGACCATTGGATGGCTCACACTACCTATACAATACATGTACAATATGTACATTTCATACTGCATGTGTATACATGGGATGGCTCACAATACATGTATGGTACCATGTTTAACCTTTGACCTCTAGGAGTACCACCCAAACCTGTCGGCCAAACCTGGATACAAGTACTATTCTCATCCAATCAACATCACAAGTTGCCTCAAGGTGGACAGCGAGAGGGCCACTCAGCAGATTATCTCCATCTACTGGACCTCCGTCAACCCTCACAAGGTTTGTGTGTATTGTGGACAGGGAGAATTCCACTTCCAACATTTTTGTGTGCAGATTGAAGTTTTCTTTCAATCTCTTCTGTACCAGTCCACACACACACTCTCCTTCAATCTCCCCACAGCAGTCCACAAACACACTCCTCTAATCCCCCCACAGCAGTCCTCACACACTCCCCTAATCTCCCCACAGCAGTCCTCACACACTCCCCTAATCTCCCAACAGCAGTCCACACACACACTCTCCTCTAATCTCCCCACAGCAGTCCACACACACACTCTCCTCTAATCTCCCCACAACAGTCCACGCACACACTCTCCCCTAATCTCCCCACAGCAGTCCACACACACACTCTCCTCTAATCTCCCCACAGCAGTCCTCACACACACTCTCCTCTAATCTCCCCACAGCAGTCCACACACACACACTCTCTAATCTCCCCACAGCAGTCCACACACACACACTCCTCTAATCTCCCCACAACAGTCCACGCACACACTCTCGCCTAATCTCCCCACAGCAGTCCACACACACACTCTCCTCTAATCTCCCCACAGCAGTCCTCACACACACTCTCCTCTAATCTCCCCACAGCAGTCCACACACACACTCTCTAATCTCCCCACAGCAGTCCACACACACACACTCTCCCCTAATCTACCCACAGCAGTCCACACACACACTCCTCTAATCTCCCCACAGCAGTCCACACACACACACTCTCCCCTAATCTCCCCACAGCAGTCCTCACACACACTCCCCTAATCTCCCCACAGCAGTCCTCACACACACACTCTCTAATCTCCCCACAGCAGTCCTCACACACACACTCCTCTAATCTCCCCACAGCAGTCCTCACACACACTCCCCTAATCTCCCCACAGCAGTCCTCACACTACATGTTGATACACCTGGTGAAGAAGGTTTCTTCTGAAGACTTATTGGACAGGTTAAAGGAGAAGGATGTCATATCTACACCACGTGCAAAGGAGTTTGGTAAGTGTCTTTGCAATGAAGCATTATCTGCATCCTAGATAAATTTGTTTACTTCCTGTTTTAGAGGGTCCCCTTCCACTGCATGACTTCATCTAGTTACAATGTGGTTATGTACTCCTTGTCCCAGGACTGCTTTCTATCACCAATATGGCTACTTCCTGTCACAGAGTTACCTCCTGTTACCAATATTCTTACTTCCTGTCCTGTGACTTGGGGGTTTCCCCTTGACCAAATTTGGACTGATTTGATTAGACAATCACACTAGGACTCTGATTGGTTATCATTACACACCTATCAAGTTTTGTTGTCACACATAGTTTTGTAAGCATTGCCTGAAGAAGCCCAAGAGGGCGAAACGTTGCAATTAATTTGCCAAGAAGTGACGTGTGTAATTGTCCAAATAAATAGACATCAATCTATTAAAACTCAGCATGTCAACTAAAATCTATCATAATGCTATCGCTATGGTTACTCCTGTCACTTCTGTGTTTCCCCTTTTGTATAATCAGTTCGTAAGTTGATGTCCATGGGAGACGGAGAAATCGCAACAACAAGTGTCTGCGTTTCTCTGATTTGTCCAGTGAGTGCTTTGTTTCTAGTACACGATATGTACTGTATGTTCGCCTTATGTGAAGTCCACGATATTGAAA
Organism: Chondrilla cf. caribensis; assembly: GCA_964020155.1. NCBI lineage: Eukaryota > Metazoa > Porifera > Demospongiae > Chondrillida > Chondrillidae > Chondrilla > Chondrilla cf. caribensis. Next base: position 4,739,250 of record OZ026560.1, read on the forward strand.
CTTAACAGTACATGATTGTGAACTGTTCACCACACATACTGGAGACTCCATTCTTTCTGGATCCTTTGGTTGGTCTCTATATGCATGTTGTGTGTTGTGGTATATATTACATGCACACACACACACACATGCACACACACACACGCACACACACACACACACACACAAACACACACACACACACACATACACACACACACACACACACACACAAACACACACGCACACAAACACTCACTCACACACACACACATGCACACACACTCATACGCACACTTACACACACACACACACACGTGCATTTACTCACACATACGTATTGTATCGTACGTACCTTCAGCTCAGTAAAGTACGAATGGCGGTCCCAATGAGAGGTAGTATGTGCAACCACATGCAGTGCTTTGATGGTCAAGTGTATCTGAAGATGAATGAAAGGTGTCTGAATGTCTATGTACTGTGTGTACTGTGTGTACTGTGTGTACTGCGTGTACTGTGTGTACTGTATGTACTGTGTGTACTGTATGTACTATGTGTACTGTATGTACTGTGTGTACTGTGTGTACTGTGTGTACTGTATGCACTATATGTACTGTGTGTACTGTGAGTACTGTGTGTGTTGTGTATACTGTATGTACTATGTGTACTGTATGTACTGTGTGTACTGTATGTACTGTGTGTACTGTGTGTACTGTATGTACTATATGTACTGTGTGTACTGTGAGTACTGTGTGTACTGTGTGTACTGTATGTACTATGTGTACTGTATGCACTGTGTGTACTGTATGTACTGTATGTACTGTGTGTACTGTATGTACTGTATGTACTGTTCATATACACTCATTTTTCACTTCACAGGAGAGCCACATGGACTTGTGTTGTTTGCAATGAATCGGCCACTTACGACAATCTAGTTGTTGATGGGTAAGACCCCGTAATTAGTCTTATCGCATGTCTGCAATATCCCATGTGCTCCACAATCCTCGAACCTTGACCTTGCAGATTATTGTTGGAGATCCTCCAAACAACTGACTATTCCGAAATCGAGTTTGAGCGTGATGGAAACTGGACCCCTGTGAACAAAAGTAAAGGTAATGCGCATTGATTAATATCACATAACACCGATATTGTATGTACATGTTGAGATCTCCCCATCATTGTAGACTGTACCGAGTGAACCTCTATAATCTACCCACATGTTGAGATCTCCCCATCATTGTAGACTGTACCGAGTGAACCTCTATAATCTACCCACATGTTGAGATCTCCCCATCACTGTAGATTGTACTGAGTGAACCTCTATAATCTACCCACATGTTGAGATCCCCCCATCATTGTAGATTTTACTGAGTGAACCTCTATAATCTACCCACATGTTGAGATCTCCCCATCATTGTAGGCTGTACTGAGTGAACCTCTATAATCTACCCACATGTTGAGATTTCCCCATCACTGTAGACTGTACTGAGTGAACCTCTATAATCTACCCACATGTTGAGATCTCCCCATCATTGTAGACTGTACTGAGTGAACCTCTATAATCTACCCACATGTTGAGATCTCCCCATCATTGTAGACTGTACTGAGTAAACCTCTATAATCTACCCACATGTTGAGATCTCCCCATCACTGTAGACTGTACTGAGTGAACCTCTATAATCTACCCACATGTTGAGATCTCCCCATCATTGTAGACTGTACCGAGTGGACCTCTATTATCTGCCCACATGTTGAGATCCCCCCATCACTGTAGACTGTACAGAGTGGACCTCTATAATCACCCCACATGTTGAGATCTCCCCATCATTGTAGATTGTTGATGATCACTCAATATATTTTCTGTGATTGTCATGCTATAGATATACGTACATACATGTAAACGACTTCCTGTAGGTGCTGAACAGGAAGTAACTGGTTCAGGTAAATCCCCCTGTGCGACCTCGACCACAAATCAAGACAACGCTGTAATTGACCTGACATCCAGCGACGACGAGGACATGTCCTACTCCAGGACAGATTCAAATGTTACCCAGGCAACGGAGCCAGATGGGGTGAACTTAGACCTTTTCCTCGATGAATTTCTCAGAGACCAGTCAAGGTTTGTGGATTTAACATGACTCCGACACAAAGGGACTCACGAATTGTCACTGTTTAGCTCATTATGATTCATTTTACTACGAACAATTCATCAATTGTTATTACTTGGAGATTTATGAAAGAAGAATTGTTAAGTAGCCATGAGTAGAATAAAATGCAAATAAGATTTTCAAAAAAAAAAAGTACAAAAAGAGGTCCTTGTGTTAGTGCTCCAAACGTATCCCATTTCTTGACATCTGTGTTAGCAGTGAGTGTGCACTAACCAAGCACTCCTCTTGAGAGGGGATGGTAGTGTAGGGTCTATTACCTCTTCAGTTTTGCCAAGCAAATCTCTCACGTTTGTTGTTTATTATTTGTTTTTGTTTGTTTCTTGTTTTTTGTTTCCCATGTTTTTACCCATATATGTCAACATCCCTATGAACTATGCAGTACATCAATGATGGGCTGTAGATATTGATGTTGATGGTGATGATGGCACCTACGTACACATACGAACATACACTTATGTACTGTATGTTTGCTTTCCTCGCAGCATTCCAGACTTCTCCTCCGTGGGACCAAACGTTCAACCTCGTTTGCCTTCTCCCTCATCTTTGAGCCTTAACCAGACGTCATTTGCATCTTCACCGGATTCCGCTCATTTCACCACTCAAAGGTGGGTGGAATCACACCCACATATTCATACATGTCTACATCCCTATACATGCAATACTCACATACATACACACACACATACACACACACACACAAGCACACCCACTCACCCCCCCACACACACAGAGAGAGAGAGAGGGAGGGAGGGAGGGAGGGAGGGAGGGAGGGAGGGAGAGAGAGAGAGAGAGAGAGAGAGAGAGAGAGAGAGAGAGAGAGAGAGAGAGAGACAGACAGACAGAGACGTATCATCTTGCTGTCTCCTCCATTCAGTTCCATACAGAGTTGCAGTGTTCTCTCCACACAAGACGACACTCTCCCCGTACTCACACCAGGCAGCGTCACCTCTGGAGTGGATGTCAACAGTTCCAGGGAGTCCACACCCACTGGGTACCCGGGCATCCTTCAACCTTTCTCAAGTGGCCCTTCTAGTCAAATCCATTCGACTTTCAATTCGTTTCCATCTAATTCGGATTTTAGTTCTACCCCAAACGACTTTCCGGACTTTGAGGGGGACTTCAACTTGCCCTTCATGATGGTTCAAAACGGGCGTGGTCCGATTCCAGGGGGTGTTACCAACAGGTGTAACCCCATTCCAAGTGGATTCGGCCAAATTTCAAACACGCAGGGTCCCATTCCCAGTGGGTTCAATCCCTTTTCAATTCACACTTCAAATCCAGATAGCTATAATTTACTTCCCAGTGGACACAATTCTGTTTTTGGTAGATTCAGTCCCATTCCAAGTGGACAAAATCCGTCTTCAAGCTCAATTCATCCAGTCTTAAATGAGTCTGGTTCTGTATCAAGTAGCTTCAATCCTCCAACTAATCCCTTCTCAGTTTCCAATGGGTTCAACATGGGCCAGTCTTTCTTCAGTACTTCGGGATCCTTCTTCTCAAATCCTCCACTTATGCTGATACCAGGATCACAGTCAATTTATCAATCTGTAAGCTACGTGTCCTAACACCATCCTGCGTGTACTGTATGTACTGTACTTATATACTGTGTACTATGTGTACTGCATGTATTGTGTGTATTGTGTGTACTATGTGTACTATTAATGATATTATACCACTTATTATTTTTAATTCAAATTTATTGTTCTACAATCGTTATGATTTGTTTTGCTATATTTACTCACTTTATAGTTATTTAGTAATTGTATTCATTGCCTAAGGGCCTTTCTAATAAACTATGTGTACTGTATGTACTGTGTGTACTGTATGTACTGTGTGTACTGTATGTACTGTGTGTACTGTATGTACTGTGTGTACTGTATGTACTGTGTATACTGTATGTACTGTGTGTACTGTATGTACTGTGTGTACTGTATGTACTGTATGTAGTATGTGTACTTTATGTACTGTGTGTACTGTGTAAAGTTTTTGATTTTAATTTCATTGGGTAAATATATCTAATTATTGGTTGATGTCTGTGATGATTACTGATATTCTGTCTTCTTTCGCAGGAACAGCAGCAGGATTTGTACGACTCTTAACAACTTTTCTAATATTTTTGTGTGTATATAGTATTTTGTGTTTTATGTAATTTTGTATTTATATCAACCTTCATGCATGGAGCTTACTGCATTTGAATTGTATGAAATTAATGGTTTAATTAATTAAATTAATTGCTGTACAATTCACAGTTAATGTGAAGCCACACATCAGACTATGAAGCCATGTAGTCTTGAAATTCAGACATACGTTTTTCCCATTACCTGTTTACGCATTCCCGTGTGGCCGAAATGTATCAACGGATGGGAAAAAAGTCCGGATTTGAGACTATATAGAAGCCATGCAGGTGCTTGCTAGTGATTGCACAACAGTACATACATTCCAGTGGTACACACAGGTGCATGTAGGTACACACAGGTACATGTAGGTGCAGAGAGGTACACACAGGTACATGTAGGTACAGAGAAGTACACACAGGCGCACGTAGGTACACACAGGTACATGTACGTATGGTACAAAGAGATACATACAGGTACATACAGGTACACACAAGTACAGAAAGGTGCGTAACAACTGATAATAAAGTGATAAACACTAGGGCATCTTTGCTCTAACCAAAATGAACAATCACTCAAAAACATGTGTTAGCTGGTTATCATACAGCATAAAATTGTTATTGCCTATAGTTAAGAATTTACTGAAAATACATACATATAGCAGGATTCAGCAGTCAGTCCTGTTGACATGTACAAGGACATGCTGTCAACTGCACTCCTTCAGTGCCATCACTGCGTCCCAGATGGCAGCTGTTCCGTCTCTAGATGCACAACCGCTGATAACAATTCCCTCCTTGGTGGTTACCATGGTGCGAATGGTGTCTCCGTGAGCATCCATCAACTGCAGGCAGTTCATTACAATCGAAATGAAGTGACGCTCAATGAAAGGAAAAAAGGGCTTGAAGGACTTACCGATTTCTGTTCAAACGTTTTAGCATCATACACCAAAATCTTCCCCTTCTTGGTTCCACACCAAATCTGTAGTGAAACAGTAACAAAGTGAGCCCCTCTTCCTTGACCACATATGATTGTTATAATTAACAAGACCACATTTGGTGAGTATTTAGAGATGTTATTCAATGCAGTAACTGGGGAGGCCATTTTATTTGGCAACTAGGGTGGCCATTTTATTTAGTAACTAAGGAAGCCATTTTAATAAGTAATCACTCTCCAATATTGGTACAAATTACACACTTAAATTAACCACACACACACACACACACACACACACACACACACACACACACACCTTGTCGTGAACACTAAGGATCACGTTGACTCGATATTGCAAATTTGAGATCAAATGCTTGACTTTGAAAGTGTTCGGATCGTAGACAATCAACGGATTAGCTCCATGACTACTGCACCAGATCTATGTACACACACAGTGACAGGAGAATTGAATAGAAGATATGTACACTTCACTAGATGTACTGCCACATATCAATATACACTATGTAGCTGGAGAAAGTGATATTATAGCATACTGGTGTATGTAGTAATATACGTATAGTATACAAATTGTAGAGGTTCACTCGGTACAGTCTACAATGATATGGAGATCTCAACATGTGGGGAGATTATAGAGGTCCACTCAGTACAGTCTCCAGTGATGGGGAGATTATAGAGGTTTACTCAGTACAGTCTACAGTGATGGGGAGATCTCAACATGTGGGTGGATTATAGAGGTTCACTCGGTACAGTCTACAATGATGGGGAGATCTCAACATGTGGGTAGATTATAGAGGTTCACTCAGTACAGTCTACAATGATGGGGAGATCTCAACATGTGGGTAGATTATAGAGGTTCACTCAGTACAGTCTACAATGATGGGGAGATCTCAACATGTGGGTAGATTATAGAGGTTCACTCAGTACAGTCTACAATGATGGGGAGATCTCAACATGGGGGTAGATTATAGAGGTCCACTTAGTACAGTCTACAGTGATGGGGAGATCTCAACATGTGGGGAGATTATAGAGGTTCACTCAGTGCAGTCTACAATGATGGGGAGATCTCAACATGTGGGTAGATTATAGAGGTTCACTCAGTACAGTCTACAGTGATGGGGAGATCTCAACATGTGGGTAGATTATAGAGGTTCACTCAGTACAGTCTACAGTGATGGGGAGATCTCAACATGTGGGTAGATTATAGAGGTTCACTCAGTACAGTCTACAATGATGGGGAGATCTCAACATGTGGGTAGATTATAGAGGTTCACTCAGTACAGTCTACAATGATGGGGAGATCTCAACATGTGGGTAGATTATAGAGGTTCACTCAGTACAGTCTACAATGATCGGGAGATCTCAACATGGGGGTAGATTATAGAGGTCCACTTAGTACAGTCTACAGTGATGGGGAGATCTCAACATGTGGGGAGATTATAGAGGTTCACTCAGTGCAGTCTACAATGATGGGGAGATCTCAACATGTGGGTAGATTATAGAGGTTCACTCAGTACAGTCTACAGTGATGGGTAGATCTCAACATGTGGGTAGATTATAGAGGTTCACTCAGTACAGTCTACAATGATGGGGAGATCTCCACATGTGGGTAGATTATAGAGGTTCACTCAGTACAGTCTACAATGATGGGGAGATCTCCACATGTGGGTAGACTATAGAAGTTGTGCAGCATGTGGTCAGATAATGCTTATTAGCAACCTACATCATTAGTGCTGGACCCAGCTAAACATCTGATGTCCAGAGAAGACTTTGGCTGATCAATTCGAGTCAAAGAATGACCAGTTTCTTTATCAAATACTGATATTCCATTGTTGGTACCTGTAGAATGGTGGTAGTGTATGCGAACCTGGTGTGTCGACATGTGTTGTGCATGTGTGTGTGTGTGTGTGTGTGTGTGTGTGTGTGTGTCGCATGTGGAACATGTCCATTTGCACTTGTATGGCTTCCACCAGAGTGAAAATTTTACCGATTTATTTCCTTGCTTATCTCCATAATAGTTTCTCTAAGTGCGGCGATGGTACATTCATACAATAGAGTACTTTCTAAGCTTCATTTTAATGTAAAGTTTTTCTCTATAACTCTCAATAAGACGAAGATCAGTCGATCGATGTACGCTATATAAAATATTATAAATTTATCGATCGGGTCTCGGAAAACCGGCTGAAGATAATAATTCCGGTATCTATCAATAGAATAGACGATTTTTAAAAACTTGTGTTTACTAGATTTTCATAGCACAAGTAGATTTAGAGAAAATCGGATTTAAGTGTGATTATGAAGAGACGTGCCGAATAAACACGTCAATATCTTTTCGGAAAAAGCACACATAAATTTCTAGCAAACAGAAAAGATGGAAATTTATGTATGCTTACCTATAAAGTCGACGCCGATGTCCTTGCTTGTCTTTGACGGACCCAGTTCATCATTAAAACAATATTTCCGAAGATCTCAAGCGAGAGCCGTAAGTCACACGAATATCATGTGACTAATTGGGTTACGTCATCATCTCGCCAAAATCAAGTGTTACCGGAATGATATCTGTCATCGTTTTGATGCCTTTTCGGACCAATCGAATGCTTCTTTTCAAGTCTTAATATCTCGAATGATTGCATTGTTAGGATTCTTTGATCGTTGCGGAAACAAAGATGAATTGGAATTAAAATGGAACACCGAAGACAATCGAGGTACGCAGCGACTTTTGTTGGAATTTGATCTTATATCAATTTTATTTCATCATTTTATCGCTATTGTGCACTATTGATACATAAAATAACTAAAATTACTCCGTTGCTGATCATAAATTTATTTCGATAGCGCCGTTGTATCCCTTAAAGCTCCCAATCAGTATACGCAGTGGAGTAGACATTTCAATCCTTTGATCTGAACCTCCAGTAAAGGGTTGTCATCAAAAGAGATAAGAATTAAAGTGTTATGGTAACGCTTAATGTATTTTATTCTTGCTACGTGCTCCGGACTTCGATTAGGTACGATCGATTTTCTTGCGTAATCACTCGGTCAAATCACAAGCGCGTCATGTGACAAAGGGATCTTGGGCTGCCCAAAGGCGTTAATACCATCTTATTAACGCTTAGTGCGGAAAGTGGACATGTTCCACATGCGGTGTGTGTGTGTGTGTGTGTGTGTGTACATGTGTCCGTACATGTTGTGTGTGTGTGTGTGTGTGTGTACATGTGTCCGTACATGTTGTGTGTGTGTGTGTGTGTGTGTGTGTGTGTGTGTGTGTGTGTGTGTGTGTACAGATGATATCTTACCAATCCAAAGTTGGTTTTTGTACACGACTAAGCATTTACACTGTTGGCAATCAGGAACGTGGACCTATGAAATGAACAGTACGAAGATGAAGAGTAGCAGCATGGAGATGGAAATAAACAAGTTGATGATGGAAATAACCAGCATTAAGATGGAAATAAATACTCGAAGATAGCAAAGATAACCCAAAAATAGCATAAAAGATAGAAATAAACAACACAAAGATGGAAATAAACAGTAAGAAGATGAAATCACATATGCATGTACAAACAATCACAAATGGATCGCTCACCATTTTGATGGATTCCCTCCGAACTGGGTCCCAAGCTATGACCTTGTTCTGGACCAGCAGTAGTGACCACACCACATTGCTAGGAACAAAAATACATGGGCAGAGTAAGAATTGGATGGTGGGCAGAGTAAAAATTGGATGGGTGGGCAGAGTAAAAATTGGATGGGTGGGCAGAGTAAAAATTGGATGGGTGGGCAGAGTAAAAATTGGATGGGTGGGCAGAGTCAAAATTGGATGGGGTTGTGAAGTCAAAAAAGAAGTGGTAGGGTCACAATAAGGACGGTGGGTGGAGTCTAAATATGAGTGGGTGGAGTCACAATAATGAGAGTGGGTGGAGCTGTAATATGGATGTAATACGTAGTCTAAATGAATCAGCTAGTGATGGAGACTAACTTCTCCTTGTCCAAAGCCAAATCTCTGACATCGTCTTCAAGATGAGACAGGCGGGACTCAACTATGGGAAATAACTGTAGTCACATGATAGTCACATGAAGGTCACATGATGAAACCCACCACAACAGGTCCCAGAGTTCAAAATGTGAATGGTCTTGTTGAGGCTTCCTGCCCACACATAATCACCCACCAACAACAGACAAGACTACAGAGAATAAATGCAAAGATCAAATTAAAAAAGACTTTTTATCAGACAAAATGGCTGACATGAAAAATCGCTGAAGCTATATGCATTACTAGCCATGAATTGAGGAGGAATATTGATCACGGAACACTCACCAATCTTGCTCCCTTTCGATGGTAACAGTCTGTTACTTTGACATATGCTTCTGGACTTCTGGTCTCCAAGTCGTAGACCTTCAACAAGCCACTTCCCTGCCAAACAGTAAAGCACCAACATCTCTCCCTCTCCCTCTCTCTCTCTCTCTCTCTCTCTCTCTCTAGCTCACACACACACACACACACACACACACACACACACACACACACATACACACATACACACTCACACACACACACACACACCACACACACACACACACTCACCAGTCCCAACCAGAGTTTTCCCTGGCCTTCCCCATCCTCTTGTGGTGGAACATACAATGAACATTCAATCGTACGTTTATCTGCTTCTTCCAAAGAAGGATTCAGTCTACACTTCAGACCCTGTAGGGCAGGTTGGGACAACATTTAATGGTGAACCCCTCTCCCCGACTATCTTTTACCCTCGCTTTCCCTCTCTCCCACTCTCTCTTACCCTCGCTCTTCCTCTCTCCCACTCTCTCTTACCCTCGCTCTTCCTCTCTCCCACTCTCTCTTACCCTCGCTCTTCCTCTCCCCCACTCTCTCTTACCCTCGCTCTTCCTCTCCCCCACTCTCTCTTACCCTCGCTCTTCCTCTCTCCCACTCTCTCTTACCCTCGCTCTCCCTCTCCCTCACTCTCTCTTACCCTCGCTCTTCCTCTCTCCCTCTGTCCCTCTTCAATCCACCACCCACATACACCATCAGAATGATTAATACTTACTGGCAACTGTTGTGTTTTGATGGATTCATCCTTCTTGGCAAAGTTCTGTAGTTTGCATATGAGTCTGTTGATCTTGGACTCGTCCTTCATGTTGTGGAACAGCGAGCACTTGAGGGCAGCGTGTATGATGAGCACTGTGGTCTGTGCCTGCTCAATGAGCTCCGGACTCTTGAGCTCTGTGCACACGTGTACAGTGTCTCAATATCAGCTGAGGTACAACATGCACACACACACATACACCTACGTGGACCCACATACACAACCACTTCCCTATACAAGCTCACACCCACAAACAACCAGCCCCCCCCACACACAAACACACCCACCCACCCACACCCACACACACAACCCACACACACACAACCACTTCCTTACACAAGCTCACACTCACAAACAACCAGCCCCCCCACACACAAACACTCACCCCCCCACCCACACCCACACACACACAAACACACACACACACACACACATACACACAAACACACACACACACACACACGCACATGCACACGCACACACACACACACACACACACACACACACACACACACTCACTGATAGATAGCTGATATCCCAACATCAATTCTTGCATCATGCTATGCCAAAAATTTCTGATTTGCGCAATTTGCTTAGGAAAGCTGACATACCAGCCTTGTTTCTGACCTTTGACATCTTGAGGGGAAGTACGTGATGATGTAAGTTAGGACAGGGGAAATCCCAACACAATGGGTACTTACCCTCCTCTCCAACCACAAGTTCACTGATTGCTGGGCACGACCACAGTACGTTGAGATCCATGTCGTGGATTTTTAATTTGACATGCTTCCTCAGATCAAATACAACATGAGTGGATCCTCGGGTCACCACCAGTAGCCTGTGTGGGAGGATACACTATTATGCAGTACACACAGTACATACAGTACACACAGTACACACAGTATACACAGTACACACAGTATATACAGTGCACACAGTACATACAGTACACACAGTACACACAGTACATAAAGTACACACAGTACATACAGTACACACAGTATACACAGTACACACAGTACACACAGTATATACAGTGCACACAGTACACACAGTACATACAGTACACACAGTACACACAGTACACACAGTATATACAGTGCACACAGTACATACAGTACACACAGTACATAAAGTACACACAGTACATACAGTACACACAGTGCACACGAACCTATATGTCGTAAGGACTAGTGGTCCATTCCCACTCGATGAGCGACATGATGAATGTTCGATCAGTAAAACTCTCTGCAAATGAACAAGATCACAATTACTCATGTCAAGTGAGGATCACATGATCAACATGGATGTACATATGACATGGGGAAATTATTATACTTGAAATTACGCATGCACGCACACACACACACACACACACACACACACACACGTACGCGTGCACACACACACACACACCTCTTTGATATCACATGAAGGAGTGTCCAATAGAGTAAAGTTAGGCAGATGGAACTCTTCTGTCTCCTTCTTGTGTTCATTCCAGTTGTCAATGAACTCTCGGAAAACCTCTGGTTTGACTACCCCAAGCTTCCTAGACAACACGTTGAACAGTTTCAACTGTGTGTCAATGTCTCTTGCCACTTTGCACTCCTTGAGCTTGACCTTGAATTTGTCCAAAGCTAGAAATATACACATATGTATGTACCCCTATGTATGTACACATATGTATGGACACATATGTATGTGAACATATGTATAGACACGTGCTAAATACATGCATTTCATTCAAGATCAAAATAAAAACATGGTTCTAAATCCCATTTTGGACTTGAAAATGGGAGTTGAAATGGAAATTAAAAATTAAAATGGAATTGACGAACTCACACAAGGGGTCTTTGTCCAGCCTGTGGTACTTCATCCTAGGGAGAGATTGTGTGCAAACACATGTACACAACTGATCTGGGTACTTGCACTAACACATCTATACCAGGCCCATGTGCTTATCATGTGCTTATCATGTGCTTATCATGGTGATACAAATATCATTCTCCACTTTTTTGTAACAAAGAGTTAAGTATTGAGTACTAGTTCCCTCCAAACAGGATGTGTAGCTAATACAGTCTCACTTGTGATCAATTACCAAGGCAGGCCCGTACACAGGCTTCACAAAGGGGGGGTTACATTTCTAGTCCAGTTCATATCCATCTGTCATCACACATACATGCCATCACAATTATACAGATCATCATTGAAGGTTTAATATTAATTAAGCATAACATGCAGTTCATGTCTGGTCATGTCACAAATATACGTATAATACACAGGGTTCAATAATATCTACTCAGCACAAGATCAAATTACTCTGAAATTTTGATCATTTGTGCCCTAGACAATGGTGGCACTTGGACAATAACATTTTTTCATTTCAATGTATAGACACAAAGGGGGGTTCGGTCGAACCCCCTCGAACCCCCCCTGTGTACAGGCCTGCAAGGGCGTCAGCCTAATCCACACATTCACTCAAACACACACACACACACACACACACACACACACACACACACACACACTTACACTGATCCTCCTTGTCTGGAAATCTGTGGAGAAGCAATCACCATTGTCACTTCACTGTTGAAAATATCCCAAATGCCAACACACTCACCCGATAATCCTGAAGTATCTTATTGAACTCATGAAAGCATGGCTTTTCCCGGAACTGCTCGTTCTCGCTCTGAGACATGGCTTTTGTGATAAACATCAGCTGTCTGTGTAGCAAAGATCGTGTTATGAACTTCTTGCACTTGATTCAAATAATTTCCACAAACTCACTGTTTCGTGAGCCTTAAGCCAACAATGTATCTTTCTGTCCTGTCAAAACTGTCTATTGCCTAATAAGGAAAGGAAAATGAAGTCAGCAACAGAACACACACACACGTGCACACACACACACACACACACACACACACACACACACACACACACACACACACCACACACACACACACACACACACACACACACACACACACACACACACACACACACACACACACACACACTTCTAGAAGTTTCCTCAGTGTGACTTGGTAGCATCCTAGTAGGAAGTACAGAGGAGCAAGGATCCTGGCCTGACCGGGCTCCATCATGTCCTCCCCCTGCTGGAGCTCCTAACGCATGGAAACACCAATTAGTAGTCACCCACAGGTAGGAAAGAGAGGGGTTTATAGAATTCACACACCCTCCCTTATCCGGACTGTAAGGGGCTGAAATTCAAGGCCTACGACCCTATTGAGTGCCAAAGGCAAGGTGTTCTGAAGCATCACCACCACGTATCATGGCTGGATTTTACTACAGGATTTTGACCCGAATCGGTAATACAGTGGAACCTCTCTATTAAGGACACTTTAAGACTTGATTTTAGTCCTTATTTCAGAGGTGTTCTCAATTCAGAGGTCTCTTAACACACTACAGTACTACACTGGGACACAGAATGGTGCCCTTATTATAGAGGTTTCTGCAATTCAGAGGTTTGTAATAGAGAGGTTCCACTGTATTCATTTTTTGCCAATGTGCTATAAAGCCTTTTCAGAGAATACCACTCCTCATCAGTAGCACTGGGCAATGTTCTGAGTTGTCAATCTCAGCTAAGCATAGTATTGGGTCGAAATCCTTTATCAACAACTGCCCTTTCTACCGAGGGACTTTTTTCTGATGCCTAGAAGATAACCACAGAAACGTGGAAGATAAGCCTTGCCCAGTTTGGGAAGAATTGAAGATTCACGGCCAAGCAGCGACTTTTACGTAGGATGCTAAAATTGGTAGATAATAATCCACTATCTACACTGGATTGTACTACTTTTTTAGTCAAGTCAGAAGGCCCCTCTATACATCCCGCCTACGGCTGGGTTGTGTTACCATAGTAACAACACTTACAGTTATAATTTCAGTGACAGTCTCCACAAATTGTAGGAAGAAATCAGCTGAAGCAAATGAGGAAAATATTCGTTGGTGTGAGATACTCCCTTGAACATCACAGTGTGAGATTGGTGTGTGGGTGAAACCCTTACATTTCACGGGGGTGTATTCAGGTAAATGAAGCACCATTCTCGGGAGTACCGCTGCCTCCGTGGCAGAGGCAGACCTAGACAAGAATCCATGAGACTTCTTCCCTCTGGTTGGCAGCTGCGACTGAAGGAGAAGGCCAAGGTCGAAAACAATCGAATGTCTTTTATTACTGGTTATCCGATTTGGTAGGGATGGTCTCTTTCTGGAGAGGATACAAGTCAGTGGTCACAAGGACAATACAAACATCGCAAACAGTGTATGTGCAGTGAAAGCTTGGTAAGACAAACATCATAGAAACACATACATACATGCAAACAAACATACTTAATATCCATCATTGTAGTACGAAGCCTTGTTTGGGACATTTGAAGGTCTGATGTCCTGTGAACCGATTGGACGATTAAAGCCATGTGACAACGATTTTGAAAGATCAACAAAATCCCCCTCACTGTTTCTGTAAGGCTTCAACTCGTATGTTGAACTGGTCCCTGAGGTACCTGTTGTCCCTCTGCTGTATGAGGTTCAACCACAGGTCGGCCTTCCACACCTGTGTGTACATACATACAAAGGACATTAGAAGCATCTGGTGTTGATGTGAAAGGCTACATTCGCCACTGTGGTATACACCCTGTGGAGATCACGCCCGATACACGTCTACTACAAGGACACACCCACTGTCAAGGACACGCCTACTACGAGAACACGCCTACTATAAGGACACACCCACTGTTAAGGACACACCTACCACACCTACGTACTATGAGGACACATCCACTCTTAAGGGTACGCTTACTACAAGGAAACACCCATTCCAGAGGTCACACATATTATAAGGACACACCCTCTGTAGAGGACACACACACCTCCTTGTAAAAATACTGGTCGTCAGCATCCAACTTCTTGTAGCCCTCCCACAGTTCGATGTCCGTACCTCCCTGTGCAGGTTTGAATATAGAGCACCAATCACAAGGTGACATTATAAGATATTACCATGGCAACTAACCTTCAGTCTAAATGCAAACAGGTCACCTAGGAGATCAACCATCAAGTCCAGGAAAGCTATGAATGAGAAAACATAGCAAATTGCATGAAAAAGTTAGCATGAGTACTGCTAGTATAACTCAGTATAACATGGTTGTATTCTTGTCTCTACATAACACACCATCTGTTAGCTGTCGGTCATATTCTGCCTCAAAAGCTTTTCTCCATTCGATCTGCTTCTCATCGCTGAGGAAAGCAGGGACCTCTGTCATCCAGATGTCAGGGTTGGTTTGTAGGGAGTTGTACCTGGGGCAGTGGAGACAAATACGTATAATATGTGCACGTATGTAGTTGTGTGGAGTCACAGGTATGTATGCTGAATACACATGCATACATGCACAGCCACACGTGCGTACACACACACACACACACACACACACACACACACACACACACACAGACACACAGACACACACACAGTCACACCTCACATACACACAGTCACACCTTTCAAGGAACTTGACTGCTGGCAAATTAGGAAGAATTGGGATCTGGGAGCTCCTTGGCAGGTTGCTATGTATCCTTCCTTCATCCAGATCAACCCACACTGCACCCGTTACCTGCAGCATAACCACGACAAAGTAGAATATGTATAACTCAGGATAACATGGTATAACTCAGTATAACTTAGTGCAACTCTGTATAACATAACGTAGTACTCTGTATACCAACCTCAACCTCTGCTACTCTTTTGTCCTTCAAGGAGCTGGTGTGTATTCCATATAAGTACACACCTGGTGTCCCCAGTAGGTCCAGCAGGTATCTGGACATACAGGAAGTGACATACAGGAAGTGACATACAGGAAGTGACATACAGGGAAATATGTCCAGTGACATACCCAGTGACACACCCAGTGACACACCCAGTGACACACCCCAGTATGGTCCACAGAACTCACGATCCCAGTGTGGTAATGGTGGTGTACCTCCACTCCAGCGGAGATATGTAGTGGAACATGCACTGAAAGACAACAAGAAACGGAGTAAACAAACTTAAACAGAATGTAAACAAAAACAATCAACACACCTCTATGACAAAGGTCAGGAGAGTGTAGTGAGAGGAGATAAAGAGGATGTTCTTTTCGGTTAAAATGGCTGTCAACACCTTGAGTACGTTTTGGGGTGTGAGGCACAGAAACGGGTAGTGCAGACGGATATCCAGTTGAGATGATTCTGGAATGGGAACGATGAACATACAATGAATACCATTACAACTGCATGAGTGGGATGAGCATACAGGATACGCATCACAAAACACACGATAGCTGAGAACCACTGGTGGTGATAAACATGGGCGTGGGTGCATTGGAAGAAGTCTTAATGTAGTATCAGGGTATCAGGGTAGCAGGGTAGCAGGGTAGCAGGGTACCAGGTACCAGGGTATCAGGGTGGCAGGGTATCAGGGTATCAGGGTAGCAAGGTATCAGGGTATCAGGGTATCAGTTTGGTACCATCCACCTGTATGTAGCACACAGAGTGGTACCATCCACCTGCGTATATGTAGCACAGACACAAGCTCACCTCCAAATGGGGTATTAGGGTCTGGAGGATTGAGGACCCAGGAATACTGGCCTTCGTAGAGGTCGAACCCCTGCAGCGGAGGGGAGAAAGACAACACTTCAACAAACCAAGTTGCCATCAACCAAACAGCCAGCTGGTGGTCCCTTTCACAACAACCAGTGCATTGTGTTCACTCGTATGCTGTTATGTGTGCTTTCAGTGACAGCATCGGCATTATGTAAGGAATGTGAGAGTCTGTTTGTGTTCCTGTGACTAAAATACCGTTGCTATGATGAGGGAGATTTTCCTGTAGATATCTTCTCACGCTTCACAGTGTCAATACGACCTTTTGTGTCCTTTCAATGTTCAGCCACATGGCTATGAATATAATTATTGTGCATGCCAGTGGCACACCCACACAAATATACACATAACCAACTACAATAATATTATATAACCACAATGACACACACACACACACACACACACACCGCCCCCCAACACACTGTAGACTCACTATCTTAAGAGACCCAGGAGGAGGAATGGGGATAGTGAAGATTCTCTGACTGAAGTCAACCAAAGTTGTCCAAAAATTGTCAAAAACATTTCCTTGAAGTTGATTGAACAGACTGGAACAAGAAGATAAGTATACAATAGATGAACCAACACGTACCCATACCATCATAGGGAGGTGTGTGTATTTGGAGGAGATACGTATGAATGTGTGCCTTATGAATGTGTGCCTTGTAGATGTGTGCCTTGCATTAGATATGTGCCTTGCATTAGATATGTGCCTTGCATTAGATATGTACTTTGTGGATGTGTACCTTGTAGATGTGTACCTTGTAGATGTGTACCTTGTAGATGTGTACCTTGTAGATGTGTGCCTTGCATTAGATGTGTACCTTGTGGATGTGTGCCTTATGAATGTGTGCCTTGTAGATATGTGCCTTGCACTAGATATGTGCCTTGCATTAGATATGTGCCTTGCAGTAGATGTGTGCCTTGCATTAGATATGTACCTTGCATTAGATATGTACCTTGCATTAGATATGTAACTTGCATTAGATATGTGCCTTGCACTAGATATGTGCCTTGCAGTAGATATGTGCCTTGCAGGAAACACAACTCACCAGCTGAGCAACTCGTTTTGTGTCTTGTAGCAAGGTGTTTGGGAGATCAGAGCCACACTCACTGGTACATAGAGAACTGTGTCATTCTTCAAGGATTCAGTGTGTTCTAGAGAAAGGGTACACATCCATTAAATTCACTTTCAAATTCAAAAGTAAATTGAAGAACAAATCAGACGAATATTTTCATTCTCCTGCCTTGATGCACCTGAGAGAGATTACAAACAGCACCTTGGACTGTTTCCTACATGGACACTCAGTGCATAACCACAACCCACCACCGAGCGGCCTAAACAGTTTTATCTGTTTGATGCAGGTATGCACACACACATCACTGCTAGTAACTTTGTCCAAAGTAGTGTTTCTGTTCAGCACAATCATATGGGCAGACTGCACTCAATATACATGTACACACTCTGACATACATATATACACGCACGAGTTCATTTGAACAATGGAACTGAATGGAATTGCCATGCATGTCTAAAAGACTGCACATAACATCAACTGGCAAGAAGCTAGGATCCTTGCAAGGGAGAACATTTGGGGAAAAGGAAGGGTCCTTGAGGCTCTTGAGATCCAGCAAAGAAGACCTATGATGAACCTTGATGCTGGTCTACTTTTGGATCGATCGTGGACCCCCTATGTTCGTCCAAGAAGTGGAAGTCACGAGACCGGAAGTGTCTTGGTGGGAAGCCCAAACCCTATTTAAGGAGGGTAACTCCCAAGGCACCCCGACTGCTGAAGACGACCCACAGGGTTGAAACGTCCAGATGAAGAACTCTCTTCACCAGACTATGTTTTTAAACATTCCTGAATCTGAAAGGATTTTCCTAACAAGTTCATTTGAGTTGGTCTTGGCTGAGTTTAAATTACTGAATGAGTCAAACGAGTACAGTATACTATCCCATAGTCTCCTTTTTGGGATATTTATGCATGGTTATGAAATATCGGGAATACAAATTACTGCTTAATACCAATCAATTATTGAGCATTATTGATTTTGCTGTAATAATGTGCATACAGTAATCTGATCCTGATTAGAACACCTGATTACTGATTCTGTGGGTCTCTTGTGGTTTGTGCTGATGTGTACAGCGAAACCTCTCTAATCCAACACTCAATGGGACCTGAGAATAATGTTGGATTAGGAGGTTGTTGGATTATGGAGTGCCTCTTACCATACTTATGTATGATGACTGTACCTTATATAATGGTCGGATTAGAGAGAATGTTGGATTATAGAGGTGTCGGATTAGTGAGGTTTCACTGTATATCGTATACTGTGCTTCACTATCCCTGGAGGTTTGGTTGGTCCAGACTCCACTGCAATACTACAATGCTGAGGCACACACCACTAACATAGCAATGTGCAGTGCCAAAATACGTTCCCACAAACTATGGTGGATTAACGAGTTTGGATGATTAACTGGATCTCCATTAGTACATGTATGTACAGTGAAAACTCGTTAGTCCACCACGATTTGTTTCCAAAGAATATGGCAGATTAACTGGATATTCACTGGTACTTGTACATTATATTGGTACTGGGAAATTGTGGTGGATTAAAAGGCTTGGTGGATAAAGCGGTGGCGGATTAGGGAGAATTCCCTGTATCAGCATTGGAAATTGTCTCAGATAAAAGTTTTACTGGGTAAAGTGGTGGTGGTTTAACAGAAATTCACAGCGTATGGTCTTACCTTTGCTTGGCATTGCAGGCTGCAGCTGGTTGTCGACGAGGGAGTACTTTCGATAGAAGGTAAGACTGGTACAGTAGTTCTTTCTCCCGTCGATGTCCGTGAGACGGGATGATATCACCAGAGGGTCACATTCGTGGCAGGTGATATGTGCTCCATCTACAGGAAGTTGACAGAGGATCAGGAAGATTGGAGCAAATACAGGAAGTAATTAAGTCAGGCAAACATACTAAACATTTATTGAACCAGCATCATGGAATAATAGAAATACGTACTTAGTCAGGTAAGGAATACACACACACACACACACACACACACACACACACACACACACACACACACACACACAAACACACACACAAACACACACACACACACACACATACATACACATACACACACACACACACGCACATACACACACAAACACACACACACACACACACACACACACACGAATACAATCACAAAACACAGGCATATACTAACCAGGGAACACTAATTTTTGCAGAGTGTGCACACGGTCCTTGGAGATACACATCTGCTTTTCATTGAAGCAGTCGCTCACGTCAATATGGGGGTAGTTTTCAAGTGGGTTCTTTTCGTAGGTGAAGCACACGGCCAGCGGAGATACGGTGGCCAGCAAGTACGGATCAAATTCAAACGTCTTCTCCCCTTGTGCTGTTTGGGCCTGGGGTGGAACAAACAGTGACAACGAGCACAAGATCAACTGCGAACAACGGAAACCAGATCGTGCATCTGCATACTTGACACATTTGGGCACCACCATCTATGGTCCACACATAATACATTGTATGATATTATGTGTGGATCAACAATGGGAGTGGAATAAGGACAAGTTTGGGTGACTCCAGTGGAATAAAAGATTAGGGTGACTAGAGTGGAATAAAGACGAGATAAGGGTGACTGGAGTGAAATAAAGACGTGGTTAGGGTGACTGGAGTGGAATAAAGACGTGGTTAGGGTGACTGGAGTGGAATAAAGACAAGTTTGGGGTGAATACATTGTCATAGCAGGCACAGTCACCAAAATTATAATGCTGAAGGTATCACGGTAGAGTTGAGCTACTTGGAATAGGCCACTTCATTATCTGTGTCTTCAAATGCTAGCTCACTTGGCACAGCTGACAAATTACATCACCATGGACAGCCTATACAACATCTATGGTACACCCTATCTGATAACATCAATATGACCACACATCAATAGGTGAGCGCTGGGTGTGATTCAATCTATGAAATTGGGTTTACTCGAGGTTTTCAATCCTAAGTGATACCACACCACGAACAGCATTTCAGACGCTAGACTCTCCAACCATAGGCACTCTAAACTAACGCAACCGTTACGTTAGTTTAGAGTGTCAGTGCTCCAGTTTAGTTCGGAGAATTGTTCGAGTCACTTCACCTACACTACAATTTAGGTGGAGTAGCAAGGCGCAGAGACAAAACACACACTTCTTCTCGAGCAGTGGTCGCATCATGAGTATATTATACTCGTGAACCGCGCTCGAGAAACAACAGGGCAGCGTGTTTGTAAACGCGCTCGCGCGGAATACAGAATCCACCAAGCACACTGCACACAGCAAATCAGTAATTCGGATCACTGTACACTTATGCATGAGGATAGGTTACAGAGTAACAGAGAGCTCGTAATGTACCCATTCTTTCAATCGACGAAAGTCTTTTTCTGTTCCATCTTTGTTCGTGTTCTTCTTCAAAGAGTGATGGTCTGCGCCATACACCACAACAACGTCCACTAGTCTATTCAGAAGTGGCAGCAGCTGTTCTTTGTTGTTCTGGGTGGCCATCGAAGTACCCGCAACTGCTGTGAAAAATCACTTCCGAGTCGAGCAAGAAACAGCCATGTGATTGTGGTCCATATAAGGATATGAGGTCTACGGTGTAGGGTAGTTGTGTGATAGTCACGTGATCTATCCAGGCGGAAAATGAAAGTCAAGATTAATAGTGAGTGTCTGTCAACAAAATCGTTGAAAATTGATCTTGAATGTAACAGAATGAACTAGCTAGTATTACATACTTGTTTTTCTTCTGTAGGGTGAGTGAGCTAGCTATCCTACGCATTCTCTTGCTAATTTCGTTTGGCGGTGGTCTTCTTAGCAGAAATACCAGTACTCGGGACCCTAGCTGCACCCACCCCACACTGATCCTAGTGACCTTCCAGTTGTAGATACCCTAGCAACCTTCAGTCGCTATTTCGCTTCCTTTGTCAAGATGGCGGGCTGTGGCTGTCTGGAAGTGGATAACAAATGACTCCGACTGCGGAATCTGTAGGATGGCTTTCGACAGTATTTGCCCCAATTGTAAATTTCCAGGTGATGACTGTCCTGTAGGTGAGTTGTGTGTGTGTACCTACATTAGTGGGTTTAACATGTGATATGTATGTATGTGTGTATTGCATGCATGCATACGTTGTGTACATGCATATTGGTGTGTTTACCTGTACATATGTGTATCGTATGCACATATGCATGTGCATGCGTGTTTATTTATGTGTAACTATACTTGTATGTATTACATGCATGTCGGTGATTAACATGTTTTTGCATGTGTACATTGTTCTACATGCATATTTGTACGTGTGTACATCCCCCTGTGTTCTGTACATCTTGGTCGCAAGTTGCAACCACTGTACAATATTTGCTCGGATGTACACATTTATAATTCCGTTGTTTTCTCGTGTGTGCTCCCAGTCACTGGTCAATGCAGACACCAGTTTCACCTCCACTGTATTCTAAAGTGGCTCGGGACCCAGCAGATGAACCAACAGTGTCCCATGTGCCGTCAAGACTGGCAGTTCAGTGAATAGAACTTTCAACATTTTATTGAAGTATAAATTTTTAACCGTTAGGTTAAGTTATGAAATTTTTCTTCAAACCAGTCTCTCGATGGACACAACTCTTTTCTTTGGAGACGTCCAGTAGATTACGAACAGAATGAGTTGGATGCATGTCAAAATAAGTCCCAATAAGTTAGGTATCTGAGCAATGTGGAGCAAAGGAAACAAGCAAAAATGATGCTACAAACACACACACACACACACGCACACACACACACACGCACACATACACGCACACACACATGCACACACACACACACACACGCATGCACATGCACACATACACACACACACACGCACACACACACAGATACATACATCACATCCCACACAGATACACACATAATTCCCATATAATTATATATAATATATAATGGAAGTTTTTGTTCTAGTCATGGCACATATACGTAGTTCGCATCATATTACAAAGTTCTACATCATGAAATGTATTGCAATGGAGTACTATAGATCGAATCGAACCTGCTTGCTCTAATTTCTTGATTAGGTATGCAGACTGTTATGTTGTTTGTCACAATAATTGCTTGTTTAAAATTATCAATTTAATTTTCCGATAAATGGAACTTTTCCAGTGTTCCCGGAGACTTAACCCATTCAGTCTCTGGTCAATCTCGTAATAGACAGAAATATCACAGGGATTGTAACTTGTACATCCCATTGTTGGATTCATTTTCATATTTCGTTATTTCGATTTGATATGTCTTCATTCAAGGCACTTCAAATACCCACCTCATCAATTGGCTACACTTCAAAAGTTAATGTGAAAAGGCTAAACTTTTTTTACAGAGAATTGACTACTTTCTTCAAATCTTACAATAGAAATGAAATGACAATAATGATGTTCTCCCCTCCTCTTTCAAATTTAAACAAACCTCATTGATTTTGATGACATCACCAGTTTCAACCAACCTCAATGTAGTCTCATGTAGCCCAGACCCATTCCCGCCTCCAATTTCAAATTGGGACTGCATCCCGGCACAAAGTCCCAATTTAAAATTGGAGGCGAGAATGGTCTGGGCTAATCAAGACTAATCTCAACATGCAATACATTTTAAGGGAGATTATCAGAATACATTTTCATTGTATGTTGTTGCACTGTCTTTTCATTTCAAATTGGTTGAGAGAAGAGAGATAACCTAAATTTTCTTTGTACATCGCCAATTAGGACAAACTGGCACCATCCTCAAGGCACACCACCATAACATACAGTGCAACTTGCTTAGTAAGTACCTGGGTTAGTACACACCTCTGTTAGTACACACTCCTGGTTAGTACACACTCCTGGTTAGTACACACTCCTGGTTAGTACACACCTCTGTTAGTACATACACCTCACTCAGTCCCTAGCTCATGTACACCATGTCAACTGGTACTGATAGTAAGTACCTCTGATAAGAAGTACAGGTTCGTTGTGCCCTTCAAGGTACTTACTAAGCACATTGTACTGCATACTTAAGGTCACAACATCCCATCTGTCTGGAGTGTAGTTAATATGGGAGATTTACTATTGGATACAAACGTTATCAATGATTCCCCTCAAACAGGTACATACGTTCAAAGCGTTACGTACATCCAAAACAATATACATATACAGTCCATAGGTGCTTTCAGATCGTCATGCCCCTCCCCCAACCCCGCCCCTGCAAATGACACCTGACTTCACAGCCAGACGAGAAAACCACACACACATACCACAATATAAATATCTTTTCGAATGAATCCATATGTAGTCCACAGGAATGTTGTAAGAGTGCCCATCACCGACAGAGGAAGGGACATCGTCTCAGTTGTTTTACTTCTGATAACTTCTCTCTGAATTGGAATGAAACACAGAGTAGGCACAAATAAACATTTCCATTTATGGGAAATTATCAATTATGTAATAATTATTATTTGGAGATACCGTATAGCGGGAAATTTCACAGATTTCGCAGTTGGCCTAACATCCGGGAAAATAAAATCTGCGAATTAGGCGTTCGCGTTGTTATATAACGTGACTGTGGCCAGGATCTGCAAAAATTTTATCCGCAATTTTTTTTCCTTTTGGAGCCATCCACGAAAATTTTGTCCTGCGAAAATTTCCCGCTATACAGTATTGCTTCCATATGAACTCTGAAGGAAGATTGTACAAGTGAGCTATAGCAACCTCACGTACATCACCGGCTTGTGTACATCACAAGTTGCTGTGCATTGAAGTACTCAAATCAAATAGCTCACCATGGTTGCCAAGGGCGATGCAAAAAAAGCAACGGCTACAATATTACACAATATCCCCAGAGAGTTTATCCCTCGGACATTGTCAGTTTCAATGTAGAAGAAGTATCCTAAGATCACCAGAACAAACACAAGAAGAACACCAGCTCTCAACAGTACTTCCTCCTAAAATTTTGGCGGGAAAAAACATGTGACCTGCATGTGACATTCAAAAAGACATGTTATCAGACAACATTACTCCAGTGGGTCACTACTAGATTACCATGACAATGACATGCATGTGATCTGCATGTGATCTAAATGAGATACTGGATAAAAATGACACAGGTTATCTTGACAACAATGCTGTAATCAGCGAACATGAGTTACCGTGACAATAGCACATGATAGGCATGTGATATTTGTGCTTCCTGTTTACCTTGCTTTGTGTATGCAGTACAAAGACGACAATGTATCCAGTATTGAGCAACAGTCCAGTGAAATTGACCCAGAAGACAGTGATATCTCCAATCATATATCCATAGCTTAGCCACAGAACACAGCTAGTAAGGTTCAAAGGATATTATATGTGAATAAGGGATATGTTGATATACGCACACATGCATACATACTTGAGAATACCAGCTAGGAAAGGAAGATAAGCCACTGATCCTGTACTTTTGGATTTGTGTATCTTCCAACAGGCACCACTAGATATGATAAAGCATTATAATCGATCTTTGAAACACACACACGTGCCCACATGTATGCACACACACACACACACACACACACACACACACACACACACACACACACACACACACACAACACACACACACACACACAACACACACACACACACACACACACAATTTGTACTAAATGTACACTGGGGTCAACATCCAACCACACATTCCAACGAAAGGTAATAATTATAAGGCACGGGAATTAGGAAATTCTTCTCCCCAAAGGTGATGGTTGGGAGAACATTCTAACATATCTATCTATAAAACACAGTCGGTGGAATACAGTAACGTTGAGCTTGAGGGTAAAGTCTCTACACCGTAAGTACAGAGTAAAAAAGTACATACAGACCTCCATCCATCTACACGTTAATATACGTTCCGCCAAATGCCCGCTAAAAGCCTACTACTGGAAAGACTCACACGCTACTTGAGAACATCCCGATGGTGGACACGCTCGCCGCCAGACCCACGAATTCAAGTAGTCCCATTGCACTCGGATCGAAATTAGAGATTCTAAACAAACTGCTAAAGACACCACTCGGCGTCAAGTGCATTCTACAGTGAATATGTTAGTGTATGTATATTATACATATATGAACACAACTATTATACGTATAAAATGATCAACAATACTATGACGCATACATTATTATTATATTATTACCAGATTTGTTCTAAATATGTGGAAATCTAGAAAGGAGCTATTAAAATTTAGTAAATAGGTACTAAATAACTTTGGAATTTTTTATTTAGTGCTATTTTGGACAACTGTCCTACAATGCACTTTAATAACAATAATAATAATAATAATAATAATATACATACACACATAACCCTAAGTACAAAAATCATGTTGCGCAAAGCTTCGATCTGTACAAAACATACATTCACGATATACTACAGACAATAATACAACAACTAAAGGTCATCTCTATTGGATGCACTAACGGAATACTGGAAGATTTGACAAAAATTAGGTGCAATGATTTCACCATTACACGAGTTCATATCTTCAACGGCTTATGCAGTTACCGGGTGGGGTACTGCACCCGATGGCTACCCCAAGGATCACGACGAAGAGTACAAACACCACTATACTTCCAATCACCACGGCAACAATAATAGCGGTCAACTTTCTATTTTTCTTGGCCCAGATTGCTCCCTAATGCACACACACACAGGATAAAGGATAATGAATGTAAAAATACTCAACTTCACATATCCAAATGACAGTTGGGTCACTGTTCAATACAGTTAGCCGAACAATGCAAATTCTCACAAACTAAAGAAAAATGTGCATTATAATAATAGTATTATATTATAATATCTAATGCCAAAATAGTCTTGCATAATCAGAACCTATATCATGGCTGCCATGTTCTTTGATGGTGGAAAAACCCTTCTTTTTAAGAGTATGCAATTTGAGGGATTTGGTCTGGGTGTATTGGACCAGCACTGAGATATACACTCACAAGCACACACACACACACACACACACACACACACACACACACACATGAATATACGTACGTATTCTATTCACATAACACATGAACTAATATAAAATACTGTATTAGTGATGTAAAAACAGAGCAATCTACTCAGCAGTAGATGATCACCTTTCCGAGAGCTCTTGCTCCACTAGCCACATCATCACCAGCTGTGTCTACATTGTCTTGAATTGCATCAATTTGCTCTTGGTGCTCATCCACAACCACTGCTATGTCTTTCTGGATTTGATTCAAGTCTTGTATATTTCTGTGAATGTAGAGATGACACTACATGTGACATTAGAGCCCCTAGGACTAGAACACTGCTACTGTACACCACACCCACTACTGTGTACCACACCCACTACCGTGTACCACACCCACTACCGTGTACCACACCACTACCGTGTACCACACCCACTACTGTACACCACACCCACTACCGTGTACCACACTCACTACCGTGTACCACACCCACTACCGTGTACCACACCCATTACTGTACATCACACCCACTACCGTGTACCACACCCCTTACTGTACACCACGCCCACTACTGTGTACCACACCCACTCTGTTTATGACACCCACTCTGTTCACCACGCTCACTACCATGCACCACACCCACTACCATGCACCACACCCACTATCATACACCACACCCACTATTATACACCACACCCACTACTATGCACCACACCCACTCTGTTCACCACACCCACTGTACATCATTGTTACACTAGTAACTGTACAACAGGAAACAGCTGAACACACACTAACTCGTGTAATCTGGCCAATTCTTGATTCCTCTGTTCAAGAGCAACGGCATCCTCCATATCCAAGTCCTGCTGCTGCTCCAGTGTCTGTCCT
Organism: Chondrilla cf. caribensis; assembly: GCA_964020155.1. Classification (NCBI taxonomy): domain Eukaryota; kingdom Metazoa; phylum Porifera; class Demospongiae; order Chondrillida; family Chondrillidae; genus Chondrilla; species Chondrilla cf. caribensis. The sequence goes on from OZ026560.1 coordinate 4,767,146, forward strand.
GCCCTCAAGGAGGCTGTTCTCTCCTCCCGTCTCAAAGACATTTCCCTTTCAAACACTACACCAGCAGAGCAACATGACCACTGACACACAGCCCTTACTCACTAGAATACTATCACAAATTCCATAAATGACAAGGACCTGTTTTTATGCAAGCAAACCTCCTATTTTGATGTGGCTAAGGCTCATATTTTTATGAAGGAGGCCTCCCAATTTATATCCGTGTGGTAGGGATATTTTCATGGTCTCGTTAGATGATAATGTGGTTTCTTAGATATTAAATTAAATACAAACAAATATTTAGGGGGGATAATCATTAATCTGCAGCAATTCTTCTGAAAACCATCATTACCGCTTGTACACTGGAACCTCTCTATTAAGGACACTTTGGGACCTTACTTTTAGTCCATAATACAGAGGTTTCCTCAATTCAGAGGTCATTTTATACACTACAGTACTACACTGGGACAGAGAATGGTGTCCTTATTACAAAGGTTTCCACATCCACATTTCAGAGGTTTGTAATAGACAGGTTCCACTGTATATCATATTGGTGTCGGGAAATTGCGGTGGACAAACAATGTCTGGTGGACGAAACATTGGGCGAATAACTAGAACTCACTATACAGCATTTAGTATATACGTACATACTGTCCAACTTGCTCAGTAGCTGTATACATCTTTTATGACACACCTGATATGTAATACAGTGGATACTTGTTTAATCCACCACTGCTTTATCCGCCAAAACTTTTAATCTGTCACAATTTCCCAGTACCAATATAATGTACAAGTACCAATGAATATCCAGTTAATCTGCCAAACTCATTAATCCACCATATTCTCCGAAAACGAATTGCAGCGGATTAACGAGTATTCACTGTACTTCTTATCAGAGGTACTTGCTATCAGTACTGGTTGACATAGGTAAATACGAGATAAGTACTAAGTGAAGTGTATGCATCAACACACAAGGCACTTACTAACCACATTGCACAGCTCAAACAACATATAAGAGATATGTACACAATATGGTCACAATGTAATTAGCTATTCAAAACTGGTAGGGTTTACATCACATAGAACCATCATGACCGCATCCTAACACCACCATATGGAGCATATGTAAGGAACACATGTACATATGTACAAGCATATGGACACACACACATGTACATACACCACACACACACACATGTACATACACAACACACACACACACACACACACACACACACACACACACACACACACACACACACATACGTACACACACACACACACACACACACACACACACATACGTACACACACACACACACACACACACACACACACACACACACACACACACACACACACACACACAGCCCTCACAGTGTTGTGAAGGATAGCGTGCTTCCTTCTCCTCATAGGTCTTCAGGACTACATCTGCTTTTGCAAAAACTGTTTTAAAATCTTTAATCAGTTTATTGTGCTGGACCTTGTCACCTTGCTCTGAGCTACGAAGGCAATCATTACAGCATACATAAGGTGTGTGTCATAGAAGAAATGGGAGTGGGTAACCATATGAGGATGAACGAGATAGCGCCACTTTTCGCGCACTAACAGTCAGCGCACCTTCGACCGAGTCTGTCAATCTGATTTTTGACCTCTTTTATGTCTGTCGTCAGCCTTGCTATGTTCTCTTTCAACTGGTCTCGTACTTGGCACGTGTCCTGGGCTGTTCCGACCTTCTTGAGTAGTTTCTCCCCTTCCTTGGAAGTGTTCGATATTCTCTGGAGGAGCTGGTTGGAAACAGAAATACCTGCTTCAACATCATGGTCGTTGTCGACTAGCAATTTATCCTTCAAAGACATAATAATCTAGATGCACGCGCACACTTCAACCCGTCACCATGATACTGAAAGTCCAAGTTTTTTTACTACTATAGTATAGAAAGGGGACGTTTCTTTGACGAATATCCTGAGATATCCGGTCTGAAACACGAAACGTCTTCAAGTGTATGCGCCTTCACCGGTAAACGTTCGCACGGAGATACCACAAGTGTACTAACCCCACCATATGGTAAGATTGAAGCGAAGTAGCGAGAATCAAATGTCAAAATACTAACCTGACCGGGATTGGACACACTTTCGCCTGCAGCCATTTTGACGTTGCATGCGAGAGTGGTGACTACGAACCGTGAAATAATTAACGCTTCACTGTTTTGGTTGGCTAGTCGGAAGTGCATCACGTGATAACAGAGACGTGTGGCATTACGTGCAACACCGCACGCTGCTTCCGCTACTTTCGCATACCTTTGGAATGAGCTCTCCAAATATAATCCTGGGGCGATCGAGAATATTTCGTGGACGTTACAATGGAGCATCGCTCAAGCGGACAAGGATCGCTCGAAGCTACCGTTGGTCGGCATAATTCAATGTTGTTGTCGACAAACCTCTTCGACCAGACTGATCGGAGACGCGGTTGTACAAGAAAGAGATGTTGCGTGACGTTATTCATTGTAGCCGCTATCATCCAAGGTGAGGATGTGCATAATTTTATACAGCTGAGAGTACTGTCAGTCGTTACTGGCCGTTTGTTTTGATTAAACGTATACATCATCCAAAGAGCAGAAAACTCGATTGATTTATGTCCTTTTATCAGTTTCAACATAATTATTAACAACCATGGGATATAAATCGCTACTGATATTATTACCATAATTGTCTAAAGGATTTAGTTACCTTCCGTGTTTTTAACATCAAGCTGAAGTATTACCTTTTTCTGTGTGTGTACGTGTGTGTGTGTGTGTGTGTGTGTGTGTGTGTGTGTGTGTGTGTGTGTGTGTGTGTGTGTGTGTGTGCGTGCACGTGTGTGTATGTTTGTGTGTGTGTGTGTGTGTGTGTGTGTGTGTGTGTGTGTGTGTGTGTGTGTGTGTGCACGTGTGTGTATGTTTGTGTGTGTGTGTGTGTGTGTGTGTGTGTGTGTGTGTGTGTGTGTGTGTGCATGTGTGTACAAGTACACATGCAGCATTTGTTCAGCATGATATCCGTACATGTTTCCATTCACTCCTTCACTCCTCCCTATGATTTCTCTAGTTGTCCTCATCATCGGACTGCAACTAACCATAACTGCTTTCGGACGAGAATCCTTTGAGGAAATGGACAATGCTGAGTTTCTCCAATTGGACTGCAACTGTGAACAGGAAGCCCTTGATATTGTCAGTAAATATACTGATGTGACCATCGTGATGGACCTGTTCAGAAATCGATCCTCTGATGAGTGTCCTTATGACCAGATATCCAATTCAACACATGAAAGAGAAGAGGTGTGTATGATGCAGTGGGTGTAGTGTGTCTCGCTAGAGAATTCACTTTGTGGTGTAATTTGACCAAGGACATAACCTCACAATAAAGAGCGAAGGCAGTGTATTGTCATAGCCATTTGCACCCTATAAGTGTGTGTTTGTTAATTCCATTCATAGTGGGTTTTTCCATGTTCACATGGTACAGTTTAAAATTCTCATTGGATTTTACTTTGATTTTTTCCCATTTACTGTAGTCTTTCGGCCAAGACAAGTTCGTCTACATATTCTTCTTCATCGGGTGCATTCTTTACAACATCGTTATTCTGCTACTGGCTGTAAGTGATTTTGCATTAATTGTTTGTTGTTTTGATCATTTGGATGTGTTGTTGTTTGTGGTGTTTGTGTAGGTGGGACATCTATTTTCATATTCACAGTCCATCACGATTAAATGTGTGTGTGTGTGTGTGTGTGTGTTTGTGTTGTGTATTACAAGATAATTAAAAGCAGACAAAATTAATCAAACTTTGAAAACTTATATGCCATCAATGACCCTGAAAACTTGAATTACTTGTATATCGTGTTTGGTGAGCCAGTAGACAACGTAACCTGAAGTATACGTAATTGACAAAATGAGCTTTTTCAACGTTAAGAAGACTTGTTAGGGTTCAGCAATAGTTAAACATTCCAAAATTGGAACTACTATATAGTAGGTACTGTATATGCTACTATATAGTAGGTACTGTATATGCTACTATATAGTAGGTACTGTATATGCTACTATATAGTAGGTACTGTATATGCTACTATATAGTAGGTACTGTATATGCTACTATATAGTAGGTACTGTATATGCTACTATATAGTAGGTACTGTATATGCTACTATATAGTAGGTACTGTATATGCTACTATATAGTAGGTAGAAATTATGTAATATTGCGGCTTTTTGAAGTTGCACCTATTGGCATTGCAAATGGCCGCCATTTTGTAATCAGCTGTTACAAACCCTACTCCCATCCAAACCACACCCTACAATTTTTGTCTGTGCCACACCCATCCAACAGACTTGTCTGGACCACGCCCTCCAGTTCTCCATAAACACAATGTGATGAGTCATGTCAAGTCTAGCGCACCAGATTGTATGGGTGTTGTAGGGATTCCCCTTCAAGCCATTAGTATGTGGAATGTGCAAGATTCATTATTGAACTTATCACTATTTCATTGGGTTTTCAAACAGGAAGTACGGTCTGCCATTAAGGGATTCATCTCCTAAATCGCTTATCACAACATCTCACTTAGCTGAATGATTTACATTCTAACATTTGGTCATTAGATTTGCATTGATCACTCAGACCAACAATCCCAGTAGGAAGGTGTCCCATTTAGCATGCAAACAGCATAACCTTGTTGAATTGTGAAGTATTTTGTTGTTTCCGTGCACATGGAGAGGAATTGTGATAATTTGGCAATCTTTTGGTGAAAGATTGCATTTCAGATTACAATGATTGTCACAATAATAAGGCTTTTATCATACAGTCTGTAATGGGTGTGTGTGTGTGTGTGAGTGAGAGAGAGGTCCATCATCTTGTCGGATACTCATTAACACCACCGAGGCCTGGCTGATGTGGTCCGGCATGAAAGCCAACGTCCCCAAGTGTGTGTCCCTGGCAGTTCGGGCTTCCAGTGGTAAGCCTTACGACCCTAACCTCACTCTAAATGGAGAAGCCATCCCATATATTGGAGACAGCACCTTCCACTTCCTCGGAGCCCCAGTGTGTATCCATGGCACTAAGACCCAAGCCCGGGATGGGTTGATTAAGAAGTTGACTCACCTCCTTGAGAAGGTCGATGCTACCCTTGTCTCCAGGCAACAAAAGCTGAAGTTATTCAAGCTCGCCATCTGCCCACGACTGACCTGGGAGCTCTCTGTCAACTGCTTCCCATTGTCCTGGTTGAAGACAACACTCCAGCCCATTGCCACAAGCTTTCTGAAGAGATGGTGCGGTCTTGCCAAATCAGCAGACACTGGTTGCTTGTTCTTGCCAAAGGAACACGGTGGCCTGGATCTGCCATCACTCACCTTAACCTACAAGAAGCTGCAAGTCACTAAGGCTGCCACCTACACCTGCTCAAGAGACCCCATGGTCAGAGCCATTGCCAGCCAGGAAACCAGGAAAGAAGCCACCCAACAGAGACCAATCTTCAAGCCCTTCCAAGAAGTCATCCAGGCCATGAAGGATGATCCCGGAGCCTCCTCCAAACAACTCAGCACCCGGGCTAAGAAGCAGGTGGAGGCAGCAGACACCGAGGCCCGTCTCACCCACAGCACCAGTCTGGTTGTCCAAAACCAACCACTAAAGGACAACACCAGCAGAGCTCCTCATCTATGGTCTTCCACAATTGCGACCCTGCCTGAGAGAGTTTTCAAGTTCGCCCTGAACTCCCTCACAGACACGCTGCCGCATAATGCCAACTTACACCTGTGGAAGAAGCTACCATCCCCATCCTGCAACCTCTGTGGCCAGCGTCAAACCCTGCTCCACATCCTCAATGCCTGCCCCCATGCTCTGGAGAAGAGAAGGTACAACGCCAGGCACGACGCAATCCTGCGGTCCATTTACACCTTCCTGGTGAAGCATCTTCCACCCACCGCAAGCGTCACCGTTGACCTGTGTGACCAGCAGTACGCATTCCCCCAGCACATCGCTACCATAGACAGCCGCCCCGACATCACTGTATGGGACCAGACCAGAATCACTCTTATTGAGCTGACTGTACCCTTCGAGACATGCACTGATTCTGCCATCCAGAGGAAGACACACAGGTACCGGGATTTACTCAGTGAATGTAAAGCCAATGGGTACACTGCTGACCTCCTCACAATAGAAGTGGGATCGAGAGGATTCCTTCACTGCAGCAGCTTTGACAGTCTCTATAGACTAGTACCAGCCAGGAGACAGGATCAGGAAGCGCTCGAAGGTGACATCATAAAGATTTGTGTCCAGGAATCTTACCGGATTTGGTGCAAGAGAAACTGGAAAGAGGCAGACACCCAACCCTGAACAACACATTTATTTCCCCAAATTATTTACTATTTAGTGTTTCTGTGACTCCTATTTCTCTTTTTATTATCATGGACCTCATCCCATACTGTGCAATATTATGTTCTAATATTTTGACAGTGGCTGAGACCCATAGGAAGCATGTCCCCCATTTCAATCCTACTTGTACTTTTTATTTTCTTTACCTTGGATTAATAATGGTGACATGTTTGGAAAAAAAAAAAAAAAAAAAAAAAAAAAAAAAAAAAAAAAAAAAAAAAAAAGAGAGAGAGAGAGAGAGAGAGAGAGAGAGAGAGAGAGATGAATGAGTGTGTGTGTGTGTGTGTGTGTGTGTGGTGTTTGGTGTATGAAATCTGAATATCAATAAACAATTTTTTTTATTCAGCTTTGGACTAAAAACATCATTGACGTGTATTTCTTTTTATTGCTGAACGTATTACTGGTTTTCTACAGCTTTCTACAAGGCAAGTTTAACATAAATTATAATTTTAATTAAATCTGCATTGAATTAATTCAAACCAATTTTGCAGTTTATCAATTCCGATCATTTGATGATGTTGGTCTTGAGGATATCGGTTTCATTGCATTGATTAGCGTAAGAGAAGTTTGTTGCCTGTTACTGGATTCTGTGTTATCATTTTCTTCTGTCTTCCATTCAGGCCATTTTAATGTTGTTGTTTACGTTATTGTTTGTGTTTTTTACAATTGAAATGCATACACAATTTGGCTGGTGGATCTTCACATGGTTCAAAGTTCATCGCAATGACACAGATGTAGAGCAGCAGCAGAAAAAACCTAAAACACCCACAAGTCATCTACGTTGTAAGTTGTGTTCAGGATTAGTTCATCTCGAAGCTTTGTGTCTTTCTGTGTGTGAATTCATGTGTGCATACATTTGTGTGATATGTGTGTCTGCATGCGTGTGTTTGTGTGTGTTTGTGAGTGAGTGTGTGTGTGTGTGTGTATGTGTGTGTGTGTGTGTGTGTGTGTGTGTGTGTGTGTGTGTGTGTGTGTGTGTTTGTGTTGTATGTGTTTATTTTGATGTGTGTCTTTGCATAACGAGTATTGTACCGTTGTGTACACTGTCATGTTAATCCTACACACATCTACCATTAGTTTACTACAGGTATTACCAGATCACGGTGGGGCTTGGATGGCTTTATGTTCTGTTCTCAGTAAGCTTGAATCAACAAACCTTCATAGCGTGGAGATTGTGGTTACACTCACAATATCTTCCAACCTCTTGTACAGATGGTGTTTTTCATTGGAGAAGTAGTTCTACTTCTAAATCCTTGTGATCCAGAATGGAGCCTCACTTTTGTGCTCATGTTGGTATGTCCACTGGGTCTATTGATTGGATACATTGCAGTGAGTGTGTGTGTGTGTGTGTGTGTGTGTGTGTGTGTGTGTGTGTGTGTGTGTGTGTGTGTGTGTGTGCATGTGCTCTATCTAGTATTTTTATATATTTGACTACTATATTTTACATACGTACATGTACGTATGTCACAGTTTACTTTGTTTATATTCACATTGTACATATGTCACCTTGTCTGCATTCTTCCTTGCTTCAGGTTAGGAATGAGAACGTTGTGCTTACACTACTCTTGCTGTTTGTCATTCTGCTGTCAGCTGTCTTATACATGTTCAAATTTATCAGGTGAGAGTTGCTGAGGTGGTTGATTTGTAATTGGTTCTTTCCCTTATACGTACTATATATGTGTATGTGGTGTGTGTGTGTGTGTGTGTGTGTGTGTGTGTGTGTGTGTGTGTTGGTTGATAGGCTCTTGTCTACATCTCCAGGTTTGCCTCTGGTAGCTGCCCGCGGTGCATGTTGATGTCCGTCGTAAACATACTCAGTGAAATGGATCGGGATCAGGAGATCGAGCATCTGACACTCTTTGGTGAGCTGGACACTCTCTTCGTGAGGTTCATCTGTAACGAGAACATTCCTTTGCCTCTTGTAATACAGTGGAGCCTATATCAGCCACCTCCCTAGGATGGTGACTGTATAGTACAGTGGGACCTGTATGAACAGCCACCTCCCTAGGATGGCCACCTGTATAGTACAGTGGGACCTGTATGAACAGCCACCTCCCTAGGATGGTCACCTGTATAGTACAGTGGAACCTGTATGAACAGCCACCTCCCTAGGATGGTCACCTGTATAGTACAGTGGAACCTGTATGAACAGCCACCTCCCTAGGATGGTCACCTGTATAGTACAGTGGGACCTGTATGAACAGCCACCTCCCTAGGATGGTCACCTGTGTAGTACAGTGGGACCTGTATGAACAGCCACCTCCCTAGGATGGTCACCTGTATAGTACAGTGGGACCTGTACGAACAGCCACCTCCCTAGGATGGTCACCTGTATAGTACAGTGGGACCTGTACGAACAGTCACCTCCCTAGGATGGTCACCTGTATAGTACATTGGGACCTGTACGAACAGCCACCTCCCTAGGATGCTCACCTGTATAGTATAGTGGGACCTGTATGAACAGCCACCTCCCTAGGATGGTCACCTGTATAGTACAGTGGGACCTGTACGAACAGCCACCTCCCTAGGATGGTCACCTGTATAGTACAGTGGGACCTGTACGAACAGTCACCTCCCTAGGATGGTCACCTGTATAGTACATTGGGACCTGTACGAACAGCCACCTCCCTAGGATGGTCACCTGTATAGTACAGTGGGACCTGTATGAACAGCCACCTCCCTAGGATGGTCACCTGTATAGTACAGTGGGACCTGTATGAACAGCCACCTCCCTAGGATGGTCACCTGTATAGTATGGTGGGACCTGTATGAACAGCCACCTCCCTAAAATGGTCACCTGATAGAGTCCTGAAATACACATTTGTCATGCATACACATACATTTAGCTTGTGATAGTACAGTCTCTGATACAACCACAGAAATGAGGTCCCATAGGTGACCACACTAGACAGGTTCCACTGTACATGAGGTTCCATAGGTGACCACATTAGACAGGTCCCATTGTACAGGAGGTCCCATAGGTGACCACATTAGACAGGTTCCACTGTACATGAGGTCCCACAGGTGACCACATTAGACAGGTTCCACTGTACATGAGGTCCCACAGGTGACCACATTAGACAGGTTCCACTGTACATGAGGTTCCATAGGTGACCACATTAGACAGGTTCCACTGTACATGAGGTCCCACAGGTGAACAAATTAGACAGGTTCCACTGTACATGAGGTCCCACGGGTGACCACATTAGACAGGCCCAAGTTTAGTATACTGGATGACCTCCACACAAGGGCACTTACACAGGGAGGATAACCTAGTACCAAGTGTGCCTATCAAATAAATGAATGCTACAATCTGAGTGAAACATCCTTTTCTTCCCACTAGCGGCCATCAACTTTTTCACTTCTGCCATCCTCTTCTTCATGGTGATCATTGTTGCTTTGAACTACAAAAAGGGCTTGGGAGACCACTGTGAGTGTTGCTGTTGTTGTTGTTGTTGTTGTTGTTATTGTTGTGGCCATATCCAACTCTGTGGGTGTGTCTCACTTATATTGGGGTGTCCATTTCCCATATTCTGCAATTGTGGCAGTTTAACATGGGTGTGTCTTACAGTGGGTGTGCCTTACAGTGGGTGTGCCTAACTCATTGTGGGTGTGTCTTACAGTGGGTGTGCCTAACTCATTGTGGGTGTGTCTTACAGTGGGTGTGCCTAACTCATTGTGGGTGTGCCTCCGTGTTCATTTATGTAGTTCGTACGAAGTGGGAGAACAAGTCCAACAAGTTGTGGAAGTACTTGGACTTATCGTTCACCATCCCTCACCTCTTCAAGGAGCTCTTCTGCTTCTGGAAAGGATCAAAAACAACCAATTCTTGAGTGTATCATCGTACAATCACCCCTACCCGCCTTCAACAGACAAACATGAAGTTTTGCATTCCTTGCATGAGTATGACTGTACATAGCCTGTGATAGTCTTTTCAAACTTGTTAGATGTGTCCCTTGTTGTCTGAACAGTTGCAATGTACAATGGTTTATTTATTCTGGCTCAGCAGGACTACCCTCCTCAGGTCTAGCTTGCGTCGGCAGTAGCCCTGTGTGATATGATTGTGATCATGTGATATGATGGCGATCATGCGATTATTGTTCTCGACATTCACCAACCTGATCATGAGTTAACCGTTATTGTGATGATGATTCCTCTCACTTGCTTCCAGAAAATGTACGTATGTTAGTGTTTTCAGCTCAAAACTAGACGGAGTTGTTTTGTTCCGAATGCATAGCTTCGTCAGCTCATTATTTTAATTTCCTCTACTTTTAAACTTGCTTTCATGGACTAAGTGTAATGCACCAAATTTCAGTCATTGTAGGAAACTCCAAATGACAGTACTGTATTACGTGACTATGGTGGTAGCAATGCCTAATACGTATACACTTATCGTTACGCACAATTTACCATTATATCCCACAGTTCTAGGCCTTGTACGTTGTATCATGGGCACACTCACTCTCGTCTCTCATGCAATCACTAAAATAGTGTGAGGTACAGATCATGACCACTGTTGTGGACCATTTTGAATTCTTGAAAGTGGAACAGTGATGGAGTCAATTACCACTTTGGCTTGAATTCAGGAAGGCAATGTGTCTGGCTATGCAAGACTATGACACGTAGTTTGACGCCACAATTGCACCAGTATTGAAGTACATTATTCAATAATAAGATAAAGCGTACTATAGCGAAACTGTAATCAGTGCAAATAAAATAGCATCAACATAGCTGTAATGATGATACCAACAGCAAGGGATGTATAACAATTATATTATACACACAGGTAATGTATGTACAATAATGTACGCACAGCAACATGTACTTAGCACCACAAACATGATTAGTGTCCAGGTGGTTGCTACTCATGTGTTTGGGTCATCAGTGGTGGGTTGATCTTGGGAATTACCCTCTATGCTGGTCCCAGCTGGGACATTCCCCTCTACTTTTCTTAATTTGGCCCTCTGTTGCAAATTTGGAACCAGTGCTGCTGGCGATCGTTTCGTTTGTATCTAAAGGAAGACTTTCTATGAGACATTACCACACACTGAGATTCCTGCTACAAACCTTTTCCACTTGGTCATTTTGTTGTTGCTGCTTTTTATGTGTAGCTTTTAAAGCAGTCACCAGATAAGCATCTCGTTGACACGTTATTTCTGAGTTCAGGAACATAAACATGCCTGACATTTCATGCTAAATGAACTGATTCAAAGGAGAGGTGCGAGAGTGGGCTCCCCCCACCAGGCCGATATCCACTAATCCTGGGCAATATACAGTGCAACTTACTTAGTAAGTACCTGGGTTAGTACACACTCCTGGTTAGTACACACTGCTGGTTAGTACACACTCCTGGTTAGTACACACTCCTGGTTAGTACACACTCCTGGTTAGCACACACTCCTGGTTAGTACAAACTCCTAGTTAGTACATACTCCTGGTTAGTGAGTACACTTCACTCAGTCCCTAACTCATGTACACTATGTCAACCAGTACTGGTAGTAAATACAGTGCAACTTGCTCAGTAAGTACCCGGGTTAGTACACACTCCTGGTTAGTGAGTACACTTCACTCAGTCCCTAACTCATGTACACCATGTTAACCAGTACTGGTAGTAAATACCTCTGATAAGAAGTACATATTTGGTGTGCCCTTCAAAACTACTACTAAGCAAGTTGGACTGGACTTGGGTATCTCTAATTATTCACAAGATCTGAAAAAAGGAAGTGACATCATATCAGATCTGAAAAAAGGAAGTGACATCATATTGGATCAGTCGCAAGATAGCATACATGATTTAGTATAGCCATGGACCCTAGATACCCAGTATTGGACACTATGCAGCTGTAGCATACATGATTTAGTACAGCCATGGACCCTAGATACCCAGTATTGGACACTATGCAGCTGTAGCCTGTTTAGGTGTGCTGAAGCAGTGATGAAGTCAATAACCACCTCACCTTGCTGTTGCACACCTAGACATTAGCCATGTGAAGCTATTGGCGGAGTCGAGGTGTTGAAATGTGCGAGCAAGGAATTGTAGTACAGATCCAAGCAAGGGGACACCATGACATTTAGTTATATCAGGATAATGATAGGGACTAGTTAGTTGAATCTCTGCAAGCTGATATACCCCACCACATTAGTAGTGTCCCCACCACACTAGTAGTGTCCCCACCACACTAGTAGTGTCCCCACCACACTAGTAGTGTCCCCACCACACTAGCAGTGTCCCCACCACACTAGCAGTGTCCCCACCACACTAGCAGTGTCCCACCACACTAGCAGTGTCCCCACCACAATAGTAGTGTCCCCACCACAATAGCAGTGTCCCCACCACACTAGCAGTGTCCCCACCACACTAGCAGTGTCCCCACCACATTAGTAGTGTCCCCACCACACTACCAGTGTCCCCACCACACTACCAGTGTCCCCACCACACTAGTAGTGTCCCCACCACACTAGCAGTGTCCCCACCACACTAGCAGTGTCCCACCACACTAGCAGTGTCCCCACCACAATAGTAGTGTCCCCACCACACTAGCAGTGTCCCCACCACAATAGCAGTGTCCCACCACACTACCAGTGTCCCCACCACACTAGCAGTGTCCCACCACACTAGCAGTGTCCCACCACAATAGTAGTGTCCCCACCACACTAGCAGTGTCCCACCACACTAGTAGTGTCCCCACCACACTAGCAGTGTCCCACCACACTAGCAGTGTCCCCACCACAATAGTAGTGTCCCCACCACACTAGCAGTGTCCCCACCACACTAGCAGTGTCCCCACCACAATAGCAGTGTCCCCACCACACTAGCAGTGTCCCCACCACACTAGCAGTGTCCCCACCACACTAGCAGTGTCCCCACCACAATAGCAGTGTCCCCACCACACTAGTAGTGTCCCCACCACAATAACAGTGTCCCCACCACACTAGCAGTGTCCCACCACACTAGTAGTGTCCCACCACAATAGCAGTGTCCCCACCACACTAGCAGTGTCCCCACCACAATAGCAGTGTCCCCACCACACTAGCAGTGTCCCACCAACCTTGAGCTGCACTGAAATCCTCATCTCCAATCTTGACATATTCTTTAATTTTGAACCTCTACGATGGGGTGAACAAGTGGAAAAGTCGAGTTGGAGCTGCCAACGCCATAGTGTACATGAGTTAGGGACTGATACTCCCTCCAGACTCCAAATACGACAGCACACTATATTGAGAGTACCACACTATCGAACCATTAAAATTAATAGTAAGCTATACATTTGCCAATGCTCTATGAACCAACTTCACTGTAATCATCTCAACGGTTTACATGGAATATATTCATAAAGTGTATCCTTTTCGAACTACGCTGGGGTACATACTCACGTTATGACTTTTAGAGCTGAAGTTGGAGAAATTTCTTTCGTCTCGCGATGGAAGTTCTTTTAATAACTCCTTCTACAAAATAGAGGGATAAACGTCTATAAAATACGCTTGGGTAATTCGCTATCGTGATAAACTATCAAATGAAAGTAATTGCATAAAATATGTGGAATTCAATATTAGCAACAGAAAGCAAACTCGATATTCGAACATGTCGCGGGGACTTACGGTAGCCATTTTGCCGATATTTCCGATGTAATAACGGTAATAGATACAGTTAAAAATGTTCGCCAGTGAAATAATTGCTCATAATACATCATAACACACAATAATATAACGGCTGGTTCTCTAATCTGTACGTATATGAAATAAAAACACATAATACATATTTTTGAATACAATGTCGTTTGCTCAATGTTACAATTAGTAAAGGAAATCAATATGTTCGCTGTATTTTTCTGCTATTACGGGTCTCTTTAACTTCAAGGTTGGAGCTGTACATGAGGAGAAGGTGAATGCTGTGAAATATCTGAATTGGTACACGTTGTCATGGTTACTCACTTAACTCTGTGCCAGCTACAGAAAAATCCCCTTCCAGAACTGTCCACCGCATAATCTACAAATGAAAAGTAGTTTGAGTACAACAAAGAATAACGAAGTGTTACGTATGTGGTCGATGTGGACTTGGATGTACAGCATTTGCAAAATAAACACACACATGCACACATGCATGGACACACGCGCACACACATGCACACACGCACACACACACACACACACACACACACACACACACACACACACACACACATGCACACAACACACACGTAAACACAAACACACACACACACACACACACACACACACACACACACACACACACACACACACACACATACATGTATACATACAGGGGTTTCATACCCAGACATACAACTATTAATCACACACTTTTTGCGATTTTGAAGTAGCTTTCATATTGATCTTATCTATTCCTCTCTTTATCATCTTCAAGACAACTTTGTCCCCTTCACCATCAATGATGTCATCAACTGTGATTGCCATGCTCCCTACGGCTCGACATTCCCTGACAGCCTCTGGACTCAGTTTGCTGGTAGGTAGTGCAGTGTTTTCATCAAATTCAACCTAATGTGATGTAGGTAGATGGAGTCTTCAAGCTTGAGAAAAGCCACACGCATGAGAAAAGCCACACGCACGAGCTTACACGCCACACACACGAGCTTACACGCCACACGCATAAGCTTACACGCCACGCGCATGCACATACACAGTACAAACTGCTACCTATCTCACTTTGCCATCTCTATGTACGTACATCGTCATGGTAATATTAACTGAAAATGTGTGAGTGTAACCATGGCAAGTACTGACAGTCAAAATCAAATTTCACTTTCAGATAATGTCACCATGGTGATGTACATACAAATGACAGGCGAAAGTGAAATAGGCAGCAGTGTGTGTGTGCATGCGTGCGTGCGTGTGTGTGTGTGTGCGTGTGTGTGTGTGTGCGTGTGTGTGTACACCATTTAATGTACACTCGTCCTCAATTACCTTTATGGTGAGGAGACACACCAAGTAAGTTCTCTTGTCCCCGATGATGACAGCATTGCTGACTATCGGGAGCTCAGCCTTGATCATCTGCTCCAGAGGAACAGGAGCCACCTTGTCACCGTTGGCCAGTATGATCAGCTCTGGAAGGACAATGTAGAGGTTCAGATAGCAGTGTGTGTGTGTGTGTGTGTGTGTGTGTGTGTGTGTGTGTGTGTGTGTGTGTGTGTGTGTGCGTGAGCATGTGTGTGTGTGCATATGTGTGTGTGTGTGTGTGTGTGTGTGTGTGTGTGTGTGTGTGCATGTGCATGTGTGTGTGTGCATGTGCATGTGTGCATGTGTGTGTGTGCATGTGTGCATGTGCATGTGTGTGTAATTGAGTGAGTGCGCACATGCATTTCATCCACAGAACTAATTGGTCAAAACTCATTCATTCATTGAACTTATTCTCTCACTTACTCACAATCTCACCCATGAAGCAGTTTCATGTGATCATACATCCATCTCATGTGACCAATACCCACCCACTCAGTTCTCCACCCACTCACTTCTCCACCCACTCACTTCTCCACCCACTCACTTCTCCACCCACTCACTTCTCCACCCACTCAGTTCTCCACCCACTCACTTGTCCACCCACTCACTTCTCCACCCACTCACTTCTCCACCCACTCAGTTCTCCACGCACTCACTTCTCCACCCACTCAGTTCTCCACGCACTCACTTCTCCACCCACCTTTCATCCTTCCAGTAATGTACAAGTAGCCGTCCTTATCAATTCGTCCAAAATCTCCAGATCTCAAGAAGCCCTCTGGGGTGAACACCTGTGCCGTCTTTTCCAAGTTATTCAAGTATCCCATAAACACATTTCTCCCTTGGATAACAACCTAATAAGGTGTGTGTAACGGAGATAACAACCTAATAAGGTGTGTGTAACGGAGACACAACAGATATTGGTTTATCTAAATGCACAGGAAATTGGTCCAGGCAACACTTAGGAAGCAGTGACTACCAGCTACACTTGTCAGTTATCAACTGTGCGAGGGTTAAACGTCATACTCTAGACACTCCTAATATAAGCATACACACACGTGCAGACATATGTTCTATTTGTATCATGTCTACTTGCGGTGTAGCTGATTTTCTACTCGCCCTCGGGCGGGAAGCGAGTAGACGAATCGGCTACACCCCAAGTAGACATGATACAAATGGCTTGTATCCCGAATCTGCTTGGTAGACGTATTTGAATTTTTACTGCAACCATAGATACTCTAACACCTTTAGTCTAGTTTCGTTGTTAGAGTATCTGTACGACAGTGAAGTCGAAGAAAGTTCTTATGCTATGAATGAGCCAGAAGACAGTTGTGAGCCTCCAAAAAACCCTGTGCAAACCCAAAGACACCGCCGTTACTAAAGCAGAAGCTGAACACGCCAAAGGATATATGGTATGGTGCCCTAATTTTGGACATCAAATACCATAATCTATCTGAAACTTTTATACGTTAGTAGCTTTGGATGCTTCGTAGATTGAGGATCAGTTCAATACCGAACTTGATCCGAAGAATGTTTCACGAAGAGAAATTCAATCGCTACAATCCAAAGCGTCTGCTGTTAGGAAGTGTCCGGAATTAGGGCTTCCCACCATATATTCCCAAAAACACGGAAAGAACACCAAATGCGCCGTAAATGTCTCCAATTCTTCCATATACATTAATTGTTATTCTAAAGGGGCACTTACGGACATTTATACCCCGGTGTATCGGACTTGCACCGTTGTTGGTGCCTCTGAAGTATGACGTCATCGGAATACAAGAACACACTTATACAACACACGTACACACACACGCTCACACACACACACACACACACAGCAAAAGGCAATGCTTCAGCTTGATGTTAAAACACAGAAGATAACTAAATCCTGTAGATAGTTATGGACACACACACACATGCACGCATATCTACGTACACACACCTCTCCAACACCATCCTCATCTTCATTGAGAAGCATAATCTCCGTTCCTTCCATAGGGTAACCATTGGATCTGAACCTAAGCGTCTTCTCTGTGGTGACAGTAGCTGGTCCAGTGGATTCACTCATTCCGTACAGTTGATGTAAGCAAATGTCCAAACTCAGAAAGTAGCTCAAAGTTTCATCAGAGATGGGGGCAGCTCCTGTCAAGTGATGATGGCATCGTTCCAAACCGAGGTGTTTCGACACCTACGTACGTATGCATATTGACAGGTGATCAGTAGCTTGATCAGTATCAAAGACTAACTCTATACAGAGACCACCATACAGAGACCACCATACAGAGACCACCATACAGAGACCACCATACAGAGGCCACCATACAGAGACCACCAAACAGAGGCCACCATACAGAGACCACCATACAGAGACCACCATATGGAGACCACCATACAGAGGCCACCATACAAAGACCATGCACCATACAGAGACCACCATACAGAGACCACCATACAGAGACCACCATATGGAGACCAACTCTGTATAAAGACTGCCTCTATACAGAAACAAGCTACGTATATATGTATGTACAAAGATCACCTGTCCTAAACAGCCACTATTAAACAATCCACTTAATATGTAATCCAAGTACACTGATACATCTCCACAGAGACCACCTTACTCAGTCTCCTGGGTTGTCATTGTAGCCATGGTCCTCTGTAAGGCTTCATCATTTACTATTCAACTAATTCACTTGTGGTGATACTAATTGCACCCAGCTATGATTGATTGGGTTGCCATAACAACATGTGTTGCTATACAATTGAATTTAATAGGACCACACATACAATGAAGATGTGCTTCACCACACACACACACACACACACACACACACACACACACACACACACACACACACACACACACACATGCACACTACATAAGCTAACACACATACTGACTGAAAATGAATGCAGAGCATTTTCAAAATACGTAAATGCAATTACGTAGATGAACAGCTGGACACAGAAACACATGCGATCTGTTCATACAAGTGCATGTGCTGATACAAACATTTGAACATACAGAAGGTACACACACACACACACACACACACACACACACACATACACACACACACACACACACACCTTTTTGAATACCAGTAGCCTCGCTAGAGTCCATCCAAATGGAGTCTTTCCTCTGTGAACAGATATAAAAGGTACTTGATGTGTGCACTAGTAGCTACCAGCTGACATAGCCCCACATCACCAATATAAATTGTCTAGCTACATATGTGGTACAGTATAACGTATGCCTTTCCTCCATTTTAGTGATTGCACAATCACCAAATCTAAAATGGAGGAGGGGTATGGCTACACTAGACTATCCCTCACCCCTCTTGTTTGCTGAGGTTCCCTCTTAGTCCAATACTCTTGGCCCACTTGGACAGCTTCTTCTTGGCCCCACTGAGCGTGGCGGAGTAGGTCTGCATTCCAATGGCTAGTTTCTCCCAAACCCTGGGAACACCCAGGAAGACAGTTGGGCGGACCTCTCTCATTGTTTGAATCAAAGAGCCCTGAATGGAACGAAGTGATCAGTCATTGCACCAAACAACACTTGCAGAGATGCAAAAAAGATAGAGTAAATGTCATCATGGACAAGGGAATGTTACGGAGCATCTCACAGAGCATGTCCATATGTTACTGAGCATATCCACATGCCACTGAGCATGTCTACATGTCACAGGGCATGTCCATATGTTACTGAGCATATCCACATGTCAC
The DNA here is from genome assembly GCA_964020155.1 of Chondrilla cf. caribensis. Classification (NCBI taxonomy): domain Eukaryota; kingdom Metazoa; phylum Porifera; class Demospongiae; order Chondrillida; family Chondrillidae; genus Chondrilla; species Chondrilla cf. caribensis. Next base: position 4,786,234 of record OZ026560.1, read on the forward strand.
ACGGCATGTCCATATGTTACTGAGCATGTCCACATGTCACAAGGCATGTCCACATGTCACTGAGCATGTCTACATGTCACAGGGCATGTTCATATGTTACTGAGCATATCCACATGTCACTAAGCATGTCCTTGCATCAGTCAGGATGTTGCACGTACAAAACGTACAATTACCAAAACTCATGGCTGAGATGCATGTTTTAAACAACATATAATATAATATAATATACGTAGGAACACATATTCACCTTAAGAGCATCAGGTTGGGCAAACCATGTTGTTCCTCCAACTATCAAGACCCAGTAGATGTCCAATATCTGAGCAGCAACATGGGCTAAGGGAAGGTAACTGACCACGTGTTCCTGCACTGCCCTCTTGTCCAGTGAGGAGTTGAGCTGTTTAGAGGACCACATTATCTACAGGAATTAGATAAAACAGGATCAACAGCTGTTCAACACACACAGTAGAACCTTATAACTGAGACCACCTATGGGACCAGTTGAAGTACAGTAGAACCTTATAACTG
>OZ026560.1:4789258-4794258 GCA_964020155.1 Chondrilla cf. caribensis
CTCTACCACTGTCACTGGAGGTTCCGACCCGGCACCCTTGTCAGTCATTCTCAATTCTACAGGTTTCTCAAGGTCCGTTGAGACAAACTTCGAATCGGCAAAGGAGAGGGCGGATCCCGTTGGTGGTGGGAGGGATCTCCCCTCATCTCTGTCGAATATCCCCGTAACATCCGTGTCCCTCTCATCAACAATATCACTCATGCCTGAAATACTGAGTGATCTCTCTTCCGAAGAGAAGTTTGAATCCAGGTCTGAAATGTGGTCATCCTCTTCCTCTTCCTTCAAGAGTACACTCGTATCCTCTACGTCAGTCAACTGCTCAGTCAACTAATCACAAGAACAACATATGACAACTATGAAAGCATTTGTGAAGGTGGCAAATTATTCTATACGACAATTATGGACAGATTCGTACCTACAGCATCAGGGTCAACGGTACAGTGGTGTCCAAGGGAGTTGTTAACTACAGTACCCCACCCCACCCCTCTGGGTGAACAATACCATGCTGTCCAAGGGAGTTGTTAACTACAGTACCCCACCCCACCCCTCTGGTGAACAATACCATGCTGTCCAAGGGAATTGTTAACTACAGTACCCCACCCCACCCCTCTGGGTGAACAATACCATGCTGTCCAAGGGAGTTGTTAACTACAGTACCCCACCCCACCCCTCTGGTGAACAATACCATGCTGTCCAAGGGAATTGTTAACTACAGTACCCCACCCCACCCCTCTGGGTGAACAATACCATGCTGTCCAAGGGAATTGTTAACTACAGTACCCCACCCCACCCCTCTGGTGAACAATACCATGCTGTCCAAGGGAATTGTTAACTACAGTACCCCACCCCACCCCTCTGGGTGAACAATACCATGCTGTCCAAGGGAATTGTTAACTACAGTACCCCACCCCACCCCTCTGGTGAACAATACCATGCTGTCCAAGGGAATTGTTAACTACAGTACCCCACCCCACCCCTCTGGGTGAACAATACCCTGCTGTCCAAGGGAATTGTTAACTACAGTACCCCACCCCACCCCTCTGGGTGAACAATACCCTGCTGTCCAAGGGAATTGTTAACTACAGTACCCCCATCCTGAGTGAATGCTTGAGTGCTCATTGCACCATCAAAAATTTTCATATTTTCCTACTAGCCTTACGATATGTTTCCCTTTGAGGACAGAATTTTTTTAAATATGTATATATTGTACATCATGGATGTAAGAGCTCCCCAAGTGGAATGATACATCCATTTCAGTACAACAAAAGCCTTCACGTACACTGGAGCCACTTCATAGCGTCTCTCAAGTAGACTAGTTTTCATACCAATCACCGTATAGCAGGACAGTCTATTTATAAACATACTGATCGGCGTCTCTACCACATCACAAAGCCTTTAAGTACGATTTTAAAGAGATATGCAGTAGCTAAGATTGCCACACTCAACAACCGAAAAGTAGTTTCACAATATTATGTTCTACCATAGATACTCTACACCCCACCCGGTATAGAGTATCTATGGTTCTACCATAGATCTACCTGTGACGCGTCCGTTTATTTTAGGTTGATAGCCTATTGAGCACTCAGTGACTTCTCCGCTGAAGTTGTACTGATCTAGGGAATGCGTAGCTTCATTTTTATCTCAAAGCTGAGCTTGGAAACGATTCTTTGGCGATGCTCTCATCGATTAAAGTGTATTCGAAAGGGAAGAATGAGGTCAAACCAGTAGCAATAGGGTGTGTTGACATAGTAAAATTCACAGGGGTCAGGTTTACGTGTGGATCCGAGGTTCATCCTTTAAGCTTTATCGACATTTGGACGGATAATATCGAGATAGTACGTCCATGCCTAAGAGCTTGATCTCAGGCGTGGACGTCAAGGAAGATTGTAAAGAGTTGAAAAACACGTGCAATTCCGACGAGACTCGCGGCACAGTAATAGCACCGCTTTGGCGGGAAAACAGTGCCACTTTCGAGGTAATAATACAGAAGATACGCCCAAATAAAGTCACCTGTTCTTGCGTCTTCTTCGGAGGTTCTACGTCCAAATCCCCATTAGAAGCCATCTCCCAACTCAAGGCAACGGTCTCACAAGTTTGCTTGGTCACTAAATGGTCTAAAGGTCAAGTCTATATTAAGCTGTGGTTGGTAAGTGTAAATGGCGCGCGCAGAGAACGAAACTGTGGACTACAAAGAACTTCTTCTGTCGGCTATCGAAGAAGGAAACCTGAGGTAAAGCCTGTACACTCTATTAGTATACAAAGTATTCTAGATCATCGTATTTATTATTAAAATGCACGACATATATAGTGGTAGCACGTCAAGGTGACACGGTCAATGGTGCTGACGTATGATATCAGTTACCCTAGTAGGGGTATCCGCACGTCGCTAATGATCTTCCCCATCACATAGGAAAACACAGGTGATGTTCCAGAACCTAACCAGAGGTGAATACCCCGAATTACTCCTTCACATCGCAGCTAATGGACCTAGAAGGGAGGTGTTGGAGTGGTTGCTACAACAACACTGCACTGATATTGATGGCATCGATGATGATGATGGATTGACACCACTGCATGTGGCTGCTATGTATGGTAGATCAGAAATGATCCGTATTTTGCTTCAATACGGGGCAAACCCCAATATATTGGATAAGGATGGGTCTACACCCTGTGACCACGCCCACACCAACGAATTTGCAACTTGCGTTAAAATATTCAAGGATGAGATGTCCAAAGAAGAAGTGAGATTGCACGAAGATGATGAGTTGGACAGAAGTCGTGCGGTGCAGTATGTCTCGATGGTTTCTGAAGAATGTTTGAAAGCTACAAGTGATGAAGAGGTCTTGAGCAAGGAGCTTCAGAATCTAAGAATCGAAGACATTCGACAGAAGTTGGTCAATCTTGGGGAAAAACCTGGACCAATTACAATTGAAAATCGTCCCCTATATTTAAAATACCTTTCCAAGGTCATGTCCGGAAAAATTACTGTAGAAGACACAGATGAAAAGGAAGGTGAATGTCATTTCCTGTAGTGATGTCATTTCCTGTCAATGGTATAATTTCCTGTCAGTGCTCAATTATGTGTACACATGTGTATGCTTTGTTCATTTATAATTTTAGGATATCATTATGAATTAGCACTGTGCTTGTCTGGACACGTTCCGATTCCAAAATTGTATCCATTGGAACAAGAACTGGAAACATCATGCAAGTTGTCATCAAAGAAGGGTCTGTGTTCCTGCTTTATCTACTGCCTGCTTGATCCTTTGAAGACCAGAAATCTGCCACTGAGAGAAGGAGGCCAACTGAATGATTTGTACTGTTTTCAAACTTTCATTTCGAGTGTGTTCTACATTGGTAAAGGGACCAATAACCGTCCTTTGCAGCACTTACGCGAAGCAAATAAATCTTGGATTGTCAGACATAAAAGGAAATGTGTACGTGGGTGGATGTGTATGTGTGTGGGGGGTGTTTGTATATATGGGTGTGTTCATGTACAAGTTTTTACATGGTGAATATGTACTATGCATACACAGGGTTTCTTATATATTATATATTATATATATTTATAATATTATTGTGTTAAGTGTTAAAGCAATATTGATAATTATACATCAAAACATTCATAGTGACTCCCCCCCCCCCTTTATTTTTTTGGGGGGGGGAAACACTGCACACATCATGTATTGCCAATCTTTGCTTATAAGAAGGTATGTATGTACTTCTGCACCACAACAGGCACCTACTGACAAGGCAGAACGTATCCACACTATATGGAAGGCCGGGAGGGGAGTGGTGTCCATACACTGCTTCCACAACATCTCCCATGAGGAGGCTCACACCAGGGAAGCATGTATGATCGATGCAATGGGTATGTGATATCTCTTCAGTAATGTTATCTTCAATTTCATACACCTTTGGTTTCGTATTCAATATGGTGTAAACATGTGTACCAGGTCTTGGTGGAGACAAGCTGATTTTGTCAGCAACAGGTCCTATTCATATAGTACGTACTTTATACGTATCTACCATCCATCATGTTCTCTGTGTAGTATAATGTATTTATATACTGTGTATACTGTATGTGCTGTGTGTACTGTATGTGCTGTGTGTACTGTATGTGCTGTGTGTATTGTATGTGTTGTGTGTACTGTATGTACTGTGTGTACTCTATGTGCTGTGTGTACTCTGTGTACTGTATGTTCTGTGTGTACTGTTTGTACTGAGTGTACTGTATGTTCTGTGTGTACTGTATGTACTGTGTACTGTATGTATTGTGTGTACTGTATGTACTCTGTGTACTGTATGTTCTGTGTGTACTGTTTGTACTGTGTGTACTGTGTGTACTGTATCTGCTGTGTGCTGTGTGATTTGCACAGTTGATACCAACTTGTATGTATGGTGAATCACTTTATTAGGTCTTGCCAGCCTGACCAATCAGAAACGAGGGATTTATTACAACGTTGCAAAAAAATGGCGTCCATCTGAGCAGAGAAAGTTCGGTGTGTACCTCTTGTACAGGGCCATGAAGGTGTACATGGCCGAGGGAGAGAGGGAGGTCTCACCGCAGGACCTTTAGAACTGATGTTAACAGATGTTGGCATTTACATCATTTGTAACCTGAGACGTCTCTACACATGCTGTCCTGTTCTCACTAGTACATCATTAGCGTGGTGTGTGTTCATTTTCTACACTGTTTACATGTTGCAGGTATAATATTATTTTTGTAATTATTATGTATATCCACAAGTCCTTTCGAAGATCTCTACCAGACGAATGCAGAGCATAACGAGGCAAGCTTGGTATACACTGTGCCAGTCATTACCCATGAAATTTAAAACCACGCAATACTAAACAAATGTTAAGTGTACCGTATGCCAGTGTGCCAGCCTGCCAGGAGTTGAGCTGCCAGCCTTCCAGGAGTTGAGCATGCCAGCCTGCCAGGAATTGAGCGTGCCAGCCTGCCAGGAGTTGAGCTGCCAGCCTTCCAGGAGTTGAGC
>OZ026560.1:4799258-4816758 GCA_964020155.1 Chondrilla cf. caribensis
ATTAAATTACACATTAATGAAATGAAGAAATTGTCGGATTTGTAATTAATAAAAAAGTCACCCACTCAGTGTCGAAGACACCTATATATGTAGAGCTTTACAGGGACTTTCCACAGATACTGTGTACTTGTGTCATTCCACAAATGCAGAAGACACTATTCTAGCTGGGAGGTCAGCCGCGAGTCCCAAAGCTCCCCCCTACGGTTCTTTGTAGAGAGTATTGCGACTGACCACCAGGAAGTAAGCTATTTTTTTTCAGAGAAAAAAACCGTCCTATTGAGGATTCGAACCCGCGACCTGGAGCCTAGAGTCGTGTCACCTGACCACCCCGCCACCGTGACCTATCTATTTTATTATTATTATCTGCGCTATTTAAAGTTGCCCTCAATGTTCAATTCGGAGAATGGGCCACCCCCAGGCACTCGAATCACTTGATCGTCTCTAATAGGTTTAGAAGAACCTTCGGTGAAGATTTAAAGTTCGTTGAAGTCTTTGCGCTCAAATTCTAGCCCAAATCCTAATTGTCGGCGTTTTGAAATCGGCCATTTTGTTCGCACTATATAAATAATATAAATTCACTGTAATAGTTACGCATAGGAATGCATATTATATGATGTTGTAGTATTTCCTAAATTCGAATATACTCGAAGATGGAGGAGCTACGTAGCTCGTAGTTACGGCAAAGGAGCTTTACAAAGTCTTCTGTTTCATACTATAAAACCCGAGGGTATGTAAAGTTTTCCTACATTCCAGACTGTATGTGCATTATTGCTTTCCTGTGATAGAAACTTCGTCGGAGAATGCGCGAACACTGTAAGGGACATAGCAGTATTCCTCTGCAAAGAGAAGATATTACCAAATTGCATCTTCGAGGTGTGGTTGTGTAGGGTATGGGTTGAGGTATATTAACTGATAGAATATGTTCACTTGCTTTGTGTTCAGTTTTGAAGTAGTGAAGATCATTCATGACAGGATACTGGACATGACTGGTAGTAACCAGTGAGTACATCATTATGTGATCCACTGTGATTATCATACTCAAGTATTACATCTGCTCTCAGAGTATCACTGGTTCTGGTGGGAAACAAGACAGACCTCCACATGCAAAATTAATAGTTCTGTGTAGCACTGCAAACACACACATCAAAATAGAACTATTGCCAGTACCTGTTTTACAATAATCTATTTTCACAACGTCAACACAATAAGTTATATTTTGTATACCAAATCTAGCACACCGCATTATGCTACGATGGGTCAGGTATTTAGGTACGTATCTCGTCGACCGGCACACGCCATTTTGTATTTCCCACCGGTGTCATAGGTGTCAGTGACCCCCCTTTCCCTCTGACACCAGCATGGCCGTCTTCTCAGGAAGTTTGAGAAATACGAATGCACAGACACACTCCTTGACCTAGTACAGTCCTTCTGATAACAATAAGATGCATTTTGATGTCAACCAAAAATTCCCCCCAGTGCCCATATGCCACACATAATAGAATGTATATACTTTTGTATATTATATAAGTGTAATATGCCTTGTGGTGATCACCTGAGCAATTGGCCAATTTTTTGCTGGTCACCAAGGGCTAGCCAGTGTCCGTGCTAAACTCACCAACACAATTTGGGAAGAATTGAGATTGTCCTGAGTGCGCTATAAGCCTCGTGGTGACAAGCAAAAAAAATGTCAATTTTTTGAGTTGTCACCACGGCCTCTAATGTGTGCACGTGATGCATCATAGGTCAAATACGAATGCACAGACACACTCCTGGATCCTGTGTGGTCCTTCTGATAACAAAAAAGATGCATTTGGATGTCAACCAAAAATTTCCCCCAGTGCCCATATGCCACATATAATAAAATGTATGTAATTTTGTATGTATATAAGTGTAATATGCCTTGTGGTGATCACCTGAGCAATTTGACATTTCTTTGCTGGTCACCAAAGGCTAGCCAGTGTCCGTGCTAAACTCACCAACACAATTTGGGAAGAATTGAGATTGTCCTGAGTGCACTATAAGCCTCGTGGTGACAAGCAAAAAAATGTCATTTTTTTGGCTTGTCACCACGGCCTCTCCTGTGTGCACGTGATGCATCATAGGTCAAATACGAATGCACAGACACACTCCTTGACCTAGTACGGTCCTTCTGATAACAAAAAAGATGCATTTTGATGTCAACCAAATATTCCCCCCCAGTGCCCATATGCCACATATAATAAAATGTATGTAATTTTGTATGTATATAAGTGTAATATGCCTTGTGGTGATCACCTGAGCAATTGGCCAATTTTTTGCTGGTCACCAAGGGCTAGCCAGTGTCCGTGCTAAACTCACCAACACAATTTGGGAAGAATTGAGATTGTCCTGAGTGCACTATAAGCCTCGTGGTGACAAGCAAGAAATGTCATTTTTTTGGCTTGTCACCACGGCCTCTCCTGTGTGCACGTGATGCATCATAGGTCAAATACGAATGCACAGACACACTCCTTGACCTAGTACGGTCCTTCTGATAACAAAAAAGATGCATTTGGATGTCGACCAAATATTCCCCCCAGTGCCCATATGCCACATATAATAAAATGTATGTAATTTTGTATGTATATAAGTGTAATATGCCTTGTGGTGATCACCTGAGCAATTTGACATTTCTTTGCTGGTCACCAAGGGCTAGCCAGTGTCCGTGCTAAACTCACCAACACAATTTGGGAAGAATTGAGATTGTCCTGAGTGCGCTATAAGCCTCGTGGTTACAAGCAAAAAAAATGTCAATATTTTGAGTTGTCACCACGGCCTCTCCTGTGTGCACGTAATGCATCATAGCTGAAATCCGAATGCACAGACGCACTCCTGGACCTAGTAGCTACCTTCTGATAGCAAAAAGATGCATTTTGGTGTCGACCAAAATTTCCCCCCAGTGTCACATATAATAAAATGTATATACTTTGTATGTACATTCATATATGCGTGTAATATGCCTTGTGGTGATCACCTAGGCAATTTGAGAGTTCTTTGCTGGTCACCAAGGGCTACCCAGTGTCCATACCAAACTCACCAACACAATTTCGGAAGCATTCAGATGGTCCTGAGTGCGCTATAAGCCTCGTGGTGACAAGCAAAAAAATGTCAATATTTTGAGTTGTCACCACGGCCTCTCCTGTGTGCACGTAATGCATCATAGCTGAAATCCGAATGCACAGACGCACTCCTGGACCTAGTAGCTACCTTCTGATAGCAAAAAGATGCATTTTGGTGTCGACCAAAATTTCCCCCCAGTGCCACATATAATAAAATGTATATACTTTGTATGTACATTCATATATGCGTGTAATACGCCTTGTGGTGATCACCTAGGCAATTTGAGAGTTCTTTGCTGGTCACCAAGGGCTACCCAGTGTCCATACCAAACTCACCAACACAATTTCGGAAGCATTCAGATGGTCCTGAGTGCGCTATAAGCCTCGTGGTGACAAGCAAAAAAATGTCAATATTTTGAGTTGTCACCACGGCCTCTCCTGTGTGCACGTAATGCATCATAGCTGAAATCCGAATGCACAGACGCACTCCTGGACCTAGTAGCTACCTTCTGATAGCAAAAAGATGCATTTTGGTGTCGACCAAAATTTCCCCCCAGTGTCACATATAATAAAATGTACATACTTTGTATGTACATTCATATATGCGTGTAATACGCCTTGTGGTGATCACCTAGGCAATTTGAGAGTTCTTTGCTGGTCACCAAGGGCTACTCAGTGTCCATACCAAACTCACCAACACAATTTGGGAAGCATTCAGATTGTCCTGAGTGCGCTATAAGCCTCGTGGTGACAAGCAAAAAAATGTCAATTTTTTGAGTTGTCACCACGGCCTCTCCTGTGTGCACGTAATGCATCATAGCTGAAATCCGAATGCACAGACGCACTCCTGGACCTAGTAGCTACCTTCTGATAGCAGAAAGATGCATTTTGGTGTCGACCAAAATTTCCCCCCCAGTGTCACATATAATAAAATGTATATACTTTGTATGTACATTCATATATGCGTGTAATACGCCTTGTAGTGATCACCTAGGCAATTTGAGAGTTCTTTGCTGGTCACCAAGGGCTACCCAGTGTCCATACCAAACTCACCAACACAATTTCGGAAGCATTCAGATGGTCCTGAGTGCGCTATAAGCCTCGTGGTGACAAGCAAAAAAAATGTCAATATTTTGAGTTGTCACCACGGCCTCTCCTGTGTGCACGTAATGCATCATAGCTGAAATCCGAATGCACAGACACACTCCTGGACCCTATGCGGTCCTTCTGATAACATAAAAGATGCATTTGGATGTCGACCAAAATTCCCCCCTGTGCCCATATGCCACATATAATAAAATGTATGTACTTTTGTATGTATATAAGTGTAATATGCCTTGTGGTGATCACCTGAGCAATTTGACATTTCTTTGCTGGTCACCAAGGGCTAGCCAGTGTCCGTGCTAAACTCACCAACACAATTTGGGAAGAATTGAGATTGTCCTGAGTGCACTATAAGCCTCGTGGTGACAAGCAAAAAAATGTCATTTTTTTGGCTTGTCACCACGGCCTCTCCTGTGTGCACGTGATGCATCATAGGTCAAATACGAATGCACAGACACACTCCTTGATCTAGTACGGTCCTTCTGATAACAAAAAAGATGCATTTTGATGTCGACCAAAATTTCCCCCCAGTGCCCATATGCCACATATAATAAAATGTATGTACTTTTGTATGTATATAAGTGTAATATACCTTGTGGTGATCACCTGAGCAATTTGACATTTCTTTGCTGGTCACCAAGGGCTAGCCAGTGTCCGTGCTAAACTCACCAACACAATTTGGGAAGAATTGAGATTGTCCTGAGTGCGCTATAAGCCTCATGGTGACAAGCAAAAAAATGTCATTTTTTTGGCTTGTCACCACGGCCTCTCCTGTGTGCACGTGATGCATCATAGGTCAAATACGAATGCACAGACACACTCCTTGACCTAGTGCGGTCCTTCTGATAACAAAAAGATGCATTTTGATGTCGACCAAAAATTCCCCCCAGTGCCCATATGCCACATATAATAAAATGTATGTACTTTAAGCTATGGCCAAATTTTGGCCATAGCACCATCCTGCATATCTCGTGGGAGAGGGGGCGTGTCGTCCTGATATTTTCAACAAATCTAGTTGGAGATGTGAACTAAGTTATGAAACACTTCCCGTCACTTTGTGTTCTCTGTAACCCTTGTTATTCAAGGCGGTGCTATGGCCAAATTTTGGCCATAGCACCACAGTCAATGTATGGGGGAGAATAGGGAAAAAATGCACTTAGCACCATCCTGCATATCTCGTGGGAGATGGGGTGTGTCGTCCTGATATTTTCAACAAATCTAGTTGGAGATGTGAACTAAGTTATGAAACACTTCCCGTCACTTTGTGTGCTCTGTAACCCTTGTTATTCAAGGTGGTGCTATGGCCAAATTTTGGCCATAGCACCACAGTCAATGTATGGGGGAGAATAGGGAAAAAATGCACTTAGCACCATCCTGCATATCTCGTGGGAGATGGGGTGTGTCGTCCTGATATTTTCAACAAATCTAGTTGGAGATGTGAACTAAGTTATGAAACACTTCCTGTCACTTTGTGTTCTCTGTAACCCTTGTTATTCAAGGTGGTGCTATGGCCAAATTTTGGCCATAGCACCATCCTGCATATCTCGTGGGAGAGGGGGCGTGTCGTCCTGATATTTTCAACAAATCTAGTTGGAGATGTGAACTAAGTTATGAAACACTTCCCGTCACTTTGTGTTCTCTGTAACCCTTGTTATTCAAGGTGGTGCTATGGCCAAATTTTGGCCATAGCACCACAGTCAATGTATGGGGGAGAATAGGGAAAAAATGCACTTAGCACCATCCTGCATATCTCGTGGGAGATGGGGTGTGTCGCCCTGATATTTTCAACAAATCTAGTTGGAGATGTGAACTAAGTTATGAAACACTTCCTGTCACTTTGTGTTCTCTGTAACCCTTGTTATTCAAGGTGGTGCTATGGCCAAATTTTGGCCATAGCACCATCCTGCATATCTCGTAGGAGAGGGGGCGTGTCGTCCTGATATTTTCAACAAATCTAGTTGGCGATGTGAACTAAGTTATGAAACACTTCCCGTCACTTTGTGTGCTCTGTAACCCTTGTTATTCAAAGTGGTGCTATGGCCAAATTTTGGCCATAGCACCACAGTCAATGTATGGGGGAGAATATGGAAAAATACACTTAGCACCATCCTGCATATCTCGTGGGAGATGGGGTGTGTCGTCCTGATATTTTCAACAAATCTAGTTGGAGATGTAAACTAAGTTATGAAACACTTCCCATCACTTTGTGTTCTCTGTAACCCTTGTTATTCAAGGTGGTGCTATGGCCAAATTTTGGCCATAGCACCATACTGCATTTCTCGTGGGAGAGGGGGCGTGTCGCCCTGATATTTTCAACGAATCTAGTTGGAGATGTGAACTAAGTTATGAAACACTTCCCGTCACTTTGTGTACTCTGTAACCCTTGTTATTCAAGGTGGTGCTTAGTTTTGTATGTATATAAGTGTAATATGCCTTGTGGTGATCACCTGAGCAATTGGCCAATTTTTTGCTGGTCACCAAGGGTTAGCCAGTGTCCGTGCTAAACTCACCAACACAATTTTGGATGCATACATATTATCCTGAGTGTGCTATAAGTGTATGTCAACTTTATATTAATACTAGAACTATATATCCTATATTCTCCCTTATTTTCAAGAATATTGAGCACCTCTGAATGTAGTTAGGGTTTTGGTCAACCTATGGAGTTGGGGATCGTTTCATTATTTAGTTCATGCCCAGCTAGGTCTGGACAATATATCATGCTGACACGCCCCCTCTCCTATGAGATATCCAAGAAGGTGCTTAACCTTCTCTTCCCTATTCTTTCCCGCTTATGGTTACTTTCACAATTATTTGCTGCTCACCATGACCTGCCCGGTGTCCATGCGATACATTGTAGCACAAATACGGGTTCATGTGCACTCTCTGCTCAGGTGCTGATCTTGTTGGTGAAACAAAGAGATGAGATTTGTCTTTGCTCACAAGACCTCACTGACCATATATGACACATCGTTTTGTACGCTCCAATGGAGGGGATATGTAGACCTCGTGTATGGTGACCACCCAGGTATTATATTCACTACTCAACACAACCTTCCCTGTGCCAGAAATGGATGCCCTCGTATTCGAGCTATAGGCCTTGTGGTGTCCTAATTACCCCTAGTCTAGCTAGGTAGACCGTCCCTAAGAGGCACCCAGGGGCGAAAAAGTAAAAGGCTAGTTTCTATGGCTATATAGGCCTTTCCTTCCCTTTTACGCCCCTCGGCGCCTCTTAGGGACGGTCTAGCCAGCTAGACTTAAGACTACTACTTGCATGCTAGATTTACACGTGACCGTAGTACACGCCCAAAAATGGCCGAAAACAGCATCAAGCAAGATCAGCTGATAGACGATAACGAACAACCAAACAATATCCAGCAGGACGTTGTATCGGAAAAGAACACAGAATCTCCTGTTTTGTCGGATTTTTCTCAAATAATAGGGATAGATCTTGGTACTACTTATTCTTGTGTCGCTATTTGGGAGAATGACCGAGCCAATGTCATTGCGAACAACATGGGCAACCGTACCACGCCGTCCTGGGTGTGCTTCCACCAAGGAAGCATCTTTGCAGGCGAAGCAGCTCGCAACAAAGGTCTTCGATTCCCCAAAAGCACAATTTATGACGCAAAGAGAATGATTGGGAGAAAACTGGATGACCCCAGTATTTACCTGAGCCTCAAGAACTGGCCGTTTGACGTCACTGAACACAAAAATAATTGTGCCGTTGTTGTTTCAGACGGAGAAGGTGCTAAACGTGTTCTCCTTCCTGAGGAAATTTCAGCTTACATTCTTGTTCGAATGAAGCAGACCGCAGAAGACTATCTAGGGGTTCCAGTGAAAAGAGCAGTTGTAACCGTCCCTGCGTATTTCAATGATGCACAGAGGCAGGCGACCATTGATGCTGCTACGATTGCCGGATTGACAGTGGAACGTATCATCAATGAACCGACTGCTGCCGCCCTGGCATATGGAATGGAGCGTGGAATGGGGGACAGCGGTGCCAGGACCCTCCTTGTTTATGACCTCGGCGGAGGGACGCTGGATGTGACAGTAATGACTGTGGACAGAGGTGTGTTTGAGGTGCTGAGCACCTGCGGTGACACTCAGCTTGGAGGTCAAGACTTCGATTCCAACCTGGTTGACTACTTTGTGAGGGAGATCAAAGAAAAGATGGGAGCTGATATTACTGGCAATTCCAGAGCAATAAGGAAGCTGAGAGATCATTGTCAGCTGCTTAAACACAACCTTTCGCATTCTGAATCAGCTGTCATTGAAGTTGACAGTCTTGTAGATGGAGAAGATTTTGAGTCCTCTCTCACACGAGCCCAATTTGCAGAAATAAACCAGGACCTGTTTGATCGTTGCAGCCAGCCTTTGAGCAAGGCTATTTCAGACGCCGGGATAACAAAAGACTCCATTGATGAAGTCGTATTGATAGGTGGGTCGACACGGATTGTCCGCTTGCAACATTTCTTGGAAGAGTTTTTCCCTGGAGTCAATATCAGCAAGAGAATAAATCCTGACGAAGCAGTTGCCATGGGTGCAGCAATTCAAGGTGCTAATCTCGGTCTGTCTATCGAAGAAAAGACTGAGAAGTTGAAGGGCGTTACCCTCATGGATGTCACGCCCCTTAGTCTTGGAATTGAGTTGGCGGGTGGGAAAATGAGTGCAATTATCCCTCGTAACACAACTATCCCATATAGCCACACTAGAACTTATAAGAACAATGAAGACAACCAAACGAAAGCAACCATCGAGGTGTACGAAGGAGAAGACAAATTAACCCAGAAGAATCGGTTGTTGGGAAAGTTCACAATCAATGGCCTCCCCCCTCGACCTCGTGGGAAAGTAGAAGTTGACGTGAAGTTTTCGCTGAATGCAAATGGAGTATTGGAGATAACAGGCTCTGTTAAGGGGATAGACGAGGCGTCTGCATCGATAAAGATCGAAAAGGAAAAAGGTTTGCTGACAAAAGAAGAGATTGAAGAAAGGAAAAAGAAAGTTGCTGAATGGGAAAGAATTTGTAAGAAACAGAAATTGAATTAGTCACGTGCTGTACAATATATTAATATTTTTGTATGTATTTAAAAGCTTGCACAACCCTAAATGTAATATTGTCGGTTTCAGTAATCTTCCGTTCACAGCTAGTGGAACTGATAACACGTGCAAAATATCCAGCATCACTCGCGTGTAGAGAATATAGTATACTCTTGTGTGCACTAGTGTTGATATTCACTGAGTATTATCAATGGATATGATAAAATGGCCGCCGAGATTGATGACAAAGAAAACCCCACCCTTGTTGGTCTGAATGCACCCGAGGTAGATAACAGCAGTTCCAGCCAGCACGAAAACACGCTCAAAGATCCCGAGGTTTTGGAGAAGAACCGCTCTGGAGAAGAGCAAGAGAACGATACTGGACGAGAACAAGTCGACTCAGTCCGGTCCCGACAGGAGACGAACGTCAACCTAGCTAATCCGGAAGCAGACGATCGTAGAGGGTATGTGAGCGAGAATGAGAAACCTGTTCCATCAGAATCAACGCCTTCGGATGGCGTCCATGAACAGGATGTCGAGGAGGCTAATCCCATTATCAAGTCACCCGGAGAGAGCGGCTCTACTCTTGAAGAAAAGAGCGACACACAAGTGGAGGGAGAGCAATTATTGACGTCCAATAGTAAATGTCTTGAGTCCGAAGAACGAGGAGAGGTCGAGAAAGAAAGAGACGACGTTGAAGACGTGGAACCATCACAAACGGTACAACAACCACCAGCAAATGAACAGACGAAGGAAGAACCAGTTTTGGATGACGGTAGTCCATCAGAAGAAGGTAAAGGACTTGGACATGCTGAATCTCCAACCGAAGAGGACGAAGAAAAAGAAGTTACTGGATCATTGGAGAATCCTGGGGGCGACCAAAAGCAGAAAACAGCTGACAGTGATAGCACTGTTCCTGTTCCAGAAGGGCTGTCGAAGGAAGAGCCACTGCAAACTGTCGAAGGAGCTCAAGCTCAAGTCAACAACGGAAGAAGTGACTCCTCAGAACCAAAGGATGGGTCAACATTGGAGGACGAGTCACTAACAGAGGATTCATCAGGTGGTGAGTTTCAACCATTGCCATGTTAAATTCTGTCCATTTTGTTGTGTTGTTTTGTAGCTGTTTGGTGAATCATGCTGTTTGGTGAGTCCTTTGCAAGGGAAGTTGCACAATTTGATGCAGCTTTAAGTACATTTGACCATCACTCCCCAATTGTGGAAGGGAAATAGTGAAATTGATATATTTTACATAGTACTCAGGATTGCAAGAAAATGAGGGGAAATCACAGGGAAATTATGAAGAGTGTACTAAAACTGGCATAGTCCATAATTTCTGACTTCCTATATTCAAGCTCTGTTTGTCATGATGTCATCTCATCTCTGTCATCACAGATCGACCGTCGGAAGTAGCTCCGGAGCCCCCGAAAGTGACAACGTACTCAGTGTTCTATCTTGGATCCACAGTCATCTTCTCTCCCGAGATGCCCACCAAAGAGCAAAGATACGCACAAACAGAGGAAGTCATTGACTTGATAAAGGTCAGTTTTTCACCTTATTCATATTATGTGTGTAATGTTGTGTATGTACACACAATGGATACCGTCTACAATTGCGACTCATTAAGTCGGGAGTGACCATACCGGCTGCAAGATTGGATCCCCAAAGCTAGTGAAACTGTATAACCAAATACCTGCTTGGTTGGGTCCCAAAACGAGACCTTTGTATTCAGGTCATACTGTACGTACGTATAACAGCCACAAGTAGCTTGTGTAGGTACCAGGTTGGAGTTAGCTGTCCCTTTTGCTATTCAATTTCACTGCTACTGGGGATTTACCATTCCTTGTTGTCACAGCAACCTGAAGGAGAACCTCAGCCGAAGTTTCCCGTGTCCCTTGAGGTCAGCATAGAAGGAATTCGCATTGTCCATTCGGAAACCAAGGAGGAGCTGATGAGTCATCCTCTGGTCACTATTGGGTTTGTTGCTGACTGCAAGGATCTCCTGGTCATTCTCATGCGGAAGGTACCCACAGGCACACCTACAAGTAAAACCCCACCCACTAAGATTGGAGAGCCCAAATTGGTGAAAATGAGATGTCATGTCTTGCAATCAAATGAAGTGAGTGTGTGTGTGTGTGTGTGTGTGTGTGTGTGTGTGTGTGTGTGTGTGTGTGTGTGTGTGTGTGTGTGTGTGTGTGTGTGTGTGTGTGTGTGCATGTGTATTCGTGTGTTTGTGTGTGTGTGTGTGTGTGTGTGTGTGTGTGTGTGTGTGTGTGTGTGTGTGTGTAGATGGCGTGGGTTCATAATAGTATATACTTCTTTTCTTGTCATCATTCGTTCAGTCTGGTAGGATCTCTGGTCATATTGGTCAACTCTTTCATGAGGCCTATAAGATCTACCTTCGCATGAACAACTTGTCTGAGCAGCCCACCGCAATTGATGATTATGACAAGATCCTCAGAGCTCAAGAGCAAGTGTCTGGAGAGATTGAATGCTTAAGGGATGCTGAGAAGACCAAGGAGGTGAGAACTGTACTTTGTGAGCAGTTTGTAGTTCATTTGATAGTAGCATGACCATCATGAGGGTGTCACATGACTTTCAACCAATTATAATTCTTAATGCAGGATGTACACACACACATGCACACATGTATGCATGCATGCACGCATGTACACATGTTCCCCATGTAGATAACGTTCCCAAAGAAGAAGAATGAACCCCTCGGACTGATGCTGATAGAGTCTGGATTTGGTTCCCCTATACCAACCTGTGTGATAGCAGCCATCAGCAAGACTGGGGCAGCTCACAGGTCAGGCCTCCTGAATGTTGGAGACCACATCATTTCACTGAACGGAGTCAACTTTGTTGGACTCACAGTGAAGAGCTGTACATGGCATGTTAAGGTGAGTGGTGTGTGTGTGTGTGTGTGTGTGTGTGTGTGTGTGTGTGTGTGTGTGTGTGTGTGTGCACTACAATAGTACCATAATGATTGAAATTCATTGAATACGAAACCTCCAGTGTTTACATACACTGCATATACTAGAATTTTAATATTCACACACTTTGTAAGCACTGCATATACAAAGTGTACGACTTCACTTTCTGTATAGAAAGCCAGGATGGTGGACAAAGTGAAGATGGTTGTTGCTCACTGTCCTCCAGTGGTGGAGCTGAAATTATACCGTCCTGATGTGAAGTACAACTTGGGTTTCTGTGTGAAGAACGGACTGGTGTGTGTGTGTGTGTTTGTGTTTTCCTGTGGTGTGTGTGTGTGTGTGTGTGTGTGTGTGTGTTTGTGTTTTCCTGTGGTGTGTGTGTGTGTGTGTGTGTGTGTGTGTATCTGTTCATTAAAGTTTTCTAGTTCATATATCTTCAGTGTATCCTTGTACTGTACACTGAAGATATATGAACTAGTAACTTGGTCCTGATCTGATTCCTGACACTTTTCTTCTTTTGAAGGTGGATAGCCTTTATCGTGGTACAATAGCTGATCGAAGTGGGATTCGAGTGGGCCACCAGATTATTGAGCTCAACGGTTGCAGTATTGTGGACGTTCCACACGAGAATGTGGTTCGCATGCTACAGACCACTATTGGTCATGTGAGTTGCATAACATGGGATAACATAGGATATCATGGGATAACATGGGATAACGCAGTGACAGGGGAAAACTTGGGATAACATGGTATACCATTGGATAACATGGGATACCAGAGGATAACATGGTATAACATTGGATAACATAGAGTAACATAGGATACCATTGGATAACTCAATGTTTGATGTTCAATTTTCGAAATTTGTCAAAACTAATAATTAGTACAAGTATTCCTTTGAACTTGATGTTATATACTTCATTTCCATTCTCGTTCCCATTCCAGATTCACATAAAGTCCATGCCTTATCAGATATACAGGTTAATGACAGGACAGGCTATTCCCGAATATTCATGATTCCCATTCCCACTCCCATCCAATCCTATTTCAAATTGTTTAATTAATTACAATATCAAAACACTTTTAATGAGCTCCAATTATACTGTGGGATACACAAGACATTCTAAGGTATCATTATTTGTACTTTTCCAATAGTTATTGCAACTATGATGTACTATAAAAATAATATAATAAACACACTGTGTGTATACATATAAAACATAACATTATATACACATTAGAATTGTACTTGTACGTATGTATAGTATAAGTGATACAAAATACAAAAATCTCATTTTATAAAGTGTTAATCATGTACGATATTAAGGGCATATAGCAATATAGCAAGGGTTATTAAGGGTGGATTAGTTTAATCGGTATCACGTATTAATTCAGTGTCGTTGTGGAACACTACGTAGTCTTTCTTCAACCTTCCCGTCCTGTGCCCCACCCACACAACCACGCCCAACACGGCAAATAAAACTGCAGAGAGGAAGTAAACGATGGGAACAACCAGCAACAGTCCGTTCCTGACTCCGTGCCCTGTCTCCTCACTGAACTCCCCACCCAACTTGAAATACAGCGGTACCTGTAGAGAGGAGAGATCTGCATGTGGAGACTGGAGCATGGAAGTGGAAGAATCAGTGTACTGCCTGGGAGCTCTGGTGGATAGAACACTTATATAGCAATGACGATCCGATATTGGCTTGAAAGATCAAATGCAACGAAAGCAATGAATGAAACAGGGTAAGTAGGACATTTCCACTGCAAAGGTCTTTGTTAGCTACAAAACTGAAGATAGTACAGGTGCTACTGGGGTTAAATACAAGGGATTGATTGTGACATCGTAAACACGGGGGGGGGGGGATTAATGTGTAGCAAGAAGACCATGATGCTTGTCACAAGGGAGCTTCCACACAAAACTATGCTGTACACAATTCTGAGCCTCTCTTGGAGGCATTTGAGGGTGAACGTTAGAAGGAAATGTTGAATGGAAGGAATGCTGGTTGTGTTAATCACTAACTACACTCCAACAACACTCTTACATGCGTTAATCACTAACTACACTCCAACAACACTCTTGCATGCGTTAATCACTCACTACACTCCAACAACACTCTTGCATGCGTTAATCACTCACTGCACTCCAACAACACTCTTACATGCGTTAATCACTCACTACACTCCAACAACACTCCGAGATGCATGTCTTAGTGCACTGCTTAACTCTCGGTCAACTCACGAGGACAGGGCCCACGCTGGCCACGATAGTGATGATTCCAATGTAAATTGCAGAACCTACCGACCTCATGGACGGCTTGGTGATATCCTGGGTTAAAATGGGACCAAATCACGTGGATTGCATATGCCTGTCATGTGATCAGCATGCACACCTGCACAAGAGCTGCAGCAGGTCCGAGCCATGTTTCGGCTGTCAAATAAGCAATGAACAGTATTCCATAAGAGACATTCGCATTACCGTTGCTGAACAACGGGGCCAGGTAAACACCAATACTGGCGGGGACAGCCAAGAGCTGAACGGATACAAAGAAAAGTCAACACGGAGTGGGAAGGAAATGGGAGGGGCAAGAGTGGGAGGAGTAGGGAAGGGGTAAGAGTGGGCGGGGCATAGGAGGGGCAAGAGTGGGAAGGAAATTGGAGGGATAGGGGTGAGATGGGTAGGTTAGAGTGGGAGAGGTATGGATGGAGTAAAATAGTAAAATTCCGGTGTTGTGGGCTGTAAATCAGAGGACTGTTCAAGCTCATGCAATACCATCTCCCATCTCACCTGTCCAACGGAAATGACAACAGCTCTACTGTTGGGAATATTGTACTTGGTCAACCTAGTGGTGGGCAGGAGGGTGTAACAACAGAAGTAATTTGATAGCGAACATCAACCACCAACCTGTCCGAGAAGAATCCCCCAAGGAAGGACCCTAGTCCCCCACCGAACAACACAACCAGAGCAACTTTCCATCCGTAGTCAGCAGACCCAACGCAGTACTCCTTCACGAAGAAGGTTGGGAGCCAGGTCAGTATGGCATACCCAGCAATATTCCTCACCGAGCCTGCTGCGATGAGTAGCCAGTAGGTGGAGGCTGTGTAGCTTGGTTTCAAGAAGTAAATGCACATATCCTGTGAAAAATGTGACAGCATAGGGCGTGCACATGGGAATTATTCACAGGGCCCACCCACAGGGATCCACCCATAAAGATCCACCCACAGAGATCCACCCAAAGAGGTCCACTCACAGAGGTCCGCCCATAGAGATCCACCCACAGGGGCCCACCCACAGGGATCCACCCACAGGGGCACGCCCACAACAACAGTTACCTTAATAGACACTTCACTTTTCTCTTGTCTTCTTCGACGTCGACTTTCCCTGACAGATTTCGGCTCCCACAGTGTGACAAAGGCTATTGGTACACTGACGATGCCAATGATGCCCAATATGTGGTAGGTCCATTGCCAGTTGAGACTCTCGTTGATGACTCCACAAAGGTACCCAATGGCTCCCCCAAGGTACACACCAAAGTGGTAAACGGAGAAGGCAAACGCACGACGATTCTCGGGATAAAAGTCGGCTATCAGGGAATATGCCACTGGGTTGCAGGAGGCCTGTGGTGGTGAATCAGAAGGGATACCATACAAGTCACAACAGGCCTGGAAGCCATACCTACGGCCTGCAATGCAGACAAAACAACAGGCATGCATTAAGTTGAACACTGCACAATACAGGCAATCATCACAGCTCGATCACACACACCTTGTGTACAGGCACACTCACCACTCAATACAAGCATGTATACCTAAAATATTATTGTACAAGCATGTATACCAAAAATATTATTGTACAAGCATGTGCATACCTATAATATTATGTATACAAGCATGTATACCTATAAAATAATATGATTATACAAGCATGTGCATACCTATAATATTATGTATACAAGCATGTATACCTAAAATATTATTGTACAAGCATGTGTATACCTATAATATTATTATACAAGCATGTATATACCTATAATATTATTATACAAGCATGTGCATACCTATAATAACAGAAACGCCATCAACAAACCTCTCCAATGCCCAAAACTATACGCAATAGCACCAGTTCCCAGTAATAAGCCACAAAACCAGTCAAAACAATTGCAACGGACCAGATTAAAAATCCAGATATGAGAACGAGTGGGCGTGACCTTCTGTCAGCAAGGTAACCAAGCGGAAGACCAGCAACTACATAGATGACGATGAAGGCAGGTCCAGTTAGTAGGCCTTGCTCGAATTCATTGAAATCGACACATCCGGTTTCAGATGGCGCATTGGTGGTGGAATTTGAATCGTTACCACTTCCTTCGGTATATAACTCGGTCAATCCTGTTTTTCCTTGGATGTTTTTCAAGCACGTGACGTTGTCTTTGGAATAGTCGCATCTCAGGCCGGCTGGTATGAGGACGGGAAGCACGAGGCGATCTGCTTGATTCAACACGTAGATGTAAAAAAGGATCAGCAGCAAAATTATTGCGAACCAGCTAACACGGTCCTGGCTGTAAAAAGGCATGTTGAACAAAGACAAAAAGCCTTTGTGGGATATATTCCGAGTCATATTGCCTTTCACATCTTCTGTTGAATTGTACTTCGCGCCATTTGCAGACGTTTGCGTCTCTTCTCGAGTTAAACCTGTATCTTCTTTGGGCTCAACCTCGTCAGCTCTGTCCGTGTCCATTTTATCACGTGATTATATTTTCGCGGATTTTATAGCTCAAAATGGCGGGAGATCGTCGGAGGGATTTCAATATGCTTGTATTATTTTGATGGCCAGCTAGATTCTCGTATGTAAAAAGTAGTGGAGTGAATAGCTCGAATGTGAGTTTTCAAACCTTCTCATATCATATTTATTAGCAAGCATAGAGTAGCACGGGGTAATTAGGGTCTTAGGAGTGAATTGAGACGGTTAACCTTCAACATTGGCAGTGCTGACCTGTAGTCAAGTGTGTCTGGCACATGTCAGTCCCCTTCGTATGGAGATATCATTGATGTGAATTCGGTTAAATAGCTGGATTTCAAGATTGTTCACAAATGGGTGTCCCAAATCGCCCCAGTCCTTCTAGTAAGTCAATTGACTGAATGCAATTATAATCGTTGAGATTAGAAAAAAGGAAGAAACCTTGTACAAGGTGTCTTTGAGTGATAACTTCTGAATGGGTTGCTTTCCCACGCATACCCGATTGAAATGTATGCATGACATACATTCACATGTGTACATACGTATCAGACACAGTGGAACCTCTCTATTACAAACCTCTGAATTGCAGAAACCTTTATATTAAGGACACC
>OZ026560.1:4821758-4844258 GCA_964020155.1 Chondrilla cf. caribensis
CAACG
This sequence comes from Chondrilla cf. caribensis, assembly GCA_964020155.1. Classification (NCBI taxonomy): domain Eukaryota; kingdom Metazoa; phylum Porifera; class Demospongiae; order Chondrillida; family Chondrillidae; genus Chondrilla; species Chondrilla cf. caribensis. The sequence continues at coordinate 4,821,764 of OZ026560.1, forward strand.
TTTGGGACTGACAAAATCAACAGTCAACACGATATGGAAGAATAAGGACACTTTGAAGAGACAGTTGGAATCCTCCGACTTCAACCAAGATTGCAAACGTTTTCGTCCCGCCAACTACAAGAATGTTGACGCTGCCATTCTCGTGTGGTTTAAGCAGACAAGAAACGACAACATAGCCGTCAATGGTCCGTTGTTGCTGGCCAAAGCGAATTCGTTGGCCAAAGATTTGGGTCATGATGACTTCGTTGCCACTACTGGTTTCATCGACCGCTGGAAGACCAGACATTCAATCTGCATGAAGAAAGTTTCAGGCGAAGAGAAGTCTGTCTCCGAAGAAGATGTCGAGCCTTGGTTACACAGCACTCTCCCAGATTTGCTGAAGAAGTACAAGCCAGAAGACATTTATAACACAGATGAGACAGGTCTATTCTACAAACTACAGCTGGATCGTACTCTCGCTTTTTGATTATCATTCATGTCTATTAGTTGATGAATAATTAATATACTGTTGTGAATATTAATGATTTTGATGAATATTAATTAGCTTCGTTTAGTAAGTACCTTGGATAGTAAGTACTTTTTTGCCTATCCCTTAGGGGTACTTACTATCAGAGTTCCACTGTATGTAGAACTGTGTATACACCGTGAGTGAGAGTGCAGTAAGGATCATCTTGATATTGATCAGTTAGTATACCATTGCAATAGTGCAGACTGTACAACAGTACTTCCTGTTAGTTAGCCATACTTCTTGTTAGTCAGCAGTACTTCCTGTCAATCAGCAGTACTTCCTGTTAATTAGCAATACTTCCTGTTAGTGGTACTTCCTGTCAATCAGCAGTACTTCCTGTTTGTCAATAGGTGTGTCTGGTCTGGTAGTACTAACACTTGATTGAGAAGAAGTGATCAATTGCTAAAATGTGATGCTTTGTGACTTGTTGTGTTGTAGTAGTGTCTTATTACTGATAGAACTGCAATAAAAAAATAGGAGCTATGCGTTGTGACCAAAAGATGTACCATTCTCTAATTCTTTGTAGTTTTGGGATTTTAAAATATTTGGGGTTCAAGCTTGATCAAAAGGCCACATGTACTCGACACACTTACAAAGTGCCAAACACCAACAAACAGACCCTCCCAGCCTGTACCCTCCCAACCTGGAGCCTCCAAGTCTGGAGCCTCCGAGCCTGGAGTCTCTTGTTGGAATATGGCTCCACTCACTGGAACCATTCAATATTTATTTTTCCAGTTCAGGTGGTCTTAAGTGCCCAACCTTGTACTGTTGTGTGTACTGTGTGTACTGTATGTACTGTGTGTACTGTGTGTACTGTATGTACTGTATATACTGTGTGTACTGTATGTACTGTTGTGTGTACTGTGTGTGCTGTGTGTGCTGTGTGTACTGTGTGTACTGTATGTACTGTGTGTACTGTGTGTACTGTATGTACTGTTGTGTGTACTGTATGTACTGTATGTACTGTATGTACTGTGTGTACTGTATGTACTGTATGTACTGTGTGTACTGTATGTACTGTTGTGTGTACTGTGTGTACTGTATGTACTGTATGTACTGTGTGTACTGTATGTACTCTGTGTACTGTATGTACTGTATGTACTGTGTGTACTGTGTGTACTGCATGTGCTGTGTGTACTGTGTGTACTGTATATACTGTGTGTACTGTGTACACTGTGTGTACTGTGTATACTGTGTGTACTGTGTGTACTGTATTTACTGTGTGTACTGCATGTACTGTATGTAATGTATGTACTGTGTGTACTGTGTGTACTGTATGTACTGTGTGTATTATACAAGTGTCACGTTATAATGAAATGCTGTGTCAGGAATAAACTGCTGAGCTGGATTGTTTTTGCAATGGTTGACTGGTCATCAAAGCCGACCAGTTCTTGAAGAATGAATGTGTGCAGTAAAGACGTGGAAGTTTGTACTTGATTCCATGTTCTCTCGGGGAGGAGTGGGGACTTACTTGTGTAAACTAGCATTACTGTTACCATGGTAACACTGTGTCCAGTTTACACTGTATTACACCCACACACATGTACCTAGACGAGTAGTATACACAATACAGCACACACAGCATATTCACACATTTCACTATCATGTCACTAATACTACTTTGATTGTTATTATTGTTGTTTATTTGATTGTGTATAGGTTCCCAAGTGGATCACATCTGATGCTCAATGTGATAAGGAGTCTTCACCAGTGGATGGTGACAACACAGTGGGAAGAGGGCTAGTGAAGAGTTCGTCGTGCGAGGTTCTCGCTCCAGAGACCCCGCCCAGCCTGGACAAACCCATGGACACTAGCTCAGCTGCTGTACCTGATACACTGTGTCCGATGTCACCTATGGAGCAGGTGCCTTGCAGTGAGACATCAGGCAATGGGACATCTACCCAGATCAGCACATCTGTACAGGATCAGAGACCCATACAGGACCAGATGTCTGTACAGAATGAAACATCTGTACAGGACCTGACGTCTGTACAGAATGAAACATCTGTACAGGACCTGACATCTGTACAGAATGAAACATCTGTACAGGACCAGATGTCTGTACAGGAATTGACGATGGATGATGATACCTCAGCTGACCAGGTCTTGGAGGAGGAAGACTCGTCTTCATCATACGTTCAGATTAGGGAGGAGAGCAAAGAGGAGGATCAGTTCCTTGAGGACACAGAGAGCACCCTACTGTACACAGGTCCCAACCTGCCCTTGAACCTGCACCTCTCGCAACCCACCACCTCTCAAATGAGCATACTATCTGATGTCAGTGAGGTAACCAAGGAGATCTCTCCTCCTGTGGACCATTCTGTGATTGTGCTGGATAGTGAACCAATGCATGAAAGTCTCAAAGGAAGCTCCAGCGAATCTTCAGCTTCTTCTAAGCAATCCTTCACAGGCACTTCAATCACGACATCAACGTCTTCATCAGAGAATGATTTTGTTTGCCCCACTTTACCAGGGTCTATACCAGTATCCAGCCATGTAACTGGGCAGACGTCTTCCAACACAACTGAACAGACGTCTAGCCACACAACTGGACAGACGTCTTCCAACACAACTGAACAGACGTCTTCCAACACAACTAGACAGACGTCTTCCCACACAACTGGGCAGATGTCTGGGCACACAGAAAAACTAATATCTGATCATACAATAGAACACCTGTCTACCCACATGATGGAACAGACGTCTAGCCACCCAACAGGATGGATAGCTGATATTGTTGATGAGCTGATTCCAGGACAAGAGAAAGGTGTGTTGACTACCGAGAGCGTTGAACAGCCCAATCAGATGACTACTGAGAATAATGATTCAACGAGCAAGAATTTGATCTTAGAAAATTCACAAAGGTCCCAGACTGTTGTCAAGTTGTCTGGAGAAGTTCCTATAGGAGCTACAGAGTATGTTCTGGAGAGACCGTTTGAGAATATAACCTGCTCTGTTGGAGAAGAGCATGGTAGTGATGTACAGGGCAGCCAGGAGATGAGTGGCAGCCAGGAGAGGCGTGGCAGCTCAGAGGGGCGTGGCAGCTTTGAGAGGCGTGGTAGCCAGGAGAGGTGTGGCAGCCAGGAGAGGCGTGGCATCTCAGAGGGGTGTGGCAGCCAGGAGAGGCGTGGCAGTCAAGATGACCTTGGTAGTCATGCCAACCAGCAATCTGACTCAACTACAAGCAACCCCTCTCGTGAGAGTACTCAAGGAGGTGAATGTGATGGTTGTGGAGTTGGACCATCTCCTGAGAAACAAAGAGAATTTATTGTTGCCAAGGAGACAGAAATGAGTGACAGTTTTCCCGACCCCACTTCTGATTTTTGGGTCCCAACCATTTCTGCTCAGAGTGAAACTCAGTCTCAGCTACATGATTCGTTTCTATTCAAATCGACATTTCAGATAGACAGTGAGTTTAGTCCCTTTTGTGTGTGTGTGTGTGTGTGTGTGTGTGTGTGTGTGTGTGTGTGTGTGTGTGTGTGTGTGCATGTCACGATGTGTGTGTGTGTGTGTACACGTCTGTGTGTGTGTGTGTGTGTGTGTGTGTGTGTGTGTGTGTGTGTGTGTGTGTGTGCATGTGTGTGTACACGTCTGTGTGTGTGTGTGTGTGTGTGTGTGTGTGTGCATGTGTGTGTACACGTCTGTGTGTGTGTGTGTGTGTGTGTGTGTGTGTGTGTGTACTGATTATTGTGTTATTTTCGCATACAAATATTTACTGCAGGACCTCACGTAAAGCCCGTGTCAACAGAAGTGGTGTCGTCTGTGAATAAGCCTCTGATATGCCCTGCGCCCACCATTGTAGCATCCACTGTCGTAGGGCCAACCATCACTGGACCTACCACCCCCGGGATTGTCACTAGTGGCCCCGCCTCCTCTGGGTCCTACCCCACAGCCCTCACCAACACTCCACCCCTATCAGCCCAAAGCGAAACAAGTGTCAGTTCACAGTGAGTGAGGTGTGGTGAGTGTTGTGATCCAGGTTGAGGGGTGGATCAACGGAAGGAGTGTGCTGATCTGTGTGGTACAGCACCAGTCCCCAGAACCATTCCAATGTTTATAATTACTTGATTGAGAACCAGACTGGAAGTTAGTGAAGACTTTCTATTGGGTATCATACTTTGTATTGGACAATGCACATATATTTAGTATAAATTGCCTACACCAGGATACAGCCATGTAGATACACATGTGCTGGGAAGCAGCTGACATTTTCAAATCGATTGATAAAAATCGTTCAATCACTGAAAGGAAGTGGGTATAACCGGAAGCCACCCCCACATTATTGGACGGACAGCTACTCATTTTAGATACAGTGGACCCTCACTTATCCGAACACCTTGGGACCGAGGGGTGGTCGGATATGCGAAATGTTCAGATAACTGAAACGGGACTGAATGCATTATGATATGTCAATATATTACTCATTATTTGACTACATGTTGGCTATAAAGCAAAACACAACAAATGGTTTGGAACTTTTTCCATTTTCCCTATTATTGTTTTCATTTCGACTTCCGGAATGTAACGCTCCTCTACATCCAATACGTGCTCCTACACATAACCGCAACAATGAATTTATATTATAGTTTATATTGCGCGAAAAAAGATGGCTGATTTCGAACGCTGATAATGAGAAATTGGGCTGGAACTCGTGCGTTAAAGCTTCGTCGAGCATAATAACTTCAACGAAGGTTCTTCTGAACCTAAGGAAGACACTCAAGAATTGATTTAACTCGAATTACTTGTTTCCTGACTATTCCAGCAAGTTTACCTATAATAATTTATTCACCACTAAGGCCAAATGACTAATGTACAAAAAGCTATTCCTGGAAATTTGGTGTCCGGATAATCCGAGCCTCCGGATAAATGAAGTCCGGATAAATGAGGGTCCACTGTACTCTCAAAATAGGAAATTAAACCTATCTCAAAATAGGAAATTAAACCTATCGAGTATATAGAAGTTTGGGGGTGATAAGGTGGGTGGTTTCCTGTTTTATTCACTTTATTACTTCCTGTGATCAAAGGTTTGCTAGTATACAGTACTATCGATAATCGAAATTGATATTCAAATTAATTGATTAATTGATTAATCATTCAGTACTAATGTATGCATACTTCAATCAAATGTACTATGTACACATAGCCTACTTGATCAGTGAATCACTGTAATCATTATCTTCCTTGACAGAAATGACCCAGATGAATTCCATCCTCAAGACGAGCATATGGTAGAAGGTGGGCGTGACATAATGGGCGTAGCAGCCTCATTGAGCAGCACTTGCGAGGGCAAATGCTACACGGTTAAAACCATAGTTACCAAGCAGGTGACTCAAATACAGCAGGAAGTACTGACAGAGTTTGTGAAAGATGGTGTTGTTGTGGAGAAAAAGCAGGAAGTGGTGGGTGTGGTTGTTTTGATTATGGGCGGAGTCTTGTATGCAACTTACTTTTCTTGTTTTGTAGAGAGGGGAAGACCCACAGGTCATCTTGCTGCATAGGGAAATAAGGACCAGCGAAAATCTCCTCCTCTCTTCCTCTTTTGGCCATCAGTCCCCCAATGTCCTGTCATCGGCATCCACCAGCTGTCACCTGTCACTAAGCAACGTATCGTCTGGTCCCGCCTTTCTCCCAGTACCTACCACTCCCTTGTCACCGCCTGTCAACCCGACTGATGAACATCAAGCGAACCCCATCACTTTGTCTCCTCTAGTTACCCCGGTGACCACCACCTATCGAGGTAAACCATCAAGACCATCAAAACCAGACAAGGTCAGAGGATTGTTCGCCTCCGGAAGCTCTATAGGCTTTCTTCTCATGACCCCTGCTCAAACAGTACCACAAAAAGTTCTTTGTTATCCATAGTTCCCTATGAAATGTACAGGGAATTCTTGTTAATCTGCCACCGCTTTACCTGCCAAAAACTTTTAATCTGCCACAATTTCCCAGTACCAATATAATGTACAAGTACCAATGAATGTCCAGTATGTCTGCCAAACCATAGTCTTTGGAAATGAATTGTGGTGGATTAACAAGGATTCACAGCACATGTGTGCAAATGTACTTTGCTCTTCTCATTAGTGGTTGCTGGTACCTTTGTTCTGGCTCTGCTGGACATGTGAACTTGTTTTCATTTGAATTGTTGTGTTTGCAGGGGAAGAGAAAGAGGACCAGATCTACAACTGTGACTCCGCCCACTTCTTACGATGAGGAGAATCCTCTTGGTTTGTGGCAGGGGGGATCTAGTGGTAGTCATGGTAACATGGTAAATGTTCCCAGTGGTGGTGAACAGGGTGGGGATCTTGTTGAGGGAACTCGTGTGTTTGCAAAATGGAAAACCGACTACTTCCCCGCTCGCGTCAAGTCCACAGTGGATGACAAGTGAGAGCGATGACATATTTATTGTGACACTTTGCAGAAACAATCCCACAAATACTGTTCACTCGTCACTCATCTTATACCTACCGACTTGTGACTCTTCTATTTTAACAGTAATCTTTGATGTAAGGTGGTTGGTCGGTGTGAGTCAAATTGCATTTGCCACCAGCTTTTTACAAAGCAAATACCAAGCCTCACTTGTCCTGTTCTGACCCAGCTGTTTCTCCTCTGTGGTAGGGTTCAGATCAAATATGATGACGAAGAAGACACGGTCAACCTGTCTTCCAAAGATATCATTGTTCTGGTGAGTTCGTCTGCCACTTCACCCGACTCAGCTACTGTACGTCCACGCACACAACATAGCTGTAGTCTTCTCTCTGCTATGTACTGTTTGCATTGTTAGGTTACATGTGTTCATGTTGTGGGGGAGTTGAACTAGCTACTAAGTGACGTGTACACTGTGTCAAGTCATAATTGTCAGTAATAGTCATAATGGTAAATTTTGTTACTCAACCTTTAACTTTGGAGGTATTTTATGTACTGTTGGTCCCATTCTGGAATTCTGTGTACTGTTGGTCCCATTCTGGAATTCTATGTACTGTTGGCCCCATTCTGGAATTCTGTGTACTGTTGGTCCCATTCTGGAATTCTGTGTACTGTTGGTCCCATTCTGGAATTCTATGTACTGTTGGCCCCATTCTGGAATTCTATGTACTGTTGGTCCCATTCTGGAATTCTGTGTACTGTTGGTCCCATTTTGGAATTCTGTGTACTATTGGTCCATTCTGATATCCTGGTAGCAAGGACCGCTGTGTCCTGGAGTAGAAGTGTTGGTCAAGCCAGAGTCAAAACATACTAAAGCAACTGTTCATAGTTGCCTTGGAAACAACATTGAGGGACCCTACCAAGTGACATATAATCAAGGCAAAGGAATTCTGAAAAACAAGTGAGTTGTGTGTGTGTGTGTGTGTGTGTGTGTGTGTGTGTATGTGTGTGTGTGTGTGTGTGTGTGTGTGTGTGTGAAGATTCCTACATGGACCACCTAATCCCCATCTCCTATTGTACGTACTCAGATTCCTTCTGTCTGAGCTGGTGCTGACGAAGAGGATGAAGAATCGTAAGCTGTTGCAAGGTTCCGGCACCTCCAAACCGTCTCATCCGGTTACAAGGAGGCCCCCCTTGAAGAGGACCACCCCCAGATGTGCTGTAATCCCCAAAAAATCAAAAAGTATGCATGTCGCATCACATGGTCCTTGCATATTACATGCATACATGCATGCTTGCAGATCACGTCTGTGGACTCTGTAGGTGATACATCGGAAGGCTTCTTTGCAGGAAAATATTTTGTTTTGACCATATCCAAGGATCAGGAAGCTTGTGAGTCAATTACCTCAGCAACTACGGCATTGTCTTGAATCTCCCGCAAACTCCAATTTGCACATTATTTGTGACTCAGCTTCTGAGCGGTGCTACAACAGAGAAGAGGTGGCAGGGCAGATCTCTGAAAATGGGGGAACCGTGGTTGAATCCCCGCTGCGATGTGATGCCAGTTTTGATGACGTATTTTGCGTCTCTGACGCACCTTGCAGGAAGTTGAAGTTCCTGTCCTCGCTGGCAGTTGGTGTCCCCTGTGTGTCCTACAAGTTTGTGGGAGACTGTGTTAAAAAGGTACACACACTCCAGTGCACTCCAGTTGTGCTGAAAGTTGTCCATCCAATCAGTATATGGACTGCAATGTAGTAGTACATGTTAATGCTGTCGTACCTCAATGATGTGATCAGGATATATTATGTATGTACAAACAGTGCACCTTGTGATGTAATTGTGTACTGTGGGTGAATTCATAAATAACATATGATTAGTCAATGGTGTCAGAATAGGGGTGACTGGGGCAACCTTGGATGCCCCAATTTTCTAGTACAGCACCAATATTTTTTATTCTAATCCACAGAGAAAAGTAATTACATAGCCCAAACCTTACTATTTATATCCTAAATGGCATTATTAATTTTGTCTCTTGGACGGTGCTGACAGAGAGAATAACTACCAAAACATTCAAATTTTCAACCTCCATTTATAGAGCTGCCATTTTTCATCGTAACAAACATGTCTTCTGCACCATTCCTACGTTAGTTGACTTTGCGTGCAAAGACCTTGGGTTTGACAGCCACATCTGCGTCCAGCCTCAGATGGTAGTATGCCCCCCCAATTTCTAAATGCTTCCAACACCTCTGATATTAAATATCATTTGTGCACTGAGAAAGCTGATGTGACACTATGAAGGTTTTCTCAATTACTAGTGTATGTGTGTGTGTGTGTGTGTGTGTGTGTGTGTGTGTGTGTGTGTTTGTGTGGGTGTTCGCCTCTCTGCTGTCTAACGACAGCTGTTTCATCTCTTGCAGAATAAGATGCTGGATCACGAGAAGTACCTCCTACCAGCGGGCGTGTCTAGTAAAACTGGGGAGTACATAGCTCGGTGAGGAGGTGGCTGTATTGTACACTGATGATCATGTGCTTGTCACATGACATACTGGGATGTCACATGGCGTGTACTTTGATATTACATGGAAGTATGATATAGGTAACTTATACAATTAACCACAATGTCTTTCCTCTCAACTAGGAGTCCTATGAAACCAGGTACGATATTCAAAGGAGTGAACATTTTGCTATCTGGTGATGATGCATTCAAAGTGAGTGAAGAAGATCAATTTTGAAAGCCTTCTTGTTAGATTCTGTTGTTGACTCTCGTTAGTCTCAGTGGGAGGAGGTCCTCACAGCTGCTGGTGCTCGTATGTTGTCACGTTTGTCTCTAACGTCAGGAGGTGTGTTTAGTAAGGACACACACACACACACACACACACACACACACACACACACACACACACACACACACACACACACACACACACACACACACACACACACACACACACACACACACACACACACACACACACACACACACACACACACACACACACACACACACACACACACACACACACACACACACACACACACACACACACACACACAACATTGTTTTGGTTTAGCAGTGGGAATTCAGTGTTAGTTTCGTTAGCTATCAAATGACAGAGGAACACACAGGTTTAGTTGGATTCTAATTGAATGTTATGTCATTCCATTCCATTATAGGTTTTTTATTAGCAATAAAGGCTTTATATCAGATTTGTTCAGTTTTAATGGCAGCCATCCCTCACAGTTTGGCTTAAGCTGAACCTCAGCAGTATTGTGTATGTGGTGGTCATACAGTGGTGTAATTGTGTAGAGGTATCATTGACCAGGTGGTGGGACCTGACCACCCTGGATGCGTGCTCCCATGAGGAACGGAGACAGCGAGACAACTTAACTTAATTTGACTGGTGTTAGCCAATGGCTGTTTTTTGATGTTAGTTTTAATTAATAGGCTACTTTCAATTTGACATAGTTTTAGTTTAGCGAGCCAATCAGTTCATAGTTTTAGTACTGGCTACTTGTAGGTCTTGGCTATTGTATTAGTTTCAGTTTTGGTGGGAGATATGAACACACACACACACACACACACACACACACACACACACACACACACACACACAGTGTCACACACACACACACACACACACACACACACACACACACACACACACACACACACACACATGCAACACACACACACACACACACACACACACACACACACACACACACACACACACACAATTGTATGTACTAATAGTAATCTAATTTCAGCTGTATACACCTAATATAATAATATTAATACAGAATATAATCCATTTGTGGATATGTATACTTTGCAATAAAACTAATTTAGCTCAATTCTTATTGTACAGTAGAACAGGGTGATTGATACACCCTACTCCCAACTATCTGAATTTGTGTCAGTAACGTCTTCATACAAAAGTGATTGGCCTGCAGTAGACACCTGAAAGACTAGTCTACCATATACATTCATCGATCGGCGATGTTCACCTGTCTTACATTGTCCCAGCGTAGTCAGTGGTCCCAGCATAGTCTATGGTCCCAGCACAGCCTATGGTCCCAGCGTAGTCAGTGGTCCCAGCATAGTCTATGGTCCCAGCACAGCCTATGGTCCCAGCACAGCCTATGGTCCCAGCATAGTCAATGGTCCCAGCACAGCCTATGGTCCCAGCATAGTCTATGGTCCCAGCGCAGCCTATGGTCCCAGCACAGCCTATGGTCCCAGCATAGCCTATGGTCCCAGCATAGTCAATGGTCCCAGCACAGCCTATGGTCCCAGCATAGTCTATGGTCCCAGCGCAGCCTATGGTCCCAGCACAGCCTATGGTCCCAGCATAGCCTATGGTCCCAGCATAGTCTATGGTCCCAGCATAGTCAATGGTCCCAGCACAGCCTATGGTCCCAGCATAGTCTATGGTCCCAGCATAGCCTATGGTCCCAGCATAGTCTATGGTCCCAGCAGCCAGAATTACCCTGTGTTACCCTTTGTTACCATGGAACCATTCTATCTCAGGCGATTTGAAGTGACATTTCCTCATCCCTGTCCTTTCATCAGGTTCCAAGGAAAACACTGTAGTTGTTTGTTCAAATCCCAGTCAGAGACACCCTACGGATGCAGCAGTCAGGAGAGCTGTCGGTTTAGGAATATCAGTTGTCTCCTCCGATTGGATATGCGAATCACTGATACAAGGAAAGGCGTCTCTCATATAGAACCTTTGTAATTGATCGTAATTGACTCTTATTAATTTTCTCGGCCATTTTTACTTCCGCATGGTTTTAATGATATTCATGATCTTGTCACCAAGTACGTACGTGGGTTGTCGGTCTTCACTGGACCGTTAACTCACAGCGGCCCATTGAAGTATAGTGGCCTTTGTATTAGTGAGCAGGCGAGCAAAACGCAGTAGTCGAACTCGGCGTGACATGAGCCAGATAAAACGATCTCTCAATAAATTCAATAGCTCTGAGAGAGTTGATGATGGTAAACCTATTTCCCGCTCGAAGCGAAGAAAGATCACTTCGGAAGATCCAGAACAGCAAATCACAACCACGAATACCACAAGCATTGCAAAGCTGTCTTCGGTGCGCGAAAGACTGGCTCACTCCTCAGCGTGTGTTTATAGATTGGGCCAAAAAGTCCCGAAAGGACCACCTCGGGGTGAACCGGAGGGGATAACATCCCGAGGGCCACCGAGTGAGTGGAGATCTCGTCGAATCAGCCGTGATAAGGGGGAAGATGGCGAAGCTAGTCTCAAAGTATACCGGGAGAAGAACGAAACTGTTAAGCGCAATGCCAGCACGGCTCGCAGAGAACCGTTAAGTGTTCAAAATACGGTTGACCTGCGACAGAGTTCAGCAGCTGTAAGGGTTGGGAAGAACAGCGAAGCACATGGCATCCGTGGACCGAGGAAAGATGAAAGACAGAAGCGCAGCGACATGTCTGCTAGCAATAGGGCCGGGGGCGAGGAACCCGATGTTTCGAAGACGGTCAGAGAAAGTGGCTTTCGAGACGACACGCCAAGGCAGAAACAAAGAACAGGTTTTAGGATCCCGAAGCTTTCGAGACGGTCCTCTGTAGACAGCAACCCCTCAGCGAGCAAGAATTCTCAGCAGGTATCAAGGAGGGTATCAGAAGATGTACGCAGACCTCGAGCTGATGGGAGGACACTGCAGTGCTCTCAAATGTCTGCCAGTAGACCAGTCAAGAAAGAGCTATACTCAGATGAGGTCATACCCAGGATGGTGTCCAGTAGAGGTAGACAGTTAAGTAGTAGCACTTCAGATGATGACATGGTCAGAGATGATGTGTGTGGGGGATCATCTCAATCAATGCCTGAGGTGAAAACCTGTGGTCAGGTTGTTAATGGGTATGGGAGAGAAACAGCATGGAGAAGGTTGTCAGGGAAACCCAGGTCACCCACTTTGAAGAGGAAGAACCCAGACAAGTTGTCAAGTGGGGTCAAGCCATCCATGACTAGCTCTTCTTCCTCCAAGGAATTCGACTCTAGCCCGTCTCCTCCACCGGTCAAGACGGCATTGTTGAGGCGCTTGTCCACTTCCCCCATCTCCAGTGGACCTGACTCGCCCGAGCCCTGCAATCCACCTGATACAGCACCTCTGAAATCCGGCTCTCCCATAACGACACCTGTAGTGCCTGCACCACATGTTGGTACAGTCTCTGACTCCTCCACTGTTAGCTCGCCACCTCTCTCCAGTGATCACATTCCTCTTCCATCAACTCCCCAGCTTGATGGTACTTTTACACCATTATCACCTCTTGATGGTACATTTAAACCATTATCACCTCCTCTTAATAGCACTCCTCCACCATCACCTCTTGGTGGTACTTTCCCGCCATCATCACCTCCACTTGATAACCCTCCCCCATCATCACCTCTAGATGAAATTCCTCCATCATCACCTCATAATAAAATTCCTTTATTGTCACCTCCTCTCGATAGAACTCATCCAACTACACCACCTCCTCATGATGGAATTTCTCCGTCATCATCTCCCCCTCTTGATGGACCTCCTCTTGATGGAATTCCTCCATCATCACTCCCTCTTAATGGAACTTCTCCACCGTCATCGCCCCCTCTTGATGGAATTCCTCCATCATCACTCCTTGATAGTCCACCTCCAGCATTGGAATTGGATGGCTGCCATCATCGTAACATGAACGGGGAGAGGTGCTGTAAAGAGGTATTGGAAGGAAGGCGGTTGTGTCAAACCCATCACATAGTGAGTGACATGTCATAATTACCTCGTCCTCACTTTCATTTATCACTTGATGGTCTGTGAACTGATTAGAATCCTATCTCACCTACAGGAAGCCATCAAGCTTCAGGCTGCTCTGGGGCTTGTTGCAGGGATCTCAGGACCTCCAGTCACTCACACTCCCCCACCACCTCCAGCCACTCACACTCCCCCACCACCACCAGCTCCCCACCCTGGTTGCAACCCTCCGTTGTCATTTCCCAAACTTGATGGTAACCCACCATCATCTTCACCACTCATTGCTACTCCTCACTTATCAGACAGTTCAGTGGAGAAGAAGGAAATTGTGTATTTGGAAATTGATTCATGCTTGTTACCTCCCAAGGGGGAAACACCAGTCGACCTCATTTCGTCTCCTGTACTTCCTGCTCCCTCAAGACAGGAATTACTTCCTGTTACCACGCACGGTGCACCTGGGGGGAAAGTTACAAACCAAGTGAATGGGACCTCTGGACAGCACCTCCTTCATGTGAGTCTAAAGTCTAGAGAAGTGTCACCGAGTGTAACTGTGAAGAGAGGTGCCGATGGTGCCCCTATCAACCAGTATTCCCTGCCTCAAGAAGATCCTCCAAGACAAGTTGCAGGAAGCGACAGCCAGACTCCCAGTGAGATAGATATCTTGAATCACCAGGAACAACACCTGGTATGCTTCTGGGGTGTTTTCCTTGTTTATAAGTAGTGTTATTGTTATTGTTATTGTTGTTGTATGACTGTAGATGAGTCGTCTTGTCGATCTTCGCAAGTCAAAATTAGAAGTGGAACAGGAAATGGATGTTCTTCGAGAGAGGCACAATAATCTTTTATCTCAGATACAGCAGGTGTGTGTGTGTGTGTGTGTGTGTGTGTGTGTGTGTGTGTGTGTGTGTGTGTGTGTGTGTTTGTGTGTCTGTGTCTGTGTGTGTGTTTCATTTTCTTTAAATTCACATCGTAGGTTACTGAAGAATGGGAAGAAGCTCTTCGTCAGAAAAAGCAGCTTATTTTAGGTACATACCCCACCCCCACCCCATGTGTGCTTGCAGCCCTTGATCATGCATTACCTCAGTGTGTTGTTCCTGTGCTCAGGTGAACGCTCCCGGCCTCCCTGCACCACCAGTGGATCCGAGACACAGGATGCCCACACAACAGTGTTACATCCACCAAGTGCACTCTCTCCTCCACTGCACGGGAACGAGTCGTTGCTGACTCCCTCCAGCAATGTGAACAAGCTCGTTCCTCTGCCAATGCATCCTCCCAAGCAGGCCAAGCCCTTGGGACGCGTATTCCATCCTCAACATAAATCCAGAGTTTTTTTCACAAAGGTGTGTGTGTGTGTGTGTGTGTGAGAGAGAGAGAGAGAGAGAGAGGCAGAGATTTATCCACTTCTAAACCCAGTTCAGTACAGTTTGGCCTAGAGGGCACTATTTTCAGGGATAAGTACATATTTCATAGATAAAGCACTATCACATTCTGGGTTTGGACATAGAGTCAACGTTCCATTTGATAAATCTGTACACTATGTTGATATGTACGTAGATATGCATGTGTTTACATGCACTGTTATAATATTTACATATTTACATACGTATTGTGTCTATTTTCTAGTTTGTAGAAGGCTACCTGGTATCAGCGTCTAAAGATGGGATTTGCCACTTTTACAACACTTTGGTAAGTGTGTGGGTGTCTGTTAGCCAAGAAATGATCGTTTGTGTTCACAAGTGATCTCATCTCGTACATTGAAGACTGGAATGTTCTCATTCAGTTACCAAACTGGACTAACGGATTTGGCAGCATTCGATGTGAGTGTAAGCAGTGAGAGCAGCTTACTAAGATGGTAGAGATTTAGTGTAAGGGTGACAGGGATGCAGTGTGTCATGTTGAGTGGTCCATTTCCAACCTATGGTCCCTCTGTACAGATTACCAAGACGCTCCTGGCAGGGGCCTCTTATAGTGGCCACGTGTACATCCTTCATTGGAATGTGAGTTCTGTTAATGTTTTTTATCAGAATGTCTAAAATCTCTTTGTGATTGACGAGTGGGCTTGTTACCTGGTCTGTGCTTGCTTGCTTAGCTCCTTTTGAACAACCTTGCTCTCATACACTTGCATCATTTGACACACACACACACACGCGCGCGCACACACACACACACACACACACACGCACACACACACACACACACACACACACACACACTTCTTTTTTCTTGATATAGACAACCCATCCCATTCCTCTCTACGCCAAAGCCTTGGCATGTGTACTCAGTCTAAAGTGTGTTGGTACCTGTCTGGCAGTGGGTCTTGTTGACGGGAGAGTTCAAGTATTTGACATGAAGGTTCGCGGGTTGACTGGCCATGTCTGTTTGCTTAACTGGATATAACACATGCATGCATACGTGCCTTCTGCCTTCAGACTGGAATTTTGCAGTATACAGTTCGTTGCTTCACAGCATCCAGTGGATCTTCCATTTGCTCGATTGAGGCAAATCTCAAATACTTTGTTGTCGGCTCCAGTGATCAAGTGCGGCCGATAATATGTTGGCAAATAGAGGTGTGTGTGTGTGTGTGTGTGTGTGTGTGTTTGATATGCTTATGATGTGATTCAAGTTCATCACACTTCCTGGACTACAGGATTTCTTTTCTAAAAATGGATGTGCTCCAAATTACCAATCCAACTTTTCAGTACCTTTTCAAAGCGATCAGACATGGAGCAGTATTTCAACGATACATGTAAGTAGTGTGTGTGTGTGTGTGTGTGTGTGTGTGTGCGTGCGTGTGTGTGCGTGTGTTAGTGTGTGTGTGTGTGTGTGTGTGTGTGTGTGTGTGTGTGTGTTAGTGTATGTGTTAGTGTGTGTGTGTGTGTGTGTGTGTGTGTGTGTGTGTCTGTGTGTGTGGACACAACATGAGGTTTTCTTACATACGTAGGTCCTCACAACCTGTCTTATTTCTCCTCCTCCACAGCTGACTACTGACCATATTCTCTTCACTGGATTCACTGATGGATTTCTGAGAATGCACGATTTATTGGTGGGTGTTATGCCTTGTTTCCATGGCAACTAAATACATATTTATATACAGTGAATTCCTGTTGATCTGCCGAACCTTTCATCCACTCAATTCCCCAATACCACTATGATATACAAATGCTAACACATATCCAGTTGATCTGCCAAACTTAATGAAATTAACTTGTAATGAATTAAAAAGAATTTACTGTATATAAATTACATATTTCATTCTTTTTTGCTTGTTTTCAACCCACATTTGATGGTGATATTTGTATTGCACTCGCAACAGAAACGGGTGACTCTGAAGTCCATCAAGATTTCTACACTCCCGCTCATTGCGATCAGCTACACTCACCAACTGCTGTTCACAAGCAGTGAACATGAGGACTTGAAGATTTGGAATCTCAATGTAAGTACCTGATGGGATACTCTGTCTGTGCACATTTACTATAGAAACAGGTTAAGACAAACTGCATTGGACCCACACAATCAGTTCTTGTTGTTGGATGTTCTTCTGATCAGAAGTTGTTTATTACATGTCCCCTACTACAGCAAACACAAAACAAAACTCAAAGATTGGTTTGTGTTAATCTGCAATTTGTCCTTTGGTCATTTGTCTTAACAAGTTTCTGTATGCTCTAATGTACATAATATGTTTGTTCCTTTCAATTGAGGACAGTTTTAACGATCATTTTGCTTGTTGCAGGTTTGGATGCTTCGTGGAATTGTTAAGCTATCGTCGACTGTATCACATTTGTCCACACACAGTAATAAGGTTTGTATATGTGAATTAGCTGGTAGTTGTCACATGATGGTCATGTGATTCTGTCCCCTTTACAGCTGTATTACGGACTTGAGGGAGGTCAAGCCGGTGAAATGATTTTGCAATTAACATGATTAAAATTCATCCCTGTGGTTTATTAATTACTTTATATTATGTTTAACTTATCAAAAACTTTATTTTCATTTCAGTAATGGAACATGATTGAAATAATTGATTACTGATTCGTATCGATATTATTGGTTAGTTCAGCGACCAATGAACTGTTTCCACGTCGCTAACGAAAGTTCGAATTCAACTTCAAAGGTAAAATTTGGAGTGGAAGTTGGAACTATAATGGACGAAGTCACTGAAGTATAATACACCGTGCTTAACTTCTATGCCTAAGCGCAGCCGTTTGAAGAAGAATTGGCTTTGGGCCACAAAGTTACCTGAGGGTGCGATCGTGGTCACTTCCCACCAGTTGAAAACTGTGTATGGAGTTAATGAGAAGAAATGCGGTCCTGGAACGTGCAGGTTTGTTGCTGTCTGGAACCTGGGACGCGAGAAGCTATCCCATTCCCTCTGCATGCCCACAGGAAAAATTGCAAGGACAATCCAAACTGCTTTCAACACTTGGGAGGAGAACGGTGGTTGAAAAAGAGCGCCAAAAGTGCGTACTTTGGATTTGTGTACTCCCTCCTGTAAATTGCGCATTTACCCGCAAGGTCTAGATTGTAGTCCTGTCTTTTGATAGCTAAATACGGTCCCATATTACTATGGTATTTTCTCGGTAATTATTCAGGTAGTGTTGCCGATGACATCATCAAAGAGAGGTGTAGGGAAGGGGATTCCCCGGTGGGCCTGGCCAACCTTGGCGCTACTTGCTACATGAACTCTTTCTTACAAGTTGAGGGTAATCCCCTTCGAGGGTGTGACCACTGGGCTGTAACACCCCCTGCAACTCATTGTAGTTCATACTTCCGTTGATATAGGTTCTCTTCAACGATCTTTACTTCAGAGAGGCTGTGTTCAGATGCTCACCAATGTCATCCTCGGATGTCCCCGTGGAATTATCCCCCGAGAACCCCACTGTATCATCCTCCCATGCATGCCCAACCTCATCCTCAGACACACCCATTGTGTTATCCCCGGACACACCCATTGCAGAGGAGGAGCCTTTGTCAGACACGCCTGCAGCTAAGAGATTTTGTGTAAAAAATGGCAATGCTTCCTGTGACACTCCCTCATCAGCAGCAGCCACGCCCTTCACTGCGGACAACATCATGGATCACATCAAGTACGTTTTCGCACAGTTGCAATGTACCAGACACAAGTGGATAGCTCCGACATCCTTCATCGACTTCCTTGGCCTCAGCTACACAGAACAACAGGTGTGTGTGTGTGTGTGTGTGTGTGTGTGCGTGTGTGCGTGTGTGCGTGTGTGTGTATTGTGTGGGTGTTGTATATATATATATGTGTGTGTGTGTTTGCATGCTTGCCATGCATGCATGTTGGTACTGAATACTTGGGAGTACCTTCCCTTCACTTCACCAGGATGTACATGAATTTCGCAAGTTACTCCTGTCAGTAGTAGAGGAAGTGATGGACAGACAGGAAGTGGACAGAGGGAGGGGTTTCATTACAAATCATTTCACCGGAGTTTACACCTACAACACAACGTCAGTACTTGTACAGCATCAGGGTTTGTCCAATGTCACTCCTTGTACAATGTCACTGTTTGTATTAGATAAGCTGGGTGTAGTCTCCTGGTGGAACTTGGTTGGCAGTGTCAAATGTCATCCACCTCCCTCCTCCGTTAGATGCAAGTCTTGCAGATCCACCACCTCCGTCAGCAGCTCTTACCAAGAGCTGGAGTTGAGCATTGAGGGCAGAGAGACTTTGGAGGACTGTCTTGTGGCCTTTTTCAAGGTAGCCAGCACCCTCCCACTTCATGCCATCTCCTTACAGGGGCCTCCACAGGAGTTTTGTTCAGACATAGCAAAACATATACATTGTTTTAGACAATGGACAAATTAGACCAATCTCAGTGCCATTATGTTAAGACCTCATGTCAAAGGACAGATCTCAATCCATTGTATGAGAGTCTTTAGACAAATGAGTAGCTGAGAATGATTGAAATCTGAAACATTCCCACAAATTTACAACTTGGCATGCCCATTGAAGAGCCAGGCACTCCTGTTGTGCATTTGAAGGGACAGTGGAACACTTCAGAATACGTAGCTGGGAAGATATTTAACAGAGTATAATAGTCAATATGTGTATTATGTAAGCAAACATTATCTCTGTTGGATCACATGTTAATGGTGATGTTAGCAAAATCTCTAGGATATATCTGTCATGTGCCACACCTTCTACATGCCACACCCACTCAGGCCGAAGCGCTGACAGGTGATAACCAGTATTATTGCAGTCGTTGCAAGTCCAAACAGGATGCAACCAGACGAATCCAGCTCAGAACCGTCCCACCTGTGCTCACGCTGGTCTTCATGAGATTCGTCTTCAACATGTTGGTTACCATGACAATATCATCTGTTACTAAGTAACCAGATCATCCCATCTAATTCCCACAGGTCACTCATGGCAAAGGTAAAAGTCAATTCACCCATCATCTTTCCCGAGACACTTGATCTGAGTGTTTATTCTGGTAACCATGACAACACATACAAGCTGACCTCAGTGATAATTCACACTGGCCCGACTGCCTACTCCGGACACTACATAGCCCATATTAGACAAGTGAGGCCATGTGTACCTGTGGGACCTGTGTACCTGTGGGACCTTTGTACCTGTGGGACCTTTGTACCTGTGGTACAGTTGTAAAGGTTCACTCTTGTTGGTGGTGTTGCTAGAGCGGTGTGTGGTGGAGATTTGATGATCAGAATGTGGGCTCTTTGTCTGGAAGAAGACGCCAAGTTGGTCAAGAAGAGGAAGTAGACATTTGGGGAGGTGTGTGTGTGTGTGTGTGTGTGTGTGTGTGTGTGTGTGTGTGTGTGTGTGTGTGTGTGTGTGTTTGTGTGCGGCTGTGTGTGGGTGTGGGTGGGTGTGGATGGGTGTGGGTGTGGGTGTGTACTTGTACATGCATTCTCAATGTCAGTGATCCAAGCAATCTTCGAAAGAGGCATGACATGTGTTGTGTGTTATATGATAGAGATATTTCCAGTATGGTGTGTTTAAATGTGTAACATTTTCACAGAGACACAACCTAAACGTCCAAAGGTCCCTAAAGATCATTTTTGCTCAACTAATGCCTACATCCTGGTGTATACAAGATTGGGTGAACAGGAGGACAAGATGTCTTCCGTTCCAGGACCCCCTTCACAACTGATGGAAAGAGTTGCAAGTGAGAACGAGATTCTCACAAAAGAGATCGACAGTCTGGTCAGTGACGAAGTTACCCAGGAGAGGCAGGAAGAAATCAAGAGACAAGAAATGGCACAGATATTCGTAAATCTCCCTGTAACCCCAGGTACCATGTAGATAGTTTCTGTACACATTTATTTATTGGACTTTTGACCATTTGTTTCTCTGTCATCATCAGGTTCAAAGTCCTTCCATTGGTTGAATTCAAAGTGGCTATCCAAGTTGCTATCAGGGGATTCCCCCGGTGTCATATCTAACACACAGTTCCTCTGCAAACACAACAGGTGTTTTTGGTCATGTGACTATAAAATGGCCGCCCCCGATGCTCACAAACATTCTTCCTCCACCCACCCAGCCTGTCTCCGTATGCGCTAAGCGGGATGAAGAGGATCAAGTCAGAAACGGTGATGCCTTGTTTGGCATAGCCTTTGTAGTGTGTTTGTCATAACTACTTACCACGGAGAATTTAATGGGGGTTAGCTGTCCTGAGTATACATATGAATGCATATCACAAGCTGCCCAGTATGTACATATGTGTGTACGACTGTAGAGTGTGGTTAGTATGTTTACACATCCTGACAAGCTGTGATCGCCATATTTTACCAAGTCATTGCGCAATGAAACAGCGTTCTGACTCCCAACTGTATGGGTATAGGTATGGGTTTGGAAATTGTAGTGTAAACTTGGGTTGAGGCTTTGTTTCAAGGTACCCCGAAATCCTTGCTATTGCGTCTGTGTGCTCTGCCCACCCTAGGCATCTCTGCTGTATGCGAAGTATGGCTTGGATCCCATGGCACTCACAAGGTATGTGTATGTGCATTTCAATTGTCAGCATTTCAACCATCGGCTTTTGTCATACTGATCTCACATTTCCAGTGACATGATGTGTGCAGTGTGCGTGCGAGAAGAAGCCGATCACATTAGGCAGCAAACTGCACTGGAGAATGATTATAAACTGCTCATATCTCTACTGAAAGGCCCTTGCTCCAGGTGTGTGTACTGTGTGTGGTGTGTGTACTGTGTATACTGTGTGTACTGTATGTACTGTGTGCACTGTACGTATGTGTTCTGTATGTACTGTGTGTACTGTGTGTACTGTGTGAACTGTGTGTACTGTGTGTACTGTGTGTACTGTATGTACTGTGTGTGGTGTGTGTACTGATGTGCTGTGTATACTGTGTGTACTGTGTGTGGTGTGTGTACTGTGTGTACTGTGTGTACTGTATGTACTGTATTTTCTCCAGTTCCTCTGGATTTTGGGTGGGAAAGTGCTCACTGCTGAATTGGAAGAAGTACTTTCCATCCGCACCATCATCCTCGACCTGTCCTGGAGAAGATGAGACAGAAGATGTTGGCCTGCCTAGAGGAGATGAGACTACAGAACAAAGTAACTCTAAAACCACCAGCTTGACCTCAGTGAAAGAGGAAATTGGCTCCTCTGAAGATCAGGAAAGATTAGAACGCTATCTTCCCGAACTTGAAGGAAGCAGTGAAGTTGTGGGAACCTCTTCTGATAAATGTATGCCTTCAGGGAATACAAGTGATGGCCCGGATGATTCTCACATCCACTTCAATGAAGACGTTAGGTGTATTCACGGTGCGTGCAGTGCACACACAAGCAGTGTGATCCAGTGGAATTTGAGTGTTTGTGATCTTCATAGTGTGTCACATGCAGGTCAGCTGACTCCGGTGGACAGTCAAAAGAA
>OZ026560.1:4849258-4949258 GCA_964020155.1 Chondrilla cf. caribensis
TCGTCCATCAAAGGACTTCAGGATGGAGGTCTCACAATTGTCTCCATCACCGACGTCACACCTGTTCCACACAATGGGTGTCGTCCCAGGAAGGCACGAAGGCTGTAGCAATCTGCAACCAAACTCACTGTGGCCATTTTGTTGTTTTTTATCAATTTAATATTGAATTGTGTCACATAATGATGCATTTAAATGTACAGTGCGTGTTGAACAAACTGAAGTTACAGTAGAATTGTTAGTAAAGTACATCCAATAGACACACAAACACACACACACACACAAAACACAAAACACACACACATGCACATGCACATGCACACACACACACACACACACACAGACACGGATCACTACAAGGACCACTTAGGAGTGATGACGGTCCATCTTTTGACTCAGTTCTTTGCGAAGGTCACTCTACAGAGAACAAACAGAGCAGTTAAGGTAGAATTCCTCGGATCAGGAGAAATGCCTTGGAAGGTATACAGCAATGCTCTCACCAGTTCCTTCTTGGCTTCTTCTAGCTTGAGTCTGGCCAGTTCAATATCCTACAAATAACATTTGTACCACATTGGAATGTACACTATAAACCCATTCTTCACTACAGACCAATGAGTTGTGGGAACCTCTGAAATGGGATGGTGGAACTCACAGAGGGCAGGTCTCTGTATGCGGACAGCTGTTGATTCACAGATTCCAAACGAGCCTTTTTCGCTTCAACTTCCTAATATCCCCAAAGTAACAGACAATTCCCATCACATCGTGTTCGAATGATGACAATCACACTCAGAGGTTCACCTTGGACTGCTCCAACAAGACCTGGTGACTAATTGTAGGGTCATACCCCAAAGATGTGAGTTGCTTCTGTTGAAACCACATAACCAACAAGGATACAATACCATGCTCATACAAACTGTTCACTGTTTCAAACCTTCATTGTGTCAATTTGCCTGGAATATTCTTTGGACTTTTGAACCAGAAACTCCTTATCTTTCGAAGCATGGTCCGTGAGTGCTTTCAACTGCTTTCCACTGGTTCTCTCTTGTTTTAGAGTTCTGCAATGACGAGGAAGTTGAAGTGAACCTTTTGAATTGCAATTGAATATTGAATTGGAAAATGAATATTGGGAATATAGGTCACCTGTAGTGTCTCAGATATGAAAGTGAATACACCCAAACACAGTACAGTAGTACAGTACCTGGCAGCGAACATCAAATGTACACTACCATCTGGTGTACTCTAGCTCTATGTCCTTTGTGTACACCTAGTACTCCTAGTGTACACCCTACAGCATACACCTGGTGTACACCTAGTAGCACACACCTGGTGTACACCTAGCAGCACACACCTGGTGTACACCTAGCAGCACACACCTGGTGTACACCTAGCAGCACACACCTGGTGTACACCTAGTAGCACACACCTGGTGTACACCTAGTAGCACACACCCGGTGTACACCCAGTAACATACACCCAGTGCACACCAAAGCAATGTGCAGAACAACTGGTTTCCGAAGTACAGAGATCAGTGTGTTAGTCAGAGGGATTCTTCCTTACTCTTGAGTGGTGTTCCTCATATCCAGAAGTGCTGCCTTCTTCTCCATCAAATCCTTCACCTCCAGCTCGACCTGTTTCAACTCAGTAGTGGCATACAAAGTCTTCTTGCGCACAAGGTTCAATCCAAGAACAAAGCTGTCAGTGAACAAGAATAAGTGAAGGACAGAACACAACATCACAGGGGTTGTACCGGCAGAATAGCAGTGCATGTCTGTACTGTGCCTGTAGGTTAATATGCAATCAACACACACATGCAACACACACACACACACACACACACACACACACACACATGCACATGCACCCACACCACACACACACACACACACACACACACACACACGATCACCTTGTTTTTGATGTATCTTTGATGTTCAGCTCTCCGGCAACTTGTGCTATAGTGTCCAGTGCAGACCTTCCATCAGCTGAAAGCTTGTCCTCAGTCACACCACAGTGCTCGAGGATTGCACACAATCTCTTTGCTAGCATGAGTACAGAAGTACCAACCCTTGTAAATGGTTATAATAGTGAACAATTACACCATAGATAATCCGTACTACATAACGGTTACATAGTATAGATTATCTATGATTACACAAAGTAGAAAAATCAATACATATGTACTGATAATGGAATGATATTGAGGATGGGTCTTGGAATGGGTGCTTTATACCAACATAAGCCATGTCTATGTTGGTGAACTTTACCTCATTGAGCTGACCATGTTTAGGTAGAGTTAGTGTCAAGATTGTCATGAATGTTGGACCATATGAACCGCTTTGGAACGTAAAATGCTAAATTGAGATCTAACTGCCTGATTCAGCCAAAGATTGTGGATTGTACAAAATATATACTATACATTCGGACATTATAAAAAATTACGACTACATATTATTTGCGTACTTTCAAGGTCATATTCAAATGCTTTCTTTTCGAGATCTTCTAATAAAATAGACAATACTTTTTTCTTTGCACGCGAATTCTTCATCAGACTGTCAAGATGTCCCAAAGTCTTCAGGTTTATCTCATATTCGGGAACATTCCCAGTTCCGAGCGTCTCCTCCAACCACTTCTGTACCTAAAAGAGAAAAAGACATCACTCAAGAGCTCATGAACCCTTCCTTTTCAGAGAATTACCTCTCTATGTTGCTCGCTCAATTGGTGCTCCATGTTTCCAGACCGGATCACGTGCATACACACGTGCATTTCGCGCTTGCAAAATGGCGACCTAACGCAGGACAGGCGTACAATGAGTAAGAAGACGAATAAACCCACTAAAAAGGCTGCTCCGAGAGGGAAATGGGACACAGAAGATGCAATTCAAGCAGTTCTCATTGCTGAAAGTTTTAATTACCGTTTTCTTCCCATTACTGTCGAACAACCAAGATCCCTCCTTCCGTTGGTGAATACACCGTTAATCGACTATACCTTGGAGCTCCTGGTTTCCAACGGTGTCCAGGAGATATTTGTGTACTGTAAGAACCACGCTGAAAAGATACAAGAACATATCGAAAGATCAGAGTTTTCCAAGCCTTCCTGTCCAGCTGTGGTACGTGTCATGAGCTCCGCCGGACATATTTCAGTCGGCGATGTTCTTAGGGATATCGATTCGAGGTCGCTCATTCGTTCTGACTTCGTTCTCGTGTCCGGGGACGTGGTTGCCAACGTGGATTTGAAGTCCATCATCCGATCACACAAAGAAAGATCATCCAGGGACAAGATGAACATCATGACTGTGGTGTACAAAGAGGCCTCGCCTGACCACCGGACAAGGAGCTCTGAAGACGATATCTTTGTTGCTGTAGATGTTGACAGTGGACGATTGATCCACTACGAGAAAGTCATGAAGAAACGACACATAGATATACCTCTGAACGTACTAAAGAAAGCAAGCAAGAACGCTGTTGACATTCGCTACGATTTCCTCGATTGTCACGTGTCGGTATGTTCTCCCCATGTCCCGACCATTTTCACTGACAATTACGACTATGAGACTCGCGACCACTTTGTGAGAGGCATCTTGGTGAACGAGGAGGTGCTAGGTAACAACATCTACGTTGATGTCATTTCAGAGAAGTATGCGGCTCGCGTCTGCAACCTTCACACCTACGACTCCGTCAGCAAGGACGTGATTCACAGATGGGTCTACCCTCTTGTTCCCGATAATCCCCTCACATTTCCCGTGCCTTACTCCTACAGCAGACGCAATGTCTACATGGGGCAGAACGTTACTCTCGGGAGGGGGTGTGTCCTGGAGGAGGATGTGGTAATTGGCCCCAAAAGCAGTATCGGAGCAGATACCCTCATTTCAAAGAGTGTTATTGGCAAATCCTGTAGAATCGGAGAACGGGTGATAATAGATGGTTCGTACATTTGGGATGATGTCATCATCGAAGATGGCTGCCGCTTGGTTCGCTCAATCATATGTAATTCAGCGATCATCAAATCTGGATCAGTCCTGTCCCAAGGATGCGTTGTGTCCTACAATGTCACCATCGGACCGAGCTGCTCGGTTCCTCCAGGTACCAGGATCACTCTTAAGGACGACACTTCCTTTCTCACATCCACTGGTTTTGAATCTGACGAAGACGACACTGTAGCAAAGGAGACCACTCACAACCTGTCCCCTCAATTTGGACCAGAAAGTCAAGGGAGAAAGTGGGTCCTACCATCCATGGGCAGTGATGACGACAACGATGTCGTTATGGAGAAGTGGGCGGTTGAGGAAAGTGCTGACTCGGATAGTGTGTTCAGTACTGTGTCCTCCCGAAGCAGTATCTACGAAGGCTTTGGGGGAGAGGAAGTGGGCGGGGAAGACGAATCGGTGTTCTTTGATGAAGTTCGTGAGAGTGTCCATTCTGGCATTGCAGAGTTGGTGTCATCAGATAACCTCATTTTGGAAATCAATGCCTCGAAACACGCCTACAACATTCCCATCAAGGAGGTTCCCCTGGTTGTGATGAGGGCTCTCTTGGAGGGACCTTTGACTCCTCCCCCAGAACTCCTCCCTTATCTGAAGACTGCGTTCAAATCTCACCAGGACCTGCTGAAGCATTACATCAAGACAGCCGAAGATCAGATAGCGGTTTTGGAGGTGATGAGCGAGCTAGTTTCTAGCAATTCTTCAATTCTGTCCATATTCCCGAGACTGCTGTTGACCCTCTATGAAATAGACGTTATCGAAGAGGTCCAAATCCTGAACTGGTTTGAAGCACTGAAGAAGTTGCCCGACAGCGACGACATTGTTAAGGCCGTCCAACCGATTATCTCCTGGCTCCAAGAAGCAGAAGAAGAGTCTGATGAAGAAGATAGTAATTAACACATCAAATCACAATTTTTATAAACAAGTTATACGATTGCAACTTTGAATGAATAACCACATTGTGAATCATTAATTGAATGATTTTTGGTACAAAATTTAATTTTCTTTGATAATCAAATTATATATTCCAAATCCAATAATATTGGTACCAGCTGAGTAAGATAATTTACATAACATTGATGTTTCTATTAAAATGTAAATATTGATACTATTAAATGTTACATTGAGCAGTGACCATTGAAACAATTCTCTTGAAGTGTCATGAGTGTTGAGACATCCTGTCAATCCCATCTAAGGCCGCAAGCAGAAGTTTGAGTCCAGGCTGTGGAGATGGGTGAACATAGTAGAATTCTGTGATGTACACGTGTATGTATCAGTGTATGCTGCATGAACAGACACACACAGTACACGTGTACACACACACACAAGTACACATGCACACACAGACACACACACTTGCAGTACACACATCAAAAAACACACACACACAGTACACGCACGCACAAACACACACACACAAGTACACACACACACACACCGTACACGCACGCACAAACACACACACACACAAGTACACACACACACACACACAAAAGTACACACACACACACAAGTATACATGCACACACACACACACACACACACACACACACACACACACACACACACACACACACACACACACAAGTGCACACACATACACACCTCAGTTTGACTGTATTTCTCAAGATCTTTTCTATAAATTCTACAAAGCAAGCAAACATGAGCAAAGTTCCTGGTTGGGTCTCTGTCCGTTGATTCACATCGTAGTGTTGGCTCATTCTGTAAATGACAAACAGAAATATGTATCATGTGACACTCACATGCATGACTACAATTAGCACACCCATTAGCTGACTCACAGAAATATTTTCAATGAATTGTCCCATGTGCTGCTGCTTTGATTCCAAAATGTCATTCAATTTCAACATGTATGTGTCCTTGAGGGGCGCCATGGAGTTAGTGGCGTGATACAACAAACAACAGCAAAATAACAGACAACATCAACCACAAGGGCATAATAAACAACAACAACAACAACCACAATGACAACATACTCTTGCTTTGAAGACTGTCATGTTTCCAAGCTTTTGAAGAACTCGTGACAATAAATTTAATGTTCTTTCAGCTCTTGGTGAGGGTCGTTCTAGGAAAAACATCATCTTCATGTTTGCAATGTGCGTGCGTGTGTGTGTGTGTGTGTGTGTGTGTGTGTGTGTGTGTGTGTGTGTGTGTGTGTGTGTGTTTGTGTTGTGTGAGCACACATGTACATAGACGTTGAACAGGATAGACTCACTGTCTGCCATGTTGAAGAGTTGTGGCTTCATCAGAGCAGGAGTAAACAGTCTTAGGAACAGAAATCCACTAATGAAAGAGAAAAACACAGTCTAAAGAGGTAGCATCTATCAGGGCAAGGCAAGTCAAGGAGTAACTCCCATACCTGACGACAGTTATCCTCACTGTCGGGTTGTTAGGCCACTTGTGGGAAACATACTGTTGTAAGTAATAGAAGACATGACGAAGCGGTCTATGATAGGAAGACAAAGGGATATAGGGGAAGGATTTAACATTGCAAGTATTAACATATGATGTAGTCAGCACTAGCACACACACACACACACACACACACATACACACACACACACACACACACACAACATACACACACACAACACACACACACACACACACACCACGCACGCATGTACACACACAACACACACACACACACACAAACACACACACCACGCACGCACACACACACACAACACACACACACACACACACACACACACACACACACACACACACACACACACACACACACACACACACACCTGGGACATGAATCTGCAGACTGGAATATACTATCCACGATTTGACTAAAGTGGGCTTTTAACCTGTCCACGTTAGCCTCAGCATTAGTGGTCTGGTTGGGGTCAATCTACACAGTTAATAAGAGAATACATCATAACTACACCCACCTCACATACACACCCTTTCATGACCACACCCACCTCACAAGCATCCTGGGACTCTAATATTTGCTTAATGGTGTCTTCAAGCACAGTGCGAAGATAAGTATCCGCTGTTTGCTTCATGTACTGGTCCATCAGCATGGTTGCTAGGGAACTAGACCTGAACAGAGTTGCTACACTCTCTACAGGAACAGGATCAAACAAGAACGTGGATTCTGTTGTCATGGTAACGAAAAAATAGGCACCACCCACCAACTCAGTCCACCCACCAACTCAGTCCACCCACACCCCAGTCGCCCACCAACTCAGTCCACCCACACCCCAGTCGCCCACCAACTCAGTCCACCCACCATCCCAGTCGCCCACCAACTCAGTCGCCCACCAACTCAGTCCACCCACACCCCAGTCGCCCACCAACTCAGTCCACCCACCAACTCAGTCGCCCACCACCCCAGTCGCCCACCAACTCAGTCCACCCACCAACTCAGTCCACCCACCAACTCAGTCCACCCACACCCCAGTCGCCCACCAACTCAGTCCACCCACCAACTCAGTCTACCCACCAACTCAGTCTACCCACCAACTCAGTCCACCCACCACCCCAGTTGCCCACCACCCCAGTCGCCCACCAACTCAGTCTGCCCACCAACTCAGTCCACCCACCACCCCAGTCGCCCACCAACTCAGTCCACCCACACCCCAGTCGCCCACCAACTCAGTCCGCCCACCAACTCAGTCTGCCCACCAACTCAGTCCACCCACCACCCCAGTCGCCCACCAACTCAGTCCACCAACCATCCCAGTCGCCCACCAACTCAGTCGCCCACCAACTCAGTCCACCCACCACCCCAGTCGCCCACCAACTCAGTCCACCCACCAAATCAGTCCACCCACAAACTCAGTCCGCCCACCAACTCAGTCCACCCACCAACTCAGTCCGTCCACTAACTCAGTCCGCCCACCAACTCAGTCCACCCACCAACTCAGTCCACCCACCATCCCAGTCGCCCACCAACTCAGTCCACCCACAAACTCAGTCCACCCACAAACTCAGTCCACCCACCACCCCAGTCGCCCACCAACTCAGTCCACCCACCACCCCAGTCGCCCACCAACTCAGTCGCCCACCACCCCAGTCGCCCACCAACTCAGTCTGCCCACCAAATCAGTCCACCTACCAACTCAGTCGCCCACCA
The DNA here is from genome assembly GCA_964020155.1 of Chondrilla cf. caribensis. Classification (NCBI taxonomy): domain Eukaryota; kingdom Metazoa; phylum Porifera; class Demospongiae; order Chondrillida; family Chondrillidae; genus Chondrilla; species Chondrilla cf. caribensis. The sequence goes on from OZ026560.1 coordinate 4,857,349, forward strand.
ACTCAGTCCACCCACCAACTCAGTCCACCCACACCCCAGTCGCCCACCAACTCAGTCCGCCCACCAACTCAGTCCACCCACCACCCCAGTCGCCCACCAACTCAGTCCACCCACAAACTCAGTCCACCCACCACCCCAGTCGCCCACCAACTAAGTCCACCCACCAAATCAGTCCGCCCACAAACTCAGTCCGCCCACCAACTCAGTCCGCCCACCAACTCAGTCCACCCACCACCCCAGTCGCCCACCAACTCAGTCCACCCACAAACTCAGTCCACCCACCACCCCAGTCGCCCACCACCCCAGTCGCCCACCAACTCAGTCCACCCACCAAATCAGTCCACCCACAAACTCAGTCCACCCACCAAATCAGTCCACCCACAAACTCAGTCCGCCCACCAACTCAGTCCGCCCACCAACTCAGTCCGCCCACCAACTCAGTCCACCCACCAACTCAGTCCGCCCACCAACTCAGTCCGCCCACCAACTCAGTCCGCCCACCAACTCAGTCCGCCCACCAACCCAGTCCACCCACCTTCCTTTTTAATGACCTGCTCGGTGGCTTCAAGTACGATAGGTATGAGCTTCCCATAGGCCCCTAGCAGGTGGACCAGGGTGCAGGCCAGCTCGGCGTGGTGGTGGCGGAACACATTGGCCATGATTTCAAGACACTTGAGAGCATTGTTGTCCTCAATCAGGATCCTTCCCAATTCTTTGTATGCCTCCAACTCCAGAATGGGCTCTCGCTGTGTACAGGAGGACAGAAGTGAAATCACACACACACACACACACACACACACACACACACACACACACACACACACACACACAAACACACACACACACACACACACAAACACACACACACACACACACACACACACACACACACACACACACACAAACACACACACACACACACACACAAAACAAACACACACACACACACACACACACACACACACACACACACACACACACACACAAACACACACACACACACACACACACACACACACACACACACACACACACAAAACAAACACACACACACACACACACACACACAAACACACACACACACACCACACACACACACACACACCTCATATGTCACCGTGATTCTTGCACTTCCTTTCGGTACTTTACTGCTGCTAATCATTAGCGGGTGCCACTGGTCATCCTGCTGACCATTGGGGAGCTGGCCCACCTTGAGAACAGCCGACCCAATGGATGTACTCACAAGAACCTGTTTATACAACACTTCAATTGTAACAGTCTTTGCAGTTCCTGGAAGATGGCTGGGATGAGTGGAGACAAAGTGAGCAGTTATACACAGTATGTTCTGTAGGCACTCATGAGGGATGGGTTGAGTGTGAGGAGTGGGGATGTCGTGTGTGGAGTGTGAGGAGTGGAGGATGTGGTGTGTGGAGTGAGTGGGTGTGTGTGGTGTGTGGAGTATGAGGTGTGTGGAGTGTGAGGAGTGTGTGTCTGTGTGTGTGTGTGTGCGTGTGTCTGTGTGAGGAGTGGTGGATGTGGTGTGTGGAGTGTGAGGAGTGGGTGGGTGTGATGTGAAGAGTGAGGAGTAGTGACATGTGTGAACTGTGAAGATTGTGTAGTGTGTGAAGTGTGTGGAGTGCAGTACGTATGTCAAGTGTGGATTGTGTCCATGTGTGCACAGTACATGGAGTGCACCACTAACTCAAGCTTATATACATCTTCAAAAACACTCTCAGTCTTGTCCACTAGCACAGAACGCCCCACTTTGACGTCGTCAATGTAGATGAAGAAGAAATAGGAGTGTGTGGGAGGCTTGGCCATTCTGATTTCCCGCACCGACAGGGTCAGACTATGAATCTGATTATGAGGGACCTGTGACCCCAAGCCGTGTCGCTCGCTAATCTTCTGTGTGGACTCAGCTAGAGTCTCAAACCACTCCTACAGGACAACAATTGAGTGTCAGATAGAGAGTTTTCACTGTATTTGTAAAGGTCACATCAGTTCACACGATACAGGACAACCAGAAGGTCACATCAGTTCACACGATACAGGACACAGGAGGAATACGGACAACTTAGACCACACAACAACATCTGTTGCCTACAAAACTGCCATTCGCACACATACGTACAGTTACAGTACATACACACGTGAAGTGATCTGAAAAATCGGGGCGGACTGCAAAATCAATTCTCAGTACAGGATGAATGTGACGGAGTAAAACTAGTACAGAGCACACACCACACATCAGTGGCACATACCACACTACCAGCACATATCATTAGCAGACAGCACCCACAGCACGCACAGTACACACACTAAATACCAACAGCACACACAGTACACACCACATCAGCACACACAGTACACACCACATCAGCACACAGTACACACCACACCAGTACACACAGCACACACAGCGCACACCACACCAGCACACACAGCACACACCACACCAGCACACACAGTACACACCACACCAGCACACACAGTGCACACCACACCAGCACACGCACACCACACCATCACATACAGTACACACCACACCAGCACATACAGCACACATTACACCAGCACACACAGTGCACCCCACACCAGCACACACACTACACACAGCACACACCACACCAGCACAGCATACCCTGGAGGTTTCTGCATTCTCACACGCCAGGTAATACATCTGCTCTTCTCGGCCGTACCGAGAGAGAATACTGAAGGAGTCAGCCATCCCGGTCAAGCTCCGATGAACAGGGAAGACCTGGCAGTTTACCAGGTCCAAGAGACCTTTGGCTCGATGGTTCGATTCCTTCTCGTAGAACTGCAATTGTCCGTCGTGTGGGTCCAGCACTAGGAACATGGGCTTCCACCGTCCTATCAACTTCTTGCCCTTCTTGGTCAGGAAGTGTGACTTCAGGAGAACATCACTCTTGTCCTTGTCCCCATTCCGGCTTCTCTGGCCATTCGGAACAGGAACATGGACACTGGCGGGTTGTGTAGTTGGTGTCTTGCAGGCTGGTGGAGGCAGGGGTCCCTGCAGTGACCAGACACACACACACACACTCATGTATGGGGCATTTCACAGCAGGCACAGATACACATGTAGCTACATATGTACACAGTACACAAGCCACATGCGTGAATGTAAAATACATACGTTTGGCATGTGTTCATGTTTGTGTGTACAGTACATAAGTACGTACATTTGCATGTATGTATGTACATGTGTTTATACTATGATAGATGTCAGTACACATGTTCACATGTATGAATGTAGAATACATACGTTTGCATGTATGTACTGTACTCATGTTTGCATGCACTTCATCATGTTCACATATGCGTACGTATATGTGCATGTGTGTATAGCAGTACACACGTTTACATGTACGAATGTAGAAATACATGTTTGGATGTGCTCATGTTTCCACACAACAGGTTTCTCCACTTCAGCTATTCAACACAGTACAGGCAGTTGAATTGGCACATTCTCAATTTGATTATGCAGAAAATGTACATTCAACGGCCCCCAGTGTCCTCGGAATTAGGGGGCCCCCAGTGTCCTCGGAATGAAGGGGTCCCCAGTGTCCTCGGAATGAGGGGGCCCCAGTGTCCTCGGAATGAAGGGGTCCCCAGTGTCCTCGGAATGAGGGGGTCCCCAGTGTCCTCGGAATGAGGGGGCCCCAGTGTCCTCGGAATGAAGGGGTCCCCAGTGTCCTCGGAATGAGGGGGGTCCCAGTGTCTTCGGAATGAGGGGGTCCCCAGTGTCCTCGGAATGAGGGGGAAGAGGTCGTTTGCTGACTCACCACTTCCACTGGCTCCGTAAGACAGACATCAGCACTAATGTCCTCCTTCTTGTAGCGTTCGATGATGTCATCAATACTAAAATATGTGAAATGATGAAAATGATGCTATAATGGAAGGTCATTACTGGAGAGGCACCCACATTAAATATTCACCACAACCTATACGATCCAGACACAACTGGTAATCCACCTTAACTGACACACCCACCCTTGGATATTGACACACCCACCTTGGATATTGACACACCCACGTAGAGCAGTGTTACACCCACTCAAACAGATACCAATGTGAGGATTAGCACACCCACCTTGGGAAATGACACACCCACAGAGAATATAACTACTCAAAAAATGACACACCCACCTTGACTACTGACACACACACACTTCGAGCACGGACACACCCACCTTGACTACTGACACACACACACTTTGAGCACTGACACACCCACCTTGACTACTGACACACACACACTTCGAGCACTGACACACCCACCTTGACTACTGACACACACACACTTCGAGCACTGACACACCCACCTTGACTACTGACACACACACACACTTTGAGCACTGACACACCCACCTTGACTACTGACACACAAACACACCCACCTTAAGTACTGACACACCCACTTCGAGCACTGGCACACCCACCTTGAGTACTGACACACCCACCTTGAGTACTGACACACCCACTTCGAGCACTGACACACCCACCTTGAGTACTGACACACCCACTTCGAGCACTGACACACCCACTTTTGAGCACTGACACACCCACTCCGAGTACTGACACACCCACCTTGAGTACTGCCGTCCGCCTAAGCTTAGGTAGTAGTCATACTCCTTCATCTCCTCGATGAAGAACCTCTGCACACCAGTGTTGGTTCTGACTGCCATGGAGTACCCACCGTTCATGGACGGCCTCACTATGAAACTACCTACTTCCCCTCCTATGGGATAACAAATAGAAACACAATGATACACATAATTTATACATGTTTGAATGGTGTTGGAATGTGTACATTAATGTACTGATAATATGAAATGTTATACAATACAGTGTCAGTGATGACCACATCATGTAGGCAGTTTGTCACTAACTTGCTTTCAGCAACTCGATTGCTTCGTCTCTGCTCACGTCCGGTCTGAACCAGCTTTTACCGTAATACCAGGGGTTTTCCCCTACCACCTCCTCCATGATGATGAGTGGTATCATCCCGCTCTGCCCTGTCAACTGGGAGGTCCCCCAAGCCCAGTTGTCATCCATTCTGTTCTTCAATAAGAATACTTCTCCTTCGTGGACACTAGGTGGAGAGAGCAGTTCATCACCAGTGGAATATGTGTGCCCACACACACACACACACACACACACACACACACACACACACACACAAATACACACACACACACACACACACACACACACACACACACACACACACACACACACACACACACCAATACTCCTCACAAAGTGGAACACTTACTCTATTTCCTCCGGTTGTTTCTTGGTGTAAGAGGACAATGCTCTGAGCATCATGTACACATTGACAGGCTATAGAGTGGGAAAGGTATACATTAAACAATAGTCATTGACACACAAGTAGACAGTGTGAAATCATTCCTTCAACCAAAATATTTGTACATATAGTCCTAGCCGCACACCACCACACCCCTTACGACCAGGCCATCCATTCAAATTCCGTAACTCACCAAAATCACCCACCCACCCAGCACACCACCACCACTTGTCCATTTTCACCAACCACTCCACTATCTTCACGGCTATTCTCCCCCCCCACCACCACCACCACTGAATGGACAAATGCAGACATCTCATCCACCCACTCACCTGAGGTGGAGGAACTGGATACTGGAGGAACCCATCCTCGACAACGTAGTTTCTTGAGTAGTACCCAATGAGATCTTGAAGTGAGAGGAACTGCCTGTTCCCGATGTAGTAATCCCCACAAATGGTGTGAATACGGAAGTGATGGACGTAGTTGTTCTGAGCCATGTAGGAGAGGACGTAGGTCCCCAGTTTGGTCTGGCTCTCTCGCACCAGGTAGCAGTGAGGGATGTTGGCTCCCTTCAACCTACTCACGGTCTCTTGTCTGGTGATGCAGCCATGGAACCACCTGTGGATGAGGACGCACACACACGGGTGAGATGGTGGAGTGGGGGAGGACGCACACACATGGGTGAGACGGTGGAATGGGGGAGGACGCACACACACATAGGTGAGATGGTGGAGTGGGTGAGGACACACACACACGGGCTAGATGGTGGAGTGGGTGAGGACGCACACACATGGGTGAGACGGTGGAATGGGGGAGGACGCACACACACATAGGTGAGATGGTGGAGTGGGTGAGGACACACACACACGGGCTAGATGGTGGAGTGGGTGAAGACGCACACACACGGATGAGATGGTGGAGTGGGTGAGGACGCACACACACGGGCGAGATGCTTGATGGCTGCTATGATGAGCAATGAACCGTCTTTGTTAACCGCCATGATTACCTTTGATAAGTTAACTACATATCAGCAATGCCACACATGCATACAGTGTATTCCACACATGTACACACATACAGTAATTTCACAGGTGCATACAGCAAATGGAACATGTGTACACATGTATGTACGTATGTACAGTAATTCTACATTTAAAGGCACAGAAATTCCACACCTGAATACAGCAGTTGTATGTACATGTACGTATGTACAGTAATTCTACACACGTGCACAGGTACACATCTCACACACGGATAAGGAGGCGGGTTGTGGTGTCCTAATTACACAACGATCTCAATTTTCAGTCTAAAGAGTGTGGCAGTCTGCCAAAGGCCCACTGTCACACTGGACAACATGTTGTGGGTTCCTTAATTAATTTGATTATTCTCGGCAATTAACTAAATAACTGTCAATTCCACACAGGTCACCGTCTATATTGATGCTACAAATCAACTTCCTAGTAGTACACTTCGCCATACAACGTCTCTTCATAACAGCACACTGTACAAGGACAGTTTCTGTATCACGGTATTCCGAACAAGAGCAGCCTCTTATAAGCACAGCCTGTACAAAGACAGTCTCCTTATAACGGCACTCTATGCAAGGACAGTCTCTTTATAACAGCACTCTATACAAGGACAGTCTCTTTATAACAGCACTCTATACAAGGACAGTCTCTTTATAACAGCACTCTATACAATGAGAAAGTCTCCCAAATTGAACTTGTACACACACTTTCAACGTCCCTTCCCTCGCATGGCCCCTTATCTCTCCTTTGGCCACTCAGGTACATTACAGGCGGCATTGATCATATAACCAGAAGCAGCCGTATACTAACATGGAATATTGAAACGTCGTGTGAAAGCGTCACACTATGATTTTCATGTAATTTTCTCGGATGTAGTGAGTTATAATAGAATAAGCGAGTACTTACGCTTGCGGTGGGGGCGCCGTCAAATCCATAATTTCCATTTCGGAGTCGCTCAGTTCATCCTCCTCTTCTTCTCCAACTCCCAGCATATGACTGTCCTCCTCTCTCTCCTCTCTTCTAAAAATAGGGTCCATCAAGCTGAAGTAGACGGGCTCCGGTACAATATCGTCATCGTTATCGACAAGGGCAGGATTGGGCGAATAGACGTTGGTAGCCATTTTCTGGCTTTCCTGTTCACTGTATCACACGTGACCTGCTCACGCGCAATCCACGTGATGTGTAACCCACGTGCAGAGAAAACTGGTCCATGGCCAATCGTTTATTGCTGCAAGCACATAGAGTACGGTTCCTAGACTTCACTCCTCAATCCATCCACTGTCTAGCATTTTCGGATGATGAAGACCTAGCTGTGGCACGATCGGACGGTACCATAGAGATTTGGAGCCCAGAAAACCACTGGTATCAGAAGGGAGTGATCCCCGGCCGAACAAACTCCTCCATAGAAGTTTTACTGTGGTGTGAAGGTAATCTGTATTCATCTGGTCTCGATGGAAGGATTGTGCAATGGAACACGACTCTACTTCAACCACAGCATGTTACTGAGGGTAATGGCAGTGCTGTTTGGTGCTTGTCTTTCAATTCGTCTCGTGACGCGCTAGCTGCTGGCGTCGAAAACGGTTTTATTCGTCTTTACGCGGTTCAGGAGGGCGGAGAGCTGGATTTCATCAAGGCTATTGGTCCACATGGTAGCCGGGTTCTATCATTGTCATGGCAACCATCCAATCAATTCATTTTTGCTGGAGGCACCAATAGTATCGTCAAGCGTTATGAGATGAAAAGAGGAATTTGTGACATGCGAATCACGTTAGAGAAGCAAAAAGAGAAGGAGATTCGTGTGTGGAGTTTGGTCTGTATTGATGATAGTCATTTCGTGAGTGGAGATTCTGACGGGAAAATTATTATATGGGATGGTATCCATGGCACACTTGTCCAGAAATTCGAATTTCATCTAGCTGACATTTTGTCCGTTGTTGTCAGCAGTGACAGGAAAATGATATTTGCTGCCGGCATTGATCAAACTGTTGTCTGTTTGAAGAAAATCACTCCGAATTCAAGCGAGGTGGAATGGGTCCATTCGGGTCAAGTCACAGCACACACACATGACATTCGAGCAATGGCATTGTCTAGAAGTAACCGGTTAGTATCAGGAGGGGTGGACACTTTGTTAGTCGCATACAATCAACTCGATTTCAAGAAAGAATCTTGTGAGTACCTTTATCCGTTCCCTCACGATAGCAGCCTCTACCAAGTGGCTCGGGATAGAGATCGGTTATTGCATCAACGAAGTACGTCCGTTGATTTGTGGCAGCTGTCATCAGATGTTACTCCATCATCACCTACCACTTCAACTCGTGACACGCACAAGTGTCACCCCCCTGTCCATACCAACCCAGTTTTCTTAGCTCGTTTGACTCTTCCAGAGTCCTCACCAAGTCATTTGACGTGTAGTACAATCAGTAGTGACGGTACTCACGTTTGCCTCTCCAACTCTTCAAAGCTATGGTTGTATCGAGTGCTGACTGAAGATGCTAGTATAAAGCTGGTCCTATCGTCGAGTATCAAAGCACGGCATCTCCAGTTTCTTCATTCCAATCAAATCGTAATAGCCACTACTACTGGGTCGGTGCTTGTAGGTGATGTCCCAACTGAAGAGAGTGCGAAACGAGATTTGACTGTTGTGACACTGTCTGAAGCCACCACGGGTCTTGTCACATCACTCCATGTCAGCCCCAGCAGCCAGTGGATTGCTGTCGTATACACACACAGGAAAATTGTTCTTTTCGAGGCAAGCAAAAATTACTGCCGCCATCAACTGCCTTCTGCGTCGTCCCCGATTGTTTCACTATGCTTCCATCCCCATCACAGTTATGCACTTGTGCTGTGTCGCAACCATCAGCTATTGCGCATCAATTTGGAAAATCAGCAACTCGTTGAGTTGATTGCAGCTTACAATGACCAAGAAAATGGCCTCCCTTTACACTGGGGACCTGTTATGGGGAGTTGTATTGTCGTTACGGGTGGAACAGAATCACTTGTTGTGGCATGTCAGGATGCTGTCCTTTATGTCCGGCTCAAGGATTGCGGGCTCAGTTGTAACACTAAAGGAAAGCTGAAAAAAGCCGGCAGTAAACGCCAGGCAGCTGAGGGCCAACAGTCCTGGTCAGGACTGCATCATAACGGCCATCTGGTCACGAAACCACAATCTCTGAAGCTATTGTTTTTATGTCAACTTACAGATAGCAAACTAGTATTTGGCGAGAAGAATTGGACTGAAATTTCGTCAGTTTTTCCACAGCCTCTTTTCAGAAAACATTACAAAAGCTGAAATGAGTCATTTGATTTTCACAGCTTATTTTCCGAAAAACTTTTCAGCTGAAACGAGACATTTGTTATATGTTTTATTCTTCACACATGGTAATTAGTAACTTAATCCTCATTGTACATGTGATGATGTGTTGTGTATTTAGAATATTACTTCAAAGATATATAAATATGTGAAAAAATTAATCATATTATATAACTAAACTGTACATATAGGTTTAATATATATATATATATATTTGACACACATTCATCCAGGGAATTCCTTCCTTCCAACACTATGTCAATGGTATTATTGCCAATTGGTGAGTGGGGTACATAGTACAGTTATAAATTGAAGATGAGGTCAAATAGAAGACTGGATTTAGCACTCCAAAGTTAGTGTATGATATCATTAATGGTTTTATTTCATGCTAAGCCAAAATTCAGGTTACAGTTATGATGTAACAACACAGCTAGGAAATATTCCACATACATACATATTGTTGGTTCAGTAGAAATCATGATGAAAAACAGAAAGGTTATAGGGGAAATCGCATGCTGTTTCCATGGAGATGACACCACAATATGTACATCAGCTACACCATATGTATACTGTCAACATCATTGCAGTGATAAAGAAGTACAAACACGATAATCACAGTTAGTGGAAGAGTACAGTTTTTCAATATTAATAATAAAACAGTGATGATATAAAGATCACATAGGTAGGTAAGTGTCAATGGTGGTACAAGTGCAGATGTGGAGACTCCGACACACACACACGCGCGCGCGCACACTCTATCGTGTAATTGGTAATATGAGTTTGCGATGTTCCGCTCCTCTGATGCGAAGTTTGTGTTGTGTGTAGTACTTGACGGCCTCTGCGATAGTGGGGAACGGCTTGCTGAACTCCCCCACTATGTATCCCTCTTCTTGGTTGTCGTAGCAAATCTTAATGTGAATGTAGGGGAGCTGATCCAACTGGGAGGTACACCTGAACAAGAAAGAAGACAAAATGGTCACCACATGAACAATTTTTGTAAGTACCGTATGTATGTACTGTATGTACTGTGTGTACTTTATGTACTGTATGTACTTTATGTACTGTATGTGCTGTGTGTACTGTATGTACTGTATGTGCTGTGTGTGCTGTGTGTACTGTGTGTACTGTATGTACCTTATGTACTGTTTATACAATAATATTATTGCATATGCCTCACATATTGCACATATTCTAGAATATACTGCCTGTGTGATGTTCACAGACAGCACTCTGTGTACTGTGTTAATGTGGTGAAATCAACAACCACAGGAAGTCTACAAATGCCTTTGTGGACACAACTCAATTCACCACCATATTAGGGACTATTACTTGACAGGAAAAGAGCAATCTACAAATATTACAGTTAATTTTTGTTGATATGCAGCAATTTGCTTTCGAAAAATAAGGCAGATCAACTTAATATTCATTACAATCTGTATGATATTGTAGTGGTAGCAGGGAATTGTTCCGGATAAAGTGCTGGCTGATTCACAAGAGTACATTAAATGTGAGTGTGTGTGTGTGTGTGTGTGTGTGTGTGTGTGTGCTTGTGTGTGTATATACGTACGTATATAGCACTCATTATTCATACCACATCAACATACACAGGACAACTGCAGTTGGTTAGGGACAGCCACATTGATAATTTTGAGAAGGAAAATGGTAAGGAAGAAAAAACGCGTATTTCGTTTAATTATCAGTAAAGATACAAATACCTCAAAACAAGCATTACTATAGTTACTTCATTGGACAAAGTGAAGGAGCAGTTGCCATGTTTTGCTTGAAATTTTCCCACTTCAAATCTTGGCCACAGATATGAGCCTCTACGATATCACCTATTGTAGTGTAAGATACCAGTCCTAACAAGGTACATGATCACCACTGATACCCTATCCTCATAGTATTGAGTTCAGAGAAGCTATATAACCAGGATAAGACCTCAGTGCTGATCCAACCCAATGATGTCATCACACAAGATCATGTGATATTCTAAAAATAGAACAGATGTCACATCTTCTCCAAGGCCTGTATTACATTACACAACTCTCGGATCATCTCACAGTTTTTGGCTTCATTAATACCTATATAAGAATGTCAAGACTATTGTTAACTTCCAGATACTCAAAATAGAAGCACACAGAATTGTTGTGGCATTTCTATTCATGAGAAGGAAGTTGGCCAAAAAAGGGATAAATTTCAAAGTTGTTAACCGGGGGGGATAATTTGGAAAATTGTCCCCAGAAGTAGGAAATTGTGTGTTATGCATCACATGAAAGTGTGAAAGCTTAACACAAATGTCATGTACGATCCATGACGTGGGGGAAATGTTTACATCTAAACACAAACTATACAAGATGGTCAAAATAGTGAAGTAGCCGATTGTCATGGGAAACGGAACTAGTCCTGTGTAGACATTCACCTATGAATGGCTTGACCAAGGTGGACATACTTAACACATACCCAATACATGAGGTAGCAGACACACGTACGACATGAACATACTGAAAATTGACACACAGGAAACAACACATACCATCAGTCATGGATATTTCAGACTATACGATCGTGTACTGAACTAATACGAACGCAATTATAACGAATCTTACCAAAGAACTTCCCCACTACATCACGTTGTGTGTAGCTTGTTGTAGTCATGTTAACATGGAACAATTTCATCCATTTGCTTATCATAATGTATTTTCAATACAACACGCTCGGTAAGTACGTACCATGTTTAGTATGTAAGTGAATGGTCCTGTTTAGCACATATTCTTGGTTAGCAAATACACACACTTGGCTCTCTCCCTGGTTCATATACAGCACACTGCAGTAACCAGCACTGATAATAGGCCAGTTAGTACATACGTACGTACGTATGTACTTTTGCTAAGAAGTGCAGTTTCTAAGCCCTTCAAGGTGAGTACGTATGTACTTAGTCAGCAGTTTGGGCTGTGCACAAAGTGGTAATGAACAATATGCACTTTCAAATCTTATCTAGATATAGCATAGGATTGCTAGACACAGCACACCGATATGCCTTGTCAGAAATTAATGTGACAAACTTGCTGATACACACAGCACTCCACAGGGAAGCTATTAGGAGCATACAGAAATCCATTCACATCTCACCTCCCACCCACCCCTCACCTCACCTACCCCACCCCTAACCTCACCTACCCCACCCCTCACCTCACCTCACATACCCCTCCCTCACCTCACCTACCCCACCCCTCACCTCACCTCACCTACCCCTCACCTCACCTCACATACCCCTCCCTCACCTCACCTACCCCACCCCTCACCTCACCTCACCTACCCCACCCCTCACCTCACCTACCCCACCCCTCACCTCACCTCACCTACCCCTCACCTCACCTACCCCTCACCTCACATACCCCTCCCTCACCTCACCTCACATACCCCTCCCTCACCTCACCTCTCACCCCTCACCCCACCTCACTTCCTGCCCCTCATCTCATTTTAATGAATAATAACTGTTACTGTGATGTTTGAGTTGAAAGGCTGGAGGTGGGTTGGAGTGCATGATGTCACCAATGGACATGTTACAAGGTGTTGCCATCAAACCTTACAACACTCCCAAACTGGTGTAGCACAAGGACATCTGTAGGCACTAACTGAAAAGCACCCATTAAAATGTCTGGCCAAAGTGCCCACTAAAGGCACCTGTTGAAGTGGTAGGACATTTTCCTGCTGGATCTTGTGTCTGGCATGCAGTCACCAGACACTTCCTGGTTAATAACAGTGAATGAAACGACCACTATGGCTTCAGGTGTGAGCAGTTAAAATGACTGGGAACATTCAATAACCTGAGGGAATCACCTGCACATGTTGCACACACACACATGTACATACACACACACACACACACACACACACACACACACACACACACACACACACACACACACACAAACACACACACATACAAACACACACAAACACACACACACATACAGAGAGATGAAAGATCACTATATATTACTGGAATCATTAGTAGTAGTTAGTGTTGAGTTGTTGAAAGCAAATTAACATATTTCCCTATTCAAGAAAGGGAAATCCAGACCACAAAAGACCCAAGTCATTATTGATTCAAATTTCAAACCTATTCACACACACACACATGATATGTAATCTCGTGCACACACACACACACACACTAATCAGTGCTAAAGGTGACAAAGTGATTATTAATGGACAATAAGCACTTACTTCAGAGACAGAGAATATGAGTCCTTTGCTGTTTCGCTCTTTCGCACAAGAAAACTGAAATCCGGCTTTGCATCCAGCAATTCCTCAGCAACATGGCGTGGTAACATGCCATGGTACCATCTGTAGTGGAAAGACCCAGCGATTAACAGATGAAGGAATGGGAGTGATAAAAGAAGAGGTAGAAAAGAAAACGATGACAGTTATACAACATCAGGTTAAAGAATGACAGTGAGAAGACAGTTGAGAAGGCTGACTGCATGTAGTAGAGAAACACTCCAATGTCTTCTGTTGCCATTTTACATTTGACTGGCCTAATTGGAATTGTAGGGCCTCCCACAACGGGTCAGTCTATGCCCACCACCCTTTATGGAACCAGATAAGGACCAGAGGATCATCACAACATCACAAAAACATATGGGTACAATCGAGAAAAAGAAGCATTTGGGCACACACACACACACACGCACACACACGCACACGCACACACACACTCACACACACACACACACACACACACACACACTCACACACACACACACACACACACACACACACACACACACACACACACACACACACACTCACGGTTGGTCTTCTAAAGGAGTTTCGGGATCAATATCGCAGGCAGGGTCGGGAGGCAGTACACTGTGGACGGTAGAACTTCGTTGTCTCTCTCCATTTCTGGGCTTAACCGACGAAGGAGCAGTCGAGGGTAATGGGGGGAGAGGGTCCAAATGTTTCGAAGATGAAATAGCTCGTCTAATCCTACTGTCCCACGGGTCTTCGTACTCTTGCTCCGCCGGAGGCTTCGGAACTGGCGGGGGAACCTGTTCAGCCCTTACGTCCCTGGTACCTGAAGACTGAACCCTTCGCAGCTGCGCACGAAAGTCCCAAGGTTCTTCGTAATCAGGCGGAGGATGGGAAGGGGGGTTCCTGGTGGGCGGTGGAGGCGGTGTGTGAGATGTGTGCACTGCTTCCATTTCACTAGGGCTATACCGCATCCTATCAGCCGAAGAGGATCTTTTGTTGCCGTCGGCAGCCTGTCGCACCTGAAGCATTTTTCGGTCAGAAAGTCGATATGAACGTCTAACTTCGGCAGTCCGTAAGGAGAGGCCCTTTAAAGCGTCTACTGGCTGACAGTAGTCATCGGTAGTGGGATCTGGCGTCGGTGTAGGTTTCAACAAATCCATGACTCAGGTGTAATTGGTGGTTTGTCTGCTACCATCAAGTGCTATCTGATACTAATAGACACACACACAGGACGCGCTACTCGCGGAACAGGAGGAGGGTTTTATTAAACGCCGACGGCTTATATAACATCTACAGCAAACAACAACAAACGCCCCACTAAAAAGCTACACATAATAAGACATTTGGGTGATAAATACAGTTCTGGCGATGAAACAGAAAAACACAATCAGCTATGATTTTGAAAATGAACGAATACCTAATGAATACCATTCTGAGTTTGACACACAGACATTCTGAAAGTTTTGTAAAGAAGCCAATACACCTGCTCCAATGAAAGCTGCATGCCGTCGCTTCTCTGAGGCGTGTATCTTTACATGGAAGCCAGAAGGAACTAGATTATTCATCTCTTTCTCTAGCCTCTCTGGTAATCCAACCAATAGGGTACCAGCTCCAGTGAGGTAGATGTGATTGGAGAGTTCCTTGCGTTCATCGATGGGGGAGGCTTGTAGGGACTGCCACACCATCTGCTGCAAGGAAGGAACATCATTGCCCCACACCGACGGCTTGAAGTGGCCTTCAGAGGCCTGAAATAGCGATGAATCGAGACTCACAAGCTTGCGATGATCCGGTAAATAGAATCGATCCATGTTAGCCCCACGTGCATATTGAGCGGGAGACTCCTTTGACAAATGAATGTCCTCGGCATAATTTTGCGATACGTAACCAATGTCCTCCTTTATATAACGCATTATGTAAGACTCGGTATCAGAAAAGTACCGTATTCCTTTTTCGGTGGAAAAACGGCTTAGACTTTCAGTTACAGAACTTCCTCCAAATGGAACTTGGAACTTGCTTCCTTCAATCACACACCCATCAACAATGGAGACCACACTGGTACGATCACCCACATTGACCACAATTCCAGAGAGGGAACCGTATGAATACAAGGCGAGCACCTCCTGGTCTTGTAGCAGGACGCCCTGTACTCCAATTTGATCAAACAGAACCTCCCCAACAACTTGCTTGTCTTCATCTGTTACATGTTGAGATAGTGTGAGAATCACAGACACTTGTGCTGGGTCAACATGGAGCTGAGCAAACACAAACTGGACCAAACAATAGAGGTACTCAGACTTTTGCAATTTCTTGTCCATTCGAGCGGAATGTTTCCACGGGTAGACGATTTTTGAAGTTTCGCGTCTCTCTGGGACAAGAGCATCCAAGCCAATCCCTGTGATGTCCTTTGTAAACTCATCAACAGCAAACACACAGGGAAAATACATTTGGGGGTAGGTGTCATCTGTGGCATAACCAGCGCGGATTGAAGACGAACCCACATCAATTATAACTGTGTTACTGACCATGCGGACAGGTGACGGCGGGGGAGTTATAGTGGGGATTATTGCTTCCATGGAGATGGCACGTTTCCATAACTGAAGATCTCTGTGAGAACCTCGAAGACTCAGAAGTCTCCTCTTACTGTCAACAATTGTTAAAGTATCGTCTTCTAGAGTGACAGAGGATTGTTCAAGACAAAGGAGTCCCAGAGGTTTTTCGTCTTCTCTCGTTTTGTAGTAAGAGAGGTAACCTTCTTTAATTTTGAAATACCGCCTCTTCCACCCTTTGACTAACGAGGATTTGCTTTCTCCGACGGGGAGTTTATCAAGATAACCCTTGTATCGGCACAGTTCCCTAGGCCCGTCGGGGGGTAGAAATATCCTGTGGTCGGCGTACAAACATTCCACGATACAACTCGGGTCCCATTCCGCCGATAACACAGGTTTGACTAGCGACACGGAGAGCTCCTCATCGTCCTTGGACATCCTTCTTTTTTGGAATGTTGACGATGTATGGTTCCTCAGTCCGACCTTGTTCACCTGAGCTTCGGATTTCGCCTTTCTAATGCCTTCTGATAAGGACAGGGAACCCGACAGGGTAAACCGTTTCAATTTGGATGGAGCTTTCTGGGCCATGGTGACTAATGGATCACTTTAGTCCTAATGTAAACGACGGTACATACCGAAAGCCGATCGCAAAGGGGCGGGACACATGGGCGTGGTCGGGAAGATTCGATCGACGGGTATAATAGGGATATCCTTATAATATCTAAAAAAAATGGCCGCCGCTAACAAAAGAATGATAAACAATGGTGGTAACGAAACGATTTGTCAATATGAAGGAAAAGTGGATCTATTGGAATCTAAGAGACCTTCGAAATATGCCAGAATGGCTCCGGAAGGTGTTCGTCCCCAACAGCAGAACATAAAGTCTGGGAAGGTTTTCTTTGTCGGCAGACGAGATGTGGTTACCGCGGAAGACGAAGAAGAAACTTCAGAGTTGGAAATAGCGCAAACAAGGACTCGGAGGCCTCGGAAGAGTTCGAGAAAACACAGCAGTAGTTATATAGAGGAGGACATAGAACAAGGAGAGACCGTCCAGAGTTTGGCAATACGATACAGTTGTACGGTTAGTACTTTCCCATCGATGCTCCGTGCTTTCGAGCTATGTTTTAGCTACTTTACGCCGAATTGGATGACAATTACTCGATTTGTACGTGTCCTGTGTGCGCTGTGTGTTGACAAAGGGTCCTATCTTCGCACAAATCATGTTTATAAGAAACGACCTTTTACCCCCATAGGTTTTGATGTTGGGGCAGGGTGTATCACACTAGAAGAAGTGTGTCACTTTAGAAGTGTGCCAAACTAGAAGGGGTGTGTCACACTAGATGCAGCGAGTCACACTGTGGTCTGCCTTTTAATGACTGTATATTACCATGTATGTACGTATGTGGCACTGATGTGACTGGTATGTACCATGTTGGGACAATTGATTGTACTAGGCACTGCTAAGTAATCCGAAATCACAGACAATCCCCAGCACTAGTATTTACCATAGTTGTACTGGTTTCAGTACGTATCATACAATGTATGTACGTACATGTGTGCATGTATGCAGTGTGTGTATGTGTGTGGTTGTGGTTGTGTCTATGCATGTCTCATTACCTGACCTGTTGTAGCAGTACTTGTTATGTTGTAAAGCCAATGTTTATTAAATTAACAAAGTGATTGCTTTCCTTTAGGTTTCAGAGATCCGCAGATTGAACAACCTTTACAGTGACCTCGACTTCCACGCACTAACAAAGGTAAAAATCCCAGTGAAAGCAAACAGTTTACTAACTGAAACCGCTGAGCAGGAAAAGAGGAGGAAAATGGCAAAGGAGAGATCGGCACGTGAGACTGACAACCAGTCCTCAACGGAATCGGAGAATTTCCGTCGCATCCAGGTTCCTATCATGTCTGACGAGGGGTGTGAAGCAGACGAGGAGACGGTAGCTGAAGACGAGGACGACGGAGAAGACATGGACGAGTGTGAGAGGCTGTTGGCACGCATAGACAGCAAGACACCGAATTTCAAAGCCGCCTTCAAGTGGAAGGACCCCATGAAGGTTGTCTTCAAGAGATTAGATGAGGATTTGCAAAAAATGAGGGAAAAGAATGATTCAATGACAGCCTCCAAATACTCAAATTCTTATGATGGTGAGGTTCGGTTACCCATGCCCGTTGTGAAACCAATGGTTGTAAGCGATGACCCTCATCAGCACAATTTTGTTTGCAAGTTAGTTGTTGTGATTTCTGTAACTGGTGTAATCGGCTTAATATTGTTAGTTATTGTGCTTTCAATTCTACATTAATAATAACATGATTCATATTTTGTTTCAATTACTGCAATCTTTTATCTCAAATTCAATGTATTAATTTTATATTATATTATATTTACAAATTACATCACTTATATTTTGCAATCCACAAATTATTAATGAATATTATCACGATACATGTATTATTATATCAAATTTCAAAACAGATCGTCCACTTTCAACATAAATTGATTGATTTACAAGTACAATAACAAGTATACATACACAGCCATGCAGACAATATAATTAGTATAGTTTATAATGATATAAATAATAAGCAATATTAATTAGAGTAGGATTTGGGGAGAGTGTTTGGGAGAGCATTCACTGACCGAGAATACCCTTGGATGCGTTATAACACGGAGTACCTTCCGGGCCTCTGGGGTGTATTAGAGGCAGCCATTCTTGTCAGCTCTTCCATTACCAACCTCTTCAGCTCCTGTTTGGCTATTTGGATGGGTCTCTCTCCACCTGCTTCCAGAGCAAGGTGGAGCTTCTTTTCTCCCTCCTTCGATTTTCTACCTTCAGGGACGTAAATGCCTCGAACGGTTATCCCCGCTTCAGAAAGCTCAGCTATTGTGTCCAGATTGTCTCGATTGGTGAGCCTCCAGCGAACCTGCTGGGGGAAGTCGTTTATTTCCACCTCATCCTCGTAGCGAACAGATTTCTCAGCAGCTTCATCCTCCTTCCCATCTTGCTGAGACTGCACACCGGCTGGCAAAATGGCATCTGTGGTGTTAGCCTTCCCGGCTCCAACGCGAGCATTGATACCAGCCGCAATTTGAGAGGCGAGGGCAGCTCCTTTCAGATCCACGGACCCGCCCCTCATGATCTCACTGGCTGCAGTCTGGGCTACATCCAATGGACTGAGACCGATGTTTCTCGATTGTGCAATTTTCTCAGCAATTTCGACAGCTTTGGCGAGTGCCTTTCCAGCTGCTGACTTAGGATTGGGTAGATCCTTGGTTTCTGGTCCCTGTGGTTGTGATGGGTCCTTCCTTCTCGGTTGAGTGCTGAACGCTCTCTCAAGTACCTTGTCCACAGTCAAGAGTGACAACTCATCCCCATCATCATCTTCTTCTTCAGGTATGCCAAGGGAGGACTTTTGCTGAAGACGTTTCTCCGTCTGCTTTGCTGCTTCTTCTTCGTTAAACTTGTAACCTTTGCCATAAAATCCAATGGCCAGTCTTTGTTTTCTCTTCTTCTTCTCCAAGCCTGCTTCTTTTAGACGTTCTGTGTATTTATCCCAAAGTTCTTGAAGGTCTTTTGGAATCTCCTGTTCAGCCAGCTGCAAGCCTTTGATCAGCTCTCCAGCAATTTTCTCCTGACTGAAAGTAACAAAGGTGAAAGCATACCCTTTATTTCCGGCTCGACCTGTTCTACCACAGCGATGAACATAGTCCTCGTAATGGTTGGGACAGTCGAAATTGACCACAAGGATGAGATTCTTCACATCCAGACCACGAGCTGCAACGGACGTTGCCACGAGAAGACGAATGACTCCATTTTTGAAATCGGCAATGGTTCCGTCCCGATCAAACTGGTCCATCCCACCATGGAGGGACATACAGGGATACCCATGCTTCAGGAGGTCACGGAACAAATAATCCGCAGTGTTCTGTTTCTCCACGAACACCAAGACATTGCCCTGTTCCTGGTAGATACCGAGAAGTTCCAACAACTTCAGAAACTTCTTTGATTCATCGATGACCAGAATTTGCTGTTCTATGTCCCTGCAGACTATGCTTCGTCCCCCCACCTGGACCTCCACTGGTGTGGACAGGATCTTTCTGGCAAGCGCTTCCATCAATCGCGGGAAGGTGGCAGAGAAGAGAACTGTTTGGCGATCTGGGCGGGTGTTTTGAACAATTTTTGTTACTTGAGGCTCAAACCCCATATCAAACATGCGATCAGCTTCGTCCAGTACGAGATAAGTGACCCTGCGCAGATTCGTGACCCGACCGCTGTTGGCTGCCAACATGTCAATCATCCGGCCTGGAGTACAGACGATGATTTCCGCTCCTCGCTTCAGGTCACCAATCTGTTCACTGATACCAGTCCCTCCATAGATGCACGCAACCTGGAGGTACAGAGATTTACAAAATTTCTTATACTCGCTGTAAATTTGGAGGGCTAGTTCCCTTGTTGGCGTCATGATAAGTCCAATTGGACCATCACCGGACTCAAGAGCTGGCTGGTCCAGGATGTGACGAAGCATTGGGAGAACAAACGCGAGGGTCTTCCCGCTACCAGTCTTGGCAATGCCGATCACATCTCTCCCGGACATGATGGCTGGGATCGCTTGAGACTGAATCGGAGTGGGCTTCTCATAACCACTCTTCCTTAGAACATCCAGGACTTTTGTGCTGAGACCACACTGTGCCCAGGTTTTCACTGGCTTCGGACAGTCCTTCCCTTTGACTTGGATATTCTCCGATGTTTCTCGGAACAGGGACACTTCCTCGTCTGTCATTCGACTTAGCTCGGGCACTTCCACATAAAACTCCTTTCGGAATCCATCATATTCAACCTTACTGTGGTCCACTTTAGGCAATTCCTTCTTTTTATGCTTCTTCACCAAGCGAGCCAGAGCAGACGCAAATCCTTCATCTTCTTCTTCAGAGGAATATTCCACATGGTCCTTGTTACTTTCGATCAATTCTCCTCTCGTGTCTTCGATTTTGGTCGACTTGTTACCTGAATCCGTGCCAACTCCACTTGAAACATTTGTCTTCTTCCAATCTTCTTTGATGCGTTTCACCTCTTCGTTAACACCGACCATGAAGGCGTCCAGTGGATCCACATCCTCCTCAGGAGTCTTTGGAACACCACTGGTGTCCATTTTTTCTTCTCCGTTTTCTTCATCAGTGTCTTCATCATCATCATCCTCCAATGTCCACTTCTTTCCCTTGCTCTCATCTTCGTTGACTTTCGTTTCATCTGCAGCAGTTGTGTCCTTCTTCCTCGAAGCTCTCCATGCTTCAATCTTCTCCCTTCGCTTTCTCATCTCTTCATCCAACTTAGCCTGTGTGGCCGATTTCATCAAAGTCAATTCAGACGGTTTGACATCAGAGGAGTTTGTTTCTTCTTCTGTCTTGGGTTCAGAAGCTTCAGTAGCGGTTTTAGGCTCCTTCTTCTCTTCCTTCAACGTTTGGATGTACTCTAAAAGCTCTGCCTTAGCGTCCTTAGGTTTCTCTTCCTTATGTCTGTTCCCGTGAAAACCGTATCTGTTGTTGAAATTCGTAAACCTTCTGGGGCTCCTGGATCTGCTCCTGGAACGAACCTTCTTTTCCTTGGAGCGACTTCTCGACCTTCGTCTATCTCTTTTCCTCTCTCTATCTCTGCTTCTAGACCTGGAACGCTTCTTGGCTTTCTTCTTTTTAGATCTACTTCGATCTTCGACTTCATGAGAGTCTGGCGATGGAGAACGTCTCCTTCCTTTACCCATTTCGGTACCAAAAATCAGGTCCTGCACAACAAAACATAACTTAATCAGTACGCCGGGTAG
Organism: Chondrilla cf. caribensis; assembly: GCA_964020155.1. Lineage (NCBI taxonomy): Eukaryota > Metazoa > Porifera > Demospongiae > Chondrillida > Chondrillidae > Chondrilla > Chondrilla cf. caribensis. The sequence goes on from OZ026560.1 coordinate 4,879,642, forward strand.
CGGATAGATCAGATACGTAGATGATTATACCAGGGTTATTATCCAGGATAGGATATTATACAGAAATAACTTAAACCGACTCTAAATATTTGCTCCTATGCGTAGATTAGTTGTAAAGATAACCATCAGCTGCTTACCGGCAAGAATTCCTGTTCAACAGACCAGTCGGTCACAATCGCCCGCCATTTTGCGACGACACGAGTACGTATGTCCAGATTCCCATTCTCGTTTCAAATTCACAATTTTGCACTGAAGTCACCTGATACTGTATTGCTCTTTAGTTTATAGGATAATATAGCACACATGAATACTGGTGTAAATGCTACGTTGATTTAGATTTTGTGGACCTGAAATAAAACAAAACAACTTGGAAATTCTGAAGATAGAAAGAATAAAAAAAAGTAACATAAGTATCCAAAACTGATGTACAACAATACATGTGATATATATGATAAAGGTTCGTTGCTGTGTGAGTTTCAATGAGTAACAAGAGCTAATGAGCATAATCACAGCCAATAATTCAATAAAAACACAACATTTTGATCTGTAGATTTTCTACAGCTGAAGAAGATCTACAGATCGAAACGTCTTGTTTTTTTATTGAATTATTGGCTGCGATTACACTCAATAACTCTTGTTACTCAACAATACATATACAGTGAATTCTCATCAATCTGCCACAATTTGTTGAAACATGAACATGATGAATTAAGGAGGTTTATTGTATTAACTTGATATTTATCGCAGTTTGTATATAATAATATTGCCTCAGTACTCAAAACTATTATGGAAAAAAGTTTGGTGGATAAAGGGGTTCACAAGAATTCACTGAATATAATATACAAATATATTATGTAATAGGTGAATGTAGTGCACTGTACAAGCCATCAAGACACGCTCACACACACCATGTGTATAGGGTACGTACACTCAACAATGCCTGCCCACGTAGGTCCATGAGCGCTAGTCAATAAAACTCACCTGAATGGCTAAGAACACAATACCGATGTAGACTGCTATTAACAGCGCAAGGAATAAGTCGAATATTGGTGGTTTGACACTGGAAGGGGAGGAGGAATAAATACGTCATCAAGTGCAGAGGAGTGGACCCCTGGAGACCCGTACCAAATCTCAATTACTGGTTCAATGCATATTTGCACATACAAACAACACAAAATTTTACTCAATTCCACGAAAGAAATTGATTGTCTCGGAAAACTGGTTGAAACTACCACTAACCTGAAAATCTGAAGTTCAGTTGAGGTCATATCGTAGAAAGTGAACTCTGCCTCTCTGAAATTGTGAGAATGAGGAAAATGTAAAATCACCTTAAAATGTACAGTGTAAGTCAGGTTTGATGGAACTTACTCTTTGTTGGGAGAATGAGTTAATTTCTTCTCCACTGTGAATTTTGATAATGTCTACATGCAAACAGCAATAGTAAACAAATCATACAAGATGTGTGTGGGGGGGAGGTGTGTGTGTGTGTGTGTATGTGTGTTTGTATGTGTGTATACGTGTGTGCAGACCTGAGAGATGAACTGTACAATGGGGTGGTCAACAGTAAGAACTTGCTGGGATCTTGAATCCGAGGTCAGAAATGTCATATAGGATCCCAGCTTGTCCTCGTTCCCTGCCTGTGAGACAGATGAAGGTCATCATTCAACACTGGACACACAGCCATTCCACCATCGACAACAGCACTCTACCACAACTAAAGTTAGTTGAACTTACTCTTTCTTCCTGGAATAGTTGCCCTGTACATCGCTCTGTGTGTGTCATACATGAATTTGCATTGTGTGTGGAGATGTTGTAGATGAATCCTCCAATGGCTTCAGCAATTATATGTACATTTTGTAGCAAATGATGATCATCAACTGACGACCTACACAATCACATGTACAAAGATAACTGATGTGTGTGTGTGTGTGTGTGTGTGTGTGTGTGTGTGTGTGTGTGTACGTGTGTGCATGTGTGATTGTAAGTGTGGTGAGGTGCCTACCTGTGCTGATACACACAGACATACATGATCATGTACATATAAATACCAACCTGTCGTCAAATATTGAATGACGAGAATTCTCGGAGTGAGATCGGTGATGGGAGAGTGTGGCTGCCGACCGTCTGGACAAGGCAAACTGCTCGTGCTCCCAAGCCAAAAGGTCGTCAGCTCTACGAATCTTCTTATGCACTAGACTCACATCTTCACCAGAAATAGATAGTGAGCTCTGAATGTCAAATGGAGAGAATGGACAATTGCATTATTAAGGTAAGATTGATGAATAGGACAGTGTGAGTGAGGGTGAAAGTGGGGTGAGTGAGGGTGAAAGTGGAGTGAGGGTGAGGGTGAAAGTGGGGTGAGTGAGGGTGAGGAGGGTAAGGGTGAAAGTAGGGGTGAGCGAGGGTGAGGAGTGAGGGTGAAAGTGGGGTGAGTGAGAGTGAGGAGGGTGAGGGTGAAAGTAGGGACGAGGGAGATTGAGTGACAGTGAGTGAGGGTATTGACCTACTGAAAGAAAATGCAGAATTTAACCTGCCTTGGATTCTGATCAATTATAATGTGTGTGTGTGTGTGTGTGTGTGTGTGTGTGTGTGTGTGTGTGTGTGTGTGTGTGTGTGTGTGTGTGTGTGTGTGTGTGTGTGTGTGTGTGTGTGTATGTTTGTGTGTGTGTGTGTGTGTGTATGTGTGTGCACGCGTGTGTATGTGCGTGCGTGCGTGCGTATGTGTATGTGTACTAAATTTATGGATTATTTTATGAAATGACCACTGAACTCTCAACACACCCACACACCTTGTTGAGGAAGGCAGCAAACTGAGATAGAGGAGATCCGTCCTTGGGTACTTTGGCCACGTGGAGGTGGAGCTTGGATTTGTTGCCAAGCGAATCCAAACACACAAAGAATTTCACATTTGACAAGATCCAAGAATCTGAGGGAGGGAGAGAGAGAGACCCAACTACAAGGTCAGTACAATGTCCATACACAAAAGTGCAAAATAAACACAGTACACACAGTACATACAGTATACACAGCACACACAGTACATACGGTACATACAGTACACACAGTACATACAGTACACACAGTACACACAGTACACACAGCACACTCAATACATACAGTACACACAGTACATACAGTACACACAGTACGCACAGTACATACAATACACACAGTACATACAGTACACACAGTACACACAGTACACACAGTACATATAGTACATACAGTGCATGCAGTACATATGTGATAGTGGAGTTACAGCTGTTTCATTACTTTTGGTCAACTCACTATCGTTTCCATCTATGTTATCTTCCAACCACTTTTTACTCCCAAAAAAACTTAGTTTTCCACCACTCGTCACCAGGAATAACAAGTTATAATGAGGCTTTGTGGAAAGACTGTTATACAACCTGTAACAGGTGAACAAAGTAAGCAACTAACACAATAGAGAGGATGAAGAAAACAGATCACAATTTCAAGAGAGTGAAGAGCAAGTTGGATAGAGAGTGACTAATGTGACAACAGCGGAAAGTACAGTAAATTCTTGTCAATCTCCCACAATATGTATGGGAAAATTGTAGCATATTAAGGAATTTAGTGGATATCCAAATCATTAAAGTTTACTCTAAAATTCCCTGCACAGAAAAAAGGCAGATGAAAGGTGTTGGTGTATGAGGCAGCAGCAGATTAACAATTAATTCGAGTTAAAAAACCTTGTAGGGCTGCCAACCCCCTCACATGAATTACTCGAGTGTCCTTTTTTTTAGAAGAACCTTCGCTGGAGTGATTAAGTTTATCAAAGCTGTTGCACTCGAATTCTAGCCCAAAAATTCTAATTTTCGTCATAAATAAAATGTATAATAATTGGTAGCCTTATGAGCTTTTTATCAACTTGAATTACTTGTTAACCCTAACCCACATCCCATTTGCAAATAATACGCAATGGGATGTGGGCATGCGCATGACATGGAAGTTTTTTTTTCTTTTTCAAAAATTACCTAATAATACAATACTTGAGTAAATATATGTACGTATACGTAGATTAGATCTGCTTTTCTTCCATAGCGAGGTTCTGCACAAAGTGCACACCTAATATAAATTATAATATAAATTTACTGTTGCAGCCACACGTAGGAATACATATTATATATCGAGCATAACATACAGTATAACCTGAGTTGGAATAAAAATTATAGTGTACGTAAAAATTCACTGCATCAGTCAAACCCCCCTTAGACTGTATTCAAATACAAGGTCAACAGAACGACATGGGACGGTCCTTCAGTGCAATAACTCACTTTGAAAACAATCTTGACAGCTCCAACAAAGCCGCCACTCCACTGGCATTGGAATCAGCTCCAGTACAGTGTCCCTTCGGGGAAGAAGGAAACAAAAAAGAATTTTAAAAAGACTAATCAGATACATGGTGAGATTAAAGAGTCTTCTTTGACAACAGAGGTGACTGAACAAATACATGGAATCAGGTCAGAGAATGTCCAATTGATGGGAGAGCTCACGGTTGAGATTCCAAAGGCATCGTAGTGTGTGACAATGGCCACCGTAGGCAACTGGTCTGTGATCCCTTGCCCCTTCAGCAACCCTTGCACGGTCACAAAGGAAGGACTGGACATCGGCTTGGGCTCTGATCCTTGAGTTGTGACATAGTACCCGTAACTCTGGAACATCCCCAATATACCTGCAGTGACGAAAGGGTTTTACTCACTATTTGTGGGACACACACACACACACACACACACAACACACACACACACAATAAAACAAGTTCCTGGCAACACGCCTAACACATGTAATGCATGTATTGTAATGTATGTAGCACATGTGGCACATGTAATGCATGTAACACATATGTTGGGCCACACTGGAGATCCACTCACCTGAGAGTACTGACAATCCACTAGAATCAGTAACCTCATCATTAACATTATCCATCACTTCCAACAGCTCATCTGTTTCAGTGACAAAGTAAAGAGGAATCTTTATATCTTGGAGAAGAAGCACTCTCTCCAATTCCATCCATTCTAGCTTCTCCTCTGACGATATGTTCGCGAGAGATCTAGGTAGAACCACAATTAGTGCTCCTGTTCCTCGCTCCAGTAGACTGTCAAACTTGTCTGATGTCAGGTCTTCCCATTTCACAAAGACACACCTTCTGTTCAAAATGGGAGCCAGTTCGGATCTAACTTCCATATTGATGTAGCCAACACGGGAACCTGTATGGAAATGGAAACAGTGGACTACACTTACCAATCAATAAATATACAAATAAATGATCATGAAAGAATGAGAACAGTGATCATCAACAAGCAATAGTAATTAATGTGGTGTTTGTCTGATCATTCTAATTCGATCCCATTTTTATGTGTGTACGAATACGTAAGGTTAAATGGAGTAATTTTTATAATCAATTTCGGAAATTTGCAAATAAACGGTTCATATGTCAAAATGCTAGGCTTTCGAGGACAACTTTACTGGTGATAGTAACCTTCAAATACAACATGCTTGACAGCGAAGCCAGCCATTTAATCCGTGTGTGCTGGTTATTCACAAGTTTCCAGAAGTAAACCAATATCGCGATCACCCCATTGTAGCTTACTTGGGAATTATGGTTGCTCAAGCAATAGTGCTTATTGAGCCTTCGCTCCACTTGGACAACCCCGACAATGTACAATGCTGTCCCTTATTGAGCCTTCCCTCCACTTCGACAACCCCGACAATGTACAATGCACAATGCTGTCCCTCATTGAGCCTTCGCTCCACTTGGACAACCCCGACAATGCACAATGCTGTCCCTCATTGAGCCTTCCCTCCACTTGGACAACCATGACAATGTACAATGCACAATGCTGTCCCTCACAAGGGCCTCACTATAGCTACTCAAATACCCACAAGATTAGATCACCAACACAAAATAAACTAATTCGATCAAAAGATTACGAATCGGCAATTAAAATGACAATTGATATGGCATGAAGAGATGATAATACAATACCAAATGCTACACACATAGGGCTAATGTAAGCATATTACATAAAAGAGCTATCACTTCGAACATGATATAAAAGACTAGTATTCAATAGTGCGATCCTATGAAGGCTTAGCTCGTCTAACCACGGTTGATCTGCCCCATCTGAACTCACCACCGCATAGCGCAAGGTGAATAACACCTGCATAAGCCAGGGTAGCTCTTACACTTACCGAAACTAGAAGAACCAATGTCCAGCTGCTGCATCCTGTGTACTGTGAATTGTTGAACACTCTCCGCCGAGCCACACGCAAGAACGAGAATGGAGACAAATCGAAGGAGCTCCAAAACCAGCTCTGTGTTGTTCGACATATTTGAAGGGAATTACGCAAGCGAGCCACACACGTGGGACACCACGTGGTTAGCAGCGGCCATTAGTCTGGCTGCGATAGCCTAGTAATGAATACCTAATGGTAGTTGAACGATATAAGGGTTATACAAGAATTTATACGATATTTGTATTATTACACCGTGTACCTACGTGTGCCGGTATGGCTCTGGACAGAAGGTTGGAAATTGGCTTAGTTTTATTCGTATCTTCTTTAGTTTATCTGTGGTATGATAGCGGTTCCGTGGAGTCGGTGGTTGCTAGGAGATGGTCCATTATGGAGGCTACACCCACGAACTACAGTAGAATAGCTGTTGGGTAAGGAACGTCATCTACACGGATGAATGGAGCCTCCATTCAGTCATTGTGTGATGTATTTATATTCCACGTTCGCTGTGTGTCCTGGACATCTTGTGTTGTCGATGTATAGTGGGGTGCAGTGAGGAGGATGGAGACCTGTAGCAGGGAGTGTTGTCAACTGGTGTAAATTGGTTGTGAGAGCAATTCTTGGTAGTGTATGGGTGTGGCCAGTGTGTTTTTCAAGATCCAATTTAAGACTGTGATTTGGTGATGGATTGATGGGGTTGATGATGGCAATTGTTAATAGTGATAGTTCTGATGAGTGATAGTGGTGACTATGGTGAGTGATAGTGGTGACTGTGGTGACATGTGATGAGTGATAGTGGTCACTGTGGTGACGTGTGATGAGTGATAGTGGTGACTGCGGTGACGCATGATAAGTGATAGTGGTGACTGTGGTGACGTGTGATAAGTGATAGTGGATACTGTGGTGACGTGTGATAAGTGATAGTGGTGACTGCGGTGACGCATGATAAGTGATAGTGGTGACTGTGGTGACGTGTGATAAGTGATAGTGGATACTGTGGTGACGTGTGATAAGTGATAGTGGTGACTGTGGTGACGCATGATAAGTGATAGTGGTGACTGTGGTGACGTGTGATAAGTGATAGTGGTGACTGTGGTGACGTGTGATAAGTGATAGTGGTGACTGTGGTGACGCGTGATAAGTGATAGTGGTGACTGTGGTGACGTGTGATAAGTGATAGTGGTTACTGTGGTCACGTGTGATGAGTGATAGTGGTGACTGTGGTGACGTGTGATGAGTGATAGTGGATACTGTGGTGACGTGCGATACTGGTTGTAACTATCTAACCTTCATCCCTATAATCATTGCATGTTATTATTATTCAGAGAAATATTGAAATGCTTTTATCTTCAGCCTATCCTTTTGCAGAGTAAATGCCAATTTAGATCTCATTGTCTCTGCTACCAAGCTGCTGAATGCCCTGGGGGTTCCCCCTCGAGATCCAGAACTGCTTGACGTTCTTAACAAAGATGACGACCTCTCACAATTGTTATCGCATTCAATGGAATCTTGTCTAGCAGTGGAGAGGTTCTTTGCCGATTTGAACAGGTTTAAAGAAATTGTGAAAACTGCAGAAGAAGGTTCATTTCATCATGAGGTATGTAGTAGGTTGACTATTCTGAGTGTGTGTGTGTGTGTGTGTGTGTGTGTGTGTGTGTGTGTCCGTGTGTGTGTGTGTGTGTGTGTTTTGTTTTTTAATTCATATTTGATCATATGTAATTGCCATGACATGATTCTCTCTTTGTGTAGTTTTACATAGGCGGGAATGCAGCATTGATGGCACAGAAGCTGACTGAGCTGACACCAGACACTACCAAGATCTTCCTGGGAGGTCCCATTGGACAGAAATTGAGACAGCTGTTGAGCCCCAGAGTTACTACCCCGCCCCCAAGCCTATCAGACGAGGTACACATGATCCTGGAGTACTCCACCGGGGATCAGTGGGGGAACATGACAGCGAGGTGCTCTAACAGAGTCATCTTCTCAAATGATATTGCAAATTCAGAGCTGAGAGCAGTGGATGACTTCTTCGATTACATACGGTCTAGCAAACCAGACCTTGTTGTTGTGTCTGGGGCTCACTTGCTGGAGAGATATGCTCGGACATTTTGGCTGAAAAAATTACAACTGTTGTCAGATCATTTGAAAGGGATTTCCCCTTCTTTACCTCTACACTTGGAGTTGGCAAGCATAGGCAATATGGAGCTGGTAAAGGATCTGCTACCAACTCTCCTTCCCCACACCCCCTCCCTGGGGTTGAATGAACAGGAGTTGAAATCATCGGTCATGGCAAGTGATGGACCAAAGGAACTACTCTCTGGTATGGATCCACCTGAAGTGGGCGTGGTTGCTGATGCACTGTATTGGCTTCTTTCCAAATATGGTAATTTTGACGGACGGGATGTAAACAATGTCCTCAGCCGCATTCACTTCCATTCTCTTCGATTTCACATCATTGCTCACTTCACCAGTACTTGGACCAGTGGGCCAGTAGCTGTCGTCAAAGGAACTGAAATTGCTGGCAAACAAGCGTGTGACGATGATGTCATTATCCCATCCAAGATGTCCTTAAAGATACCAAAATCATTTGTTCTTTCAATTCAAGACAGAGAACTCCGGAACAATCCACACGTATTTGACCCCAACTCACCACAGTTGTCATGGAAACGAGGTAGGGTGGAGTTCCACTTCAGTCCAGTTCTCGTCTGCACAAATCCGCTGAAGACCGTCGGTCTGGGTGATGCCATCTCGTCAACGGGCCTCCTCTACAGTCAGTACTTGGGAGTTCCTTTCAGTGGACATGTTTGACACACCAGGGAGGGGGGAGGGGTCCCTTTAGAGATATAATATTATGTAGTTTTTATGTTGATTATATACACAGACGTGTATGTATTTATATGTTCATTGAATTCATTGTCGGCATTGGCTTACTCAATCATTCAAATTGTCATCATATTATAATAATGTTAATTTTCATTGTATCCGTTTAATATTATGAACAAAACAACAAATTACTGTATGCAAATATACAATCACTTTGTTACAAGGTGTCTCTGATGAATTTCATCGATGAGGTCACAGCATTGTCTGAAATTCTCCTCAATGAGACCTCTCTCACACATCCTGCCCAGTTTTAGTCGAAGCTGAAGGAGACATTGATTATACCTTGCAAGGTTTGACCCCTGCGCCTGGCAAATAGGGTCTTCCTTGGCAAAAGTGTCATCTCCTGTTAGCTCCAAAGAGAAAGCTTCTATTGGCTCTGACAAGGTACCTTCTTCACTTGTTAACTGTGAAGAGAGATTTGATTCTGTTACTGGTTGAGTTGAGAGATCTTCCAAGCACATTCTTTTTGAGGAGGTTTCATCTTTGGATGGTGGTGAGCCTCCTATATCCTCAAGACCCATTTCCACGTTCAAATCATGTTCCAAATCGGATTCAGTCTTTACATCACTTTCACTGGAAACATCAGAAGCTGCATCAAACCTTTCACAAACAGCTACAACTTGTTCCCAAGATGTCAATGTGTACTCTAAATACTGAGTAAGGAACTGCAGAAACTCCCTATCTCCTGAAGCTATGAATTCCATTAACATTGTTGCATCAAATGACACAGATTTCATAAAAGAGAGAAATAATTTGTGTGGACAGCAAGCGGACAGGAAGTAGGTACAGCTAGGAGGAAAATGGCTGCAGGGGAAGAGAAACAGAATCACACACACACACACACACACACACACACACACACACATACACACACACATTCACACACACACACATGTACACACACGCACACACACACACACACACACACACACACACACACATTCACACACACACACATGTACACACACGCACACGCACACACACACACACACACACACACACACATGTACACACACGCACACGCACACACACACACACACACACACACACACACACACCTCAATATTTCATTTCCATTGCTATAAAGCTGTGTACACAAGAATAGTGTTGTCAGCAATGATTTGTCACTATCACTGATCAGTTGGAGTAAAATTCTGTCTAAATTAAACGAGATAGAACCAACGAAAGCACTTTTATCAAACCATGCAATTGACACTTTCTGGAACTTATCACAAACTGAACCAAACAGGGAATACAATTCTTTCTCCAGTTTAAAGGCTTTTTGAGAGGAAAATATTACCATACATTGAAGGGCAAGGACCAATAGGGACCTTAGGAAGGCTGACAATAGCTCATTGTCCTCACAATCTCTTTGAGGAGACACCACAGTCCATTCTTCTCCAGCACACACCACACAACAATCCAACCACTTGCTAAATCGGAGGACGACCAGGTCAACATTGAGGATGTCTTTCAAAGTTGTCAAAACTAACTCGTGTGAACAGCTCTCCTCTGAATCAAGGGCTGAGAGAATGTGAAAACAAACACGACACAGTTTCTTCAGCTGTAGGTTAGATGTGCAGTGTGGACAGAGTCTTGTCAGCTTTGGGTAGTGATCTACAATGGTCTGCCTACATTCTGGCCTGCCGGAGTCACATTTCCATATTGATTTAGTGAAATTCAGAACTGGGACAAGAGCATGTGTGGATTTAGAAACAGAACCTATAACACAAACCCAGCAATCCAAAATGGCCTTCCAGACGCTGCCCAGAAGATGACTAGTCTCTTTCAAATCCTTTTGCTCTGTCTTTCCTTGGATTTGCCTCCTTAAGGTGCTGACGACAGAGATGACGACTTCTAATTTGAGCTGACCGTTAAGAGTTTCAAGTTCCGAACAATCCGATGGAAGTAAGCTTTCAAAAACTTCCCCAGGTATCGAATTGGGAGGAGTGATTTGAAGGATGCTTGTCAAAGCTCTACTGGAACAGTAGCAGACGTATTTGTCCTCAGATTGCAAGTGAACTAGTAATTTGGACACAGTTGCACTAGTTTCGGAGAAGTAATCCGTCGTGGTGCTTTTTCCATTTGAGTATTCTTGTCGAACTCGCGAAAGCCAGCACAAGAGCGAACCGCGGGACATGCTGATAAGGGGGTTTCCCTTACGTGTCCGTATCCCCATGGCAACGAAGCAGATTGGTCTCGGAAAGATGGTCTATCTCCCAATCAACAGTTGAGGTAAGAGGGTTATAATGGTTTAACTGTTAGTAAAACGAGTGAAATGGTGTATTTTTCTTACCTCTTAGAATTGCTTCGAAGCCTTTTTGTTCCTTGTTGAGCTGGTATGATCGATCATGGAGGACGCGCTTAAGGTCGTGGAAGACAGGAAGAAAAAGAGGCAGCAAGCAGAAGTCCAAGAGACTCTAGATAACATCCAAAAGAGGATATCATTAGCTTTGAACGAATATGAGTATAACAGAAAGCCTCCCATCCCTCCCTCAGAGGTGTCCGAAGCCGACACAATCACCATCGAAGATCCCTCCTCGCTGTACGAGGTACTGACGGACGTCAAGAAGCGCCAGAAGTACCAAAAGCAGTCCACGGTCGTCATTGTCGAGTACGAGGACAGAATTGACGAGAGAACGCAAATTTTAAGTCAAATAGAAGAGTTCTTTAACGAAAGTCAATCCAGTGGCGCCCAGAAGTTACTGGAGGAAGTAGAATCGGAGGAGGTTGATCTTGTGGATGCTACTGCTGGGATTGAAGAAGCTCTCGATGTGGCAAAGAGGGCAACTGACCGACTGTCTGCTCTTCAAAGCGAAATGATTCGTCTCCTCACAATCAATACTCAGTACCCGGACACCAAGAAGGGCCGCAAGAAAATGGAGAAAGCTCTTCTGAAGGCACAAGAAGAGGTACAGGAGTTGACAGACAGTCTCGTGAACACAGCGGCAGACCTAAAGCTGACCGAACAGCGAAGAGATGAGCTCAAGATGAAGCTTGACGCAAAGAACTCCGAGATTAGCAAACTCAAGAAAGAGTCTGACAAAGTGAAACAACTAACCATAGCTAACAATTCTTTGCAAAGAGATATGGATAATCTCAAGTCAGTTTTGCAGAAGACAAGGGGGGAGTTAGAAGCCTTGAAAAATATGAAACTTGCTCCAAAACCACCTCCCACAGTAGACGGGGCCAAAGTAGCAGAGCTGGAGACCAGAGTGTCTGCACTTCAGAAAGAGGTTGAGGATCACTTGACGGCCAAACAGGTGCTTGAAGACCGCTTGAAGGAAGCTGATGCACATCACGAATCTGAAATGAAGAGATTGCAGGAAAGTTATGAGATTGAAATGAACGAAATGAGGGACAAATTTGAGGATCAAATAAAGAGTCTGGTCGATGTGGATGATTCTTTTGAAGACACTGGCGATGGGTTGGATGTGGCTGACACTGTTGAGGACAGAGAAGACCCTCCTTCTCCTCCTCCTCCTCCTGTGGACTCATCACAGCAACCTCCCTGTGATAATCCTCCCAACATCCAAAACACTGAAGACCCTGATCCTGCCAAGCTGACTAATACGGAAGAACCTGCATCTACACATGAGATGCCAGAAGGTAAGGAACCAGAGAAGGAGAATGTGCTTGTATTGACCTCGAAAACAGTGTCAGATCGTTCCCCAGCGTCCTCCCCCCTCGGCTCAGACAGTGGACACTCCGGAAAGGTATCAGTCAACAACTCCTCCACTCCCACCATGAACGCTCTCACAGTCCGGCAGATGGAAACGTACACCAAAGAACAGATTGAGAAACTCAAGAGTGAACTGGCTGAGAATGATCGCAAATGGAAAGCAGAAGTGGCAGAGGTTCGAAACAGGAGTAAAAAGACGATCACATCCGTGAAGGCACAGTTGGTGGAAGCTCAGAACAAACACAGCCAAGAAGTGGACACTTTGAAGAAGGATTTGACAGAGAAGGCAAATTCAATTGCAGAGTTGGAATCAAAGTACCAAAGTCTCGAGAACAAACTAAAACTTTCAGAAGAAGAGAAAGATAGAATAACAGACCAGTTTGAGCAGTCTGTGAGCCATCTCACTGAAGCAAAGCAAGCCCTCACACATCTACAAAAGCTAGTAGTTGATCTCGAGACACAACCCGAGGAGGTCGCTGCGGAGATGAGGGACCTTATCAGTCGCAGCATTCAGTGGAGTACTCCGCCCATCTCACGCCCTCCCACGACGATGCCAGGAGCAGTAGGTACTGGAGAGCACAGTGGACTTCCTCAGGATGTAGTATCACCAAAGCAGGGGACAAGTCAGCATGGGACAGAATCAACCAAGTCTGTGTCTAGCAGACCAAACCTCACGCCATCCACGGTCCTTGACCCACAGCTGTGTGTACGTCACTCCCCATATTCCTCCCAGGCATCACTTCTCAACTTCACCAAGTCGGCCACTCCTCAGTTATCCTCCTCACCAGTTGTTGTCCCGATGTCTCCTGTGCAAACAATCACACCTCCGATTGCCCATGGTCCAGTAAGTCTCCACGACTCTTCACTTCGACGTTCACTTGTCCTCAGCTCTCCTGTTGGACAAGAAGAGAATGACATATGGAACAACACGCAGCCAATCAGACGTCACCAAGGTCACATGTCCGTCACACCAGCTGTGGTCCAGCTATCGGCCAACCATCCTGTAGTAAAGGAATGGGTGAAGGCTTACAACTCCGTCCTGGTGTTCAAGGACCATCTTGCTGACATCATCACCGAACACTTCTCAGAAGACCTGGTGTCAGCCTTAATGGACATGGACAAGCTTGACTTCTCTTTAGACTCAGAAGTTCAAGGTCAGATCACTCAGATGAGGTGCAGCCTAGCTCTTCTCCTGCACCAGATAGAGCATGTTCTCCAGGAAGCTCTCTCTCAAGCTGCTATGGATCATTCCCACAGCAAACCAGAAGGAACCTCTGACGACAACAGTTGTGTTCTTAAAGAAAACTCTAAACTGAAAGTTGAAGTCAAAGGTTTGGAGGACCAGTTGGCTACAAAGGAAAAGAGTCACAAACTGGAGATGCAGCGCAGCCAAGAGGCGATAACCCAGTTGGAATCCACTGTAATGAGTTTACAGAAGGAAATAGCCTCGATGCGACGCAAAGCTAAAGAGCTCGGAACCAATCAAGAGGAAATAGTCATGTTCACTCGATTGGACTCGGAGCGCAACGAGAAAAACCTGAACGAGGCTCTTCGCCGAGGAACTATCTCTCCGGATGATGTTGCTGAGGTTAAGCAGACCATGTCTGAATACGTGGGTTTACAGGCAGACAGGTTCGCCCACCTCACAAGAGGACTCCAACAGAAACATTTGCAGAGGAAGTTACTGTCATCGTTGGAGGAATCCGAGCAGACTGAGTCGAATCAGGAAGTGAGGGGCAGAGCACAAGAATTGCAGAAGAAGCAACAAGTACAGTGGTCCCTGGAGATGAACACAATGTCGCTGAAGAGAGAGAAGTTGGCTCGGGTGTTAACGATGAAGCTATCAGAGATGGAGACCACCACTGGGATGTTCCTGATCAAGCCTATCATATGTAACTCTCCGTCCACTCTTGCTTCTCCTATCATCACACCGATCAGGAAGCCACTCCCTCGAAGGTTCAGCATTGTGTTGCCACAGCGACCAAGTAAGCCGGCAATTCCTTTGCAACCCGATGTGAAGGTTGTTCGTATAATGAGAGGATCGGGCTCAAAGAGTGGCGACAATCCTGAAGACTGTCAAAGACACCCAAAATTGAAATTAATAGAGAAGCTCTTGAGCCAGAAGAAAATACGGGATCAAGAAAACATACAAAGTGATAAACCAAGGCTTACAAAGACTCCCCCCTTGTTGAAGAAAACTCAAAAAGACACTCCTGTACGAGAATGGAGTGTGATTACATCTCGCATGGAAGAACCATCCATTGTTCCTCCTTCTCTTCCGAAATTATATGAAATGGACTGCAGTGTGAAGCAGGTGTTCCCTCTCAATGTTAAGTGTCACGGGACCAAGGGGAAAACCCCATCACCACTGCTTCCACCCATCAAATTACCTGAGACTGCACATTAATGTTGTTTGTACCATCACTCGTTGCTATGACTTCTTTATAATCTCTGTAAATTCTTATAATCTCATTTATATTATATATATTATTATTATGTGCTTATATTTTGAATTTATAATCGAAATATAATATAAACGTTAACCATAAATAAGACACTACAACATAAAATTAGAGCATTTAAGTCCAATTTTATATATTACACATGAATTGAGCATATACATATACACATATTTTACAATTAAATTAAATAAATATAATAAACATTTATTATAGCAATATCATTATATGATATGATAGTCAATACATATATACTAATTTTGTGTGCAGGGGAAAAATTAAACGCAATTCACTAGCCAAAAGATTATTTGCTCCAAACACTTGGACAGCTTACTGCTGTCTTTGTCAAGTGGCATGAAATACATACAGGGCCACACGACAACACCTAGCCAATCTACCATTTTTGCAATTTTGTGTACACTATATAATCCTGTATGTTATAATGTATTGAATATAATTATTATATTGTTACATAGATATGTGTATATATTATTATTATTATTTAAATATGTGTATGATAGATATTAGATGTGTATATACTCATACATATTAAATGATTGATTGTAATTGTCATTCAAAATGGCCAATTACTATTATTATGCTGACGCGGTAACAAGTGTGTACTGTATAACATAAATTCAATTCTATAACAAAAATACTCTAATAAGAAACTTGAATAGAATAATACAACAGTTAAATAATGTAGAGTACAGGCAATACACAGTGCAATAATCTCTTATAATATGAACACCTTAAATGCAGGAACAATAAGAATATCAACTGATGACATATTCCACACAATGCTCTCCAAAAACTACAACACACACAGAGATAATTATAGAATACAGTTGAGCAAACTTAGTACAAGGGTTATTATTCGATATCGAATCCAGCTGTGTTCTCTACTGCTAGTTTCAGCTTCTCCTTCAGCTGATGATAGCTGGTGTAAGGGGGCAAGTCGATCCTGTTGAAACTGCAGTCACGAAAGAGGTGAATGAATGAAGGGAACAGTTCTTGTGATACATTAATACACTGCACAGGCATATACATGCATACAAGCATGTATGCACACACACACACACACACACACACACACACACACACACACCATGTGTGAGCACGAGGTAAATCTTGTGGTTTTCCGTAACGCTTCAAACAGAATCTTCTAGGGCCATTGCTCCCTGAAAAACAGAAAACACCAATATACAACACTCAATAAGTGGAGGAGTTAGGGTCCACCCTCACCAGGTCACCCCACACCCAACCAGGTCACCCCACACCCAACCAGGTCACACCACACCCACCAGGTCACACCACACCCCACCAGGTCACCCCACACCCCACCTTGCAATTCTGCAAAGCCGTTCATGGGAACTTTAGAAGTTCCAGTCACGAACTGAAGGAGACGAGCTCTCATTTCATTGTCCCAACTCTCAACAGCTCTCCAGAACCAAATAATGACAGAATCGGTAGTATAGTATCCCGAAAGCTCTGTATTCTTCTTCCAATCTTCAACATCGATCTCAGCCAACCCACACATCAGATACTAGAGAAAAACACAAGAAAAAGACAAAATTGACAAAAAAAGAAAAACATAATATTATTGTTAGGAAACTGTGACTAGCTTCAACTTACCTCAAGTTCTCTCTCGTCAAATACCCTCAAAAAGTGAAGTGGAATCAGTTCAGAGAATCCCTAACAAGAGCAGAGAAAGATGTGTATTATCAACCAGGCACAGAACAGACACATGCATACATACATAAGTACATACATAACACAAATGAACCTCCAATATTGTATACATGAATACACACACGTGGAGAGAGATGCACATAACACAAAGAATAAAAGTACACATTCAAACCTTCATGAAGGCATCCATCTGCTCCTTTACTCTGTCAGTGATTCTCCACTTTATCAACAAGCTACGCAATGAGATGGGATAGATTATAACTGTTGAGGGCTGTAAAATGCAGATACAGATATCACACACACACACACACACACACACACACACACACACACACACACACACACACACACACGTGCACATGTACACACACACACACACACACACACACACACACACCTTATGTACTCTTGCTTATTGTCATTGGTAACAGGAATATCCCTTCCATTTGGCTTCAGATCGATTTCTTTGACTTCTCCTAAAAACTCATGAGTGGTGCTGAAAGCAAGGCAAAGGGGCTCAGGGTCATTCTCCAAGACATACTGGAGACTGTTGTAAAACTCCTCATCCTGCAGGAAGTGATTTAAAAGAACTGCATCAAACAGGAAGTGAGTCACAAATAGTACCAAACAGGAAGTGACTAAATGGTACCAAACAGGAAGTGATTGAATGGTACAAAACAGGAAGCTACTTGTCACTCACAATAGATTGAAGATCTTCCAACACAATCTGCCTACCAACCATTTTCTTGTAAAAGGAACGCACAAAGAAAGCTACACAAGCAATTAACAAGAACAAAATAGCAAACAAGAAAAAGACAACATCTCATCAACTCCACGTCCGAGTCACCTACCGTCCACCAATTTAGCATGGTAGATGGCCATCCCACACACTCGTCCTATGAACTTGAAATACTCCAAATGGTGCTCGTTGAGAATTCCAGAATCCGGGTTGATTTGAAGGGTGTAGTCATCACTACGGGTGACAGTCAACACAGGGAGTAAATTGACATGTTAACCCTAACCCAACACACCTACTGACACACCCACTAACATATCCACTGACACACTGCCACACCCACTAACATGCACTGATACACTTATTGACACACCCACTGCCACACCCACTAGCATACGCACTGATACACCCACTAACATACACTGATACACCTACTGCCACACCCACTACCATATACACTGATACACCTACTGCCACACCTACTAACATATGCACTGATACACCTATTGACACACCCACTGCCACACCCACTACCATATACACTTATACACCTACTGCCACACCCACTAACATATACACTGATACACTTACTGCCACACCCACTACCATATACACTGATACACCTACTTCCACACCCACCCAGTCCTCACCTTGCAGCATATTCAAACAGTCCATAGTACGGGTTGAACATTTCATGTGACAACAGGTAGAACCACTCCCTGTATGGGTTGGTACACACGTAAGGATAACATCCCAACTTCAATTTATCAGCATCTGAAACTGAATCCCAACCAACCTGGCAAGCCCGCCATAATCCAGCCCCTCCTCCCCAGCATACTTGACGTACAGTCGAGCTTTCAAGTGTTCAACGTTCTTGACTCTAGAGACAAACTGGAAGGAATCTTCCAAGAGATGATCACGCCTCACTGGAATCTCGATGTGATTGGGAATGCTGCCTTTAGGCCTGAGCTTTGACATGAACTGTGTGTACTTCTGCTTGTAGTCACGGTCATACTCCAATTTCTACATAACCCACATTCCAAGGTTGAACAATAGATGTCATGTGTCTACCATGTGCTCATCATGTGACTTACAGGTCCATCTTTGTTCTTTAATGCAATTCTTGGATCTTCCCATGTTGTGGTTCTGGTGGCTGTACAAGCAATCACATGATAATCACATCCTAGTCACATGTTCATCACATGACTACTCACTGTGATCAATAAAGAACACTTTTCCAGTGGCTGCTTTCCTCATTTCCCATCCTTTTGGTAGCGGACCCAAGTCATGCTCCTGGCCTGGCCGGTGCCAGGTGGTGGTGCGGGTGTTATGATCGACGTAGTAAGTGCGGCCATCTTGAGCTATTCGTTTCTCCCAACCTGGAGGGAGGTCATCATCCTAGTGGGATTGGAATAGACAGTAGTCCGCCTGTTGACTGTGATGTGACGTGGGTGTGGTCCTACTGATGTGATGTGGGTGTGGTCTTATTGGTATGATGTGGGTGTGGTCTTATTAGTGTGAGGTGGGTGTGGTCTCATTGGTATGATGTGGGTGTGGTCTCATTGGTATGATGTGGGTGTGGTCTTATTAGTGTGATATGGGTGTGGTCCTACTGATGTGATGCGGGTGTGGTCCCATCAATGTGGTCCCTTGTACCTACCTGCTCGGGTGACTGTTGTTCTCTTGTAGTTGATGGTAGTGATGCCTGAACACGAGCACCTTGCATAGCTGTGCGGAAGGGTGTAGCTACACCACTCTGGAGCCGAGGATGTGTCTGCAGTGGACAGCAGGAGAAGAAGGCTGTGCATCAGAACTAAAATCAAAAAGTGATGAAGTGAAGACTACACCAACAGGGAGCTACAAGGCAAAACATCACAGATACTCTACACTCAGTGGGGGATTACATTGTAGAGCGTTGAACAACGTACATTACAGCACACTTGAGTTTCCACACAATATGACTAGTCACTTTAGCCTTTTATGCATGCCTATTTGTATCCACGGCAACAACACACTAATGTCGAAGCATAAATGAGTTGATTGCTGCGGTCAACTAACCCATGATGTTGTCTTTGTGTTGTGGTCGATATAGTACTTACGGCCTGTTGAGGTTGTCTTCTCCTCCCATCCTGGGGGGAGGGGGCTGGTCTATGATGTAAACAAAAACAAAAACAACAATATTTGTACCAGATATCAAAGGCTTGTGAACTATACAGAATTGTCCAGAACAAATCATTAAAGCACAGAAAATCACCAAATGCAAGGTTGAGAGAAGTAAAAGTGAACAACAGAACGAAACAATGAACAAACGGTTTACGCCACTTACATCCAGAGGTGATTGTGCGGTGGAAGTACGGAGGCTGGCAGTTGCTGTAGCAAGAGGTGTGCTCACACTGGTCTGCTGGGTTGGCGGAGGAGATTGTGGACCAGTTGGTTGGGGAGCCGTTGGTCGAGGACCAGTTGGTTGGGGACCAGTTGGTTGAGGACCAGTTGGTTGGACAGCCATTACCCGAGGACGAGTTGGTTGGGGACCAGTTGGTAGAGGAGCAGTTGGTAGAGGAGCAGTTGGTTGGGAACCAGTTGGTAGAGGAGCAGTTGGTTGGGAACCAGTTGATTGAGGGGTAGTCAGTTGGGGAGCAGTTGATTGCATTGGTGTGGTCGGCCTCACCGACTTGACACCTGTGACAGGATGCTCCCACTGTGTCTTCTTCAGGCGATGATTGAGGTAGTAGATCCTGCCATCAGTGGAGAATGAGGCTGACCAGCCACCGGGAAGGTCTGTTGGCTGTGTGTGTGTGTGTGTGTGTGTGTGTGTGTGTGTGTGTGTGTGTAAGGGGAAAGGAAGTTCAATCAATGACATCAGTATTGGAGAATTCATCATTACTCTAAACGTACCAATGAAAGTTGACTCTGAGGAGGAAGAGGTGCAGCAGGTCTGTTAGGGTGTTCCCACTGGGTCTTTCTGGTGACAGAGTTGAGATAGTAGACACGACCATTTGGAGCTACTGACGAAGACCATCCTTCTGGTAGGTCAGATGGCTAACAGATAAGATGAATCAGTAATCAATTAGAAGACTCATCAAAATTAAAAATAATGACACACACACACACACACACACACACACACACACACACACACACACACACACACACACACACACACACACTGACTCACTTGTTGAGGAATGGGCAGATTTGTGGTGTCCTGTGGCTGGTTACTTTGCTGCTGCAATACACACAAACACATCTATGTAAACCTCCGATATGGACATGGAGAGTTTTGAGGCTATCAAGCCTACACCCTAGTCAGCACATTTCAAATATCACACCCTGGAATACTTCAGTGCAATCCCTCAATATTATTACAGTGTAACTTGCTGGGTAATTACTCTGGTTAGCACACACTCCCCATTACTACACACTTCTGGTTAGCACACACTCCCAGTTACTACACACTTCTGGTTAGCACACACTCCCAGTTACTACACACTCCTGGTTAGCACACACTCCCAGTTACTGCACACTCCCAGTTAGTATACACTCCCGGTTAGTACACACTCCTGGTTAGCACACACTCCCAGTTACTACACACTCCCAGTTAGTACACATTCCCGGTTAGTACACACTCCTGGTTAGCACACACTCCCAGTTACTACACACTCCTGGTTAGTACATTATCAAGCATTCATTACTTACTTCATCGACACTGTGTTGCCGGGGGAGATACAGTCTTTGCGCTGGAGTAGGAAATGGCCTTGGTTGCAGCTGCTGCTGTTGTTGTTGTTGTTGTTGTTGTTGCTGTGGTTGTTGTTGTTGCTGGGGAATGTGTTGCATGATTCTATTTAAGTGGTCCACAACCATTTGTCTCCCATGGGAATCCTGAAAAACACAAAAATGGATGTTTAAACACACCACACCAACCAAACAACCATACACACACACACACACACACACACATACACACACCACAAACACACTCATACCACACACACACACACACACACACACACACACACACACACACACACACACACACACACACACACCACTCTCTGCTCAACGCCATGAGGTAAGTTAGGTGCTTCCTCTCGTGAAGTAGTTGATGAAATGGAAAGATGTCTAGAAACTTCACTTGAAATATCCTCCCACGAACCACTGATGTCGCTATTGCGTTCAACATCCTCAAAAGTGGCATTAAATTTGAGGTGGCCAGAAACACTGTGATTCCGAATCTGATTGGTCAGACGCTTGTAAACATACTTTTGCTTGATAGCGAGCATGTGGGGCAAGCTGTGAGGGAATCAGAAACTGGATTTGATATGATGCACACTACTGGCCTGTGGATTGGAGCCGTCACACTTGAAATCATTGGCTTGTTAGGACATATGGACATGTGTATGCTTACACAGACATGCACACACACACACACACACACACACACACACACACACACACACACACACACACACACACACACATACACACACACACACACACACACACACACACACACACACATACTTTGCCGCATCACTAATATCATCCGGTGAATACTTCTCAACCAAAATTAAGTCTAAATCAAGTAATTCATTCTAACAAATGAACCAGAAAAACTAATCACATATGGTCTACAACCATCAGTCACAAAACTACATGCAGTTCAGTCTGAGTAAGTCATACCTCCAGGGGCACTGGGCTATATTCTACAGGTTTTTATTGGATATTGTACTCATCAAAGATGAATAACTAAACAACAGACTGTGGATAATTTCAATGGATATCTCCAGCCATAGGAATATTATCGCACCAAACGCGGTTTTCAGCAGCTGACTGCTACCTTCCCCAGTGGCAATGTGTCACCACTGCTACCACTGACGAACGTAGCTGACAAATTGTTTTGTGAAATGAAATTCCTTTTGTGCAATGAGATTTCCGTTGAACTTTTCCATAAGATGTCACCTAGCTAAACAACCCTCTTTCCAACAAACAGTAGATAGTTGGGACTAGTATGGACTTTTTCAGACATTTGGAAATTCAAGTGATTTCAACTCAAACGAACTCCATTGTATACAATCTCACCTTGTGCCTGTAGTACGGAGAGGATCTTTGGTTCAGATCAAAGTGGAAATAAACACGACCGAGGAAATCATCTCTAATCTAGCAATGAGAACATACGTATCGTCACAACTTGAATAACCATTACGAAATACAACTCAAAGTAACACTCACTAATTTATTCTCATCAAAGACGTCCATAACGATTGTTCCTATCCCATTTGCACATGTGAGCTATGTAAGTCGACACACGACACTTAAATCAACACAGTGGATAAATGATGGCATTGCAGTACTCACTCGGAATCTAAAGTCTTGGTTCCAGGTTGGTGTCAATGTCTGGAATGAGGGAATGTGGCACAGTTAGATACTGGTTGGCACAGACTCAAGACTAGAGACATGATTCATATTGGATGCTACAGTAGAAACTTATTAAGACAAACTACAATGGCCCACACAATCAGCTGATGTTGTCAGATCTTCTCCTGATCAGGATTAGCCTATTTCTTGTACACGCAGCAAACCAAACAAATCTAAACAATTGGTTGTGTTGAACAGCAATTTTTTCTGACTGGTGTAAATCTTACCAAGCTCCTACTGTATGCAACCATGATGTGAATTTGAGTGAGCTTGTGTATGTGTGTAGGTGGAGTGAAGGGGGTGGTTATGGAGATATTGTGACCTACAAAGGTGTAATCGAAGGTGTACTCTTGAAAATTGAGGACGATTTTGTTGTATCCTCAATCCCAATTCCTCCCCTCTCCACCGAACACACTGCACTCAAAACATAAAACACACAAAACAAACACTACAGTAGAGGCTTGCTAATTCAACGCTTTATGTGGGAACAAATACAAGTCAGATTACAAAGGACATCTGACAATAAAGGGTTTTATAGCATATTGCAGTCTGCAATGTTGGCTGTGTCTCAGAATTTGTTCAGGTATCAAACATTGTTGACTATGAAGGTGTTGGATTCTGGAGCTCCAATGTAGTGTGCCACGAGACCACCTGATCTTCTATCAACTCTCTTATCAAGGCTGCCATATACTCCAGACACAACACATTAAACACAACACATTAAGCACCACACACACCACACACACACACACACACACACACACACACACACACACACACACACACACACACACACACACACACACACACACACACACACACACACACACACACACACACACGTGTACATACACACGCATACACACACACACATACACACACATACACACACACACACACACGCATACACACACACACACACACACACACACACACACACACACAGTTCTACATGACTTGGGTCTAGAGGTCCCCCCCCCCCCCCATACAAATAACTGAATAACATTACTCACTTTTTTCCTGACCAAAGTTTTGTTTGTTTCTGGGATGGCCTCACAGCCGAGGAAGGAGATTGCTACATAAGGATCACTAGAAGAGAGAGTAGAACGTTTCAAACGACAGCTAGGACAGAATGTCAAATTTAGTACACCCAAACGATCTTCTTATCATATGGCCTGTGAGTACGGATGTAGTTACATACGTCAGGTCAGCTACAGCAGCACTACTTATAACGACAAGGAGAGTGAGGATTATGGACGACGTTAAGAAGAGATCTGACTGTAACACGAGAACCGAATGAAGGGGAAAGGTGAACGTCTTTACCTTTTACCAAACGCATCTTTCTTGCTTAAATTTCCAGCTGATATCACGCGTAGTTTTAATAGCAACTAAATGAGAAAAGGAACGATTTTGTAAGTCATGCAAGCACAGGATCAAATCAGCGACCTTAGGGGATTACAAGGTAGAAAATCCACAATTCTGTTATGTACGGGATTAATCCGGACTCACGTTTGGCTCAGACATCGATAAACACTCGTAATCCGCTATTCAGGTGGAATCCAATAGCCGAGCGAACTGGTCCTATTTGCTTCGTTAACGAACTTATACGGAAGCAGGAGGCGGGACGACGCTACACACACTTACACCATAGATAATACAACCGCACATTATCTATACTCACACATATAATATGCTCAACATGTGTGCGAATACTATAAATACCACAGGTCTAGCCACTTACACGAAATTGCCTATTATTGTGCAACTTCCCCATCCGGCATGTGGGCAACAGAGGAAATGTGACGGTCTCGTGCTCGTCACGGGATGCGATCGTGCATAAATAACGCTAGTCTAGCTAGCTAGACTAACTTAACGCGTGGGACGGACAATATGGCCGCCTACCGTCATTCCATCCATTCTGCTATCTGTTGTTTGAAATCGATAAGCCAGTACGCAACTCGACGTGTTCAGAGCTAACTAGTTGATGGCTACTGTTCATAAGACAGCCAGGAAATACGACTGGCTTATTCTACCTGTGGCTCTTGTTTACCGCATTCTGACTGTCTTTATTTGTCAAACTTACTTCGTTCCCGACGAATATTGGCAAAGTTTAGAGGTTGCCCATAAATATACCTTCGGATATCCTTATGTTGTTTGTTTATTTATTATGTGTTTACGAATGTTTACTAGTACAGTGTACCTGTATCTGATGTATGTCGCTGACAGTAACGCGAATGAGTCCTTAGCAAAGGTTACTTATGGTCACGTTACTTGGGAGTGGGACAAAGCAATTCGAAGCTCCATCCACCCTTTTATGTTTGTGGGAGTGTACAAGATGCTTTCAATCATCAACCTGGACACCTCTGAGATGATTGTGAGTGGCTGTATTGTTCTTTTTCATTTTGTCCTCGATTCTTATCGTGAGGCATTCATGTGGAGAGAATCGAAACCTAATATACAGACACTCACACAAACATGGACGCATACAATCGCACACAAGTACAGACTTGTTTGTTAGATCCTGTGTGTCCCCTTCCCATTCAGGTCCTTTGTCCCAGACTAGTGCAAGCAGTGTTGGCCGCTGTGTGTGACTTGTTTGTTTACAAAATAGCTCAACAGCTTTGGAGTTCTAGAGTGTTTGCTCTGTATGCCGTATCCTCAAGTGTGTTGTTACTCTTCCTTTTAACGTACACACACACACACACACGTGTGCGTGTGTGTGTGCTGTGAATCAATCCCCTTGACTCTAATTCAGTACATCCTCCATTTCAGTTTCTGGTTCTCCGTCTACTGTATGACACGCACACTTTCCAACACAGTGGAAACGGTGCTTACAACAATTGGAATACATTACTGGTTGACAGTAGTGTTGTTTTGATTAATCATAACTATAACTAAAATGTGTTTTAGTAATGCTCTGGAACTTTTAGTTAATCATAACTATAACTAACTAAAAGTACAGGAGTCGCCTTCAAAAAACTATAACTGTAACTAAAAACATGATTAATGTCCCCAACTAAAACTATAATCAAATATCTGCCACAAATGTTATAGTTACTCTACAAGACTATATTGGAGTACAGAGAGACCTTATTAGCGCTATAAAATTGTTCCCCAATCAATGGAAATGGTGTGTTTATATACAGATTATTGAAGACTAGGAGCATTGGGAACTATGTAGGCATGAACATATCATGATGGTAGAGTGTTCGTGTAAAACACACATTATTGTAACTAATACTATAACTGTAACTATAACTATAACTAGAATATTTACATTTTGAAGTGGAAACTGTAACTATAACTAAAATCTAGGAATTGGCTACATACTATAACTAAAACTAAATTTCTATTTTCTGTCATCGGTCGATTAACTATAACTATTACTAAAATAGATTTTGCTAACTAAAACAACACTAGTTGACAGGCAGAAAACAATTCAGGTTAGCCCGAATTCTCGGTTTATCTGTTGACTTGTCACCAATATTCTGTTTGTTTAGATTCTCAAAAATTGGATTCACTTTTGGTGCTCTATCATGTTTGATAAGGCCAACGGCCATTTTTATGTGGTTTCCAATAGCAACCATTCACATACTGACCAACCAAAATGGACCACTACTTTCGATATTAAAAGATTTCATCCCTATTGGGTAATGCCATACAAGTGCTCTAAATTATTCTGTCACGACTGAACGAATTATCTCAATTCCTCACTCTAGAACATGTCTGCTTATTTTGTCATTTCTTTGTGATTTCATCTTTTACGGAAGGGTAGGTAAAATTATTGTTTCAATAAAATTATGGTATTAAATGTTTTTTCAATTAAATTGTGATATTCAATGTTTGTTATCATATTATTTGTTTGTATGCAGTTTGTTTCCGTTCAGTATAATTTCCTACATTTCAATGTATTTGAAGGTGTGGCAAATTTTTATGGTACACACCCCTGGCATTGGTAAGTCCCTGTAATCATCTCACAGCTAAATCCACCATTTAAACTCTATTATGGCATTGTAGGTATTTCACCCAGGGTGTTGTTGTCGTTTGGTTGTCATGGACACCTGTGGTACTGTTTGCCATTTATGGCATTCTCCTAAAAACAAAGGAAAAATTGTAGGAATCTTAGTTTTTCTGAATGATGTGTAGATGCTGTTACACTGAGTGTTTCCAACATATTCCAGTTTGAAAGGAAAAACTAAATCCAAGAGATTGTCCTTCTCCTTGAGGAAGATGTTCACTCTGAATCACCATATTTGGATTTTGCTGTTAATTGTATTCGAAGTATTGGCTTACAGGTATACCAGTGGCAGCCATGTTGCTTGTAACCATGGTAACATTGTATTTCGTCTGACATATCTAGTTTTCTGGGTCATAAAGAATTCAGGTTTATTCTGCCTATTCTACCACTGACAGCAGTATTGATTGGTAGGGCTGTAGTCACCATATCATC
Organism: Chondrilla cf. caribensis; assembly: GCA_964020155.1. Taxonomy (NCBI): domain Eukaryota; kingdom Metazoa; phylum Porifera; class Demospongiae; order Chondrillida; family Chondrillidae; genus Chondrilla; species Chondrilla cf. caribensis. The sequence continues at coordinate 4,907,217 of OZ026560.1, forward strand.
CGATATTCCTCACTTGTATTGTGTGCTCTTATTCTCAGCTCCTAATGTGCACTCTTTGTGGACATCTAGACGAAAATGTGAGTGTGTGCGTGTGCATGTACATGTGTGTGTGGGGGGACGTGTGGATGTGTAGGTAGATGTGAGATGTGTGGGGGGTGTGAGTGTTGGCGTATGTGGGGACAACGCCTTCCAGACTGGAATTTTCTCGTTTGCTTGCTTCTTCTGTTTGTGTATGTTTATGTGTGTTTCTAGCAAAATCAACTCGGTATTGAGTTTTATTGATGATATGACGACTTTCACTTTCAGAAGTTGGGAAATTGTATTTGTTTCTCATTCAGCTCTAAGGGTCCTTTGTGTTGGACTGTTTCTGTCGAATGTTGTTGCAGCTGGTTACTTTTGTTTGGTACATCAAAGAGGGACTCTGGATTCTGTCAGTTTCTTGAGACAGGTACAGTGTGTGTGTGTGTGTGTGTGTGTGTGTGTGTGTGTGTGTGTGTGTGTGTGTGTGTGTGTGTGGTGTGTGTGTGTGTGTGTGTGTGTGTGTGTGTGTGTGTGTGTGTGTTGTGTGTATGTACAGTAAGTTTGTATGGGATCACAATTACAGGGCTCTATCTTTGCACGACTGCAGGAAGTTGTACATTCTCAACCAAACGCTTCAGTTCTCTTCCTCCTACCTTGCCACCACGCTCCGTTCTATAGGTCAGTTAAGCACTACCATATATGGAACATTGACACTATTCTACCATTTCCTGACCCAGCCACATACACAAGAATGTTTCTATGAAATTCCTCCAATGTCAGCCAGAGTGAGTGTTGTGTGGAGAATGAGCTGTTGCCTTCAATACAATGTCTTATGCGGTCTGTCCTCATCCTAGCATTGACCCAGCCTATGTGAATGAAGACAATGAGTTCCACCGAGATCCGTTAGGATGGCTAAGACAAGAATATTCACAGAAATCGAATTTCCTTCCGAAACTTATCGTTGTTTATGATGTAGTATCGCGGGTCAGTGTGCAAGTGTAGTCGTGTGTGTTTGTACTCACAGTTGTGCAGTTATGGTAACCAAAGGTGGCAATATGGAGCCACTGAGTTCCATTGGGAGTGTGGTATGATGTACTTCGCCTCCTTGAATACGAGTATACATGTGGCTACATGTGGCTACATGTTGAGGTTTAAGGTTGATTTGATTTCAAATTATGTACAAACTCCTTTCTTTAGAAAATTGATCCATTCCTGAAGCAATATGGATTTCATCAAGTAAGTTCATAGTCCACCTGTGTATACATTGAGTTCAATTGATTGTTTGATTATTCTATTCCATTGTTCATGAAATCCAGAAATCCCGCTTCTTCCACACCCACTTTCCAGACGGTCCGCACATAGGGACACATGTCCTCATATTCACCTCACCCTGAAGATGCCGCTTTGAGTGTTATTTATTAATCAGCTGTGCAAAGTCTAATCGAACTGCATCATTAATATTGTATCTCATCAAAAACGTGTGTCCAAGTACAAATTTGTAATTATGTAAAGTGTGTATGTTACAAAGTTGTGCTGAATGCCTCATATATGTTATGTGAAAACTGTGTCAGCTCTGTACATTTGAGGATATCCTGTGGATATCAGGATGGAGACACCATAGAAGTGCATACGAATTGACACCATTATGTGCATATCATGTGACATACATGTGCATGTCATGTAACACCATGCATGCATGTGCATCAGCATGTCATGTAACACCATGCATGTATGTGCATGTGACATCATACATGTGTATGTCATGTAACACCATGCATGCATGTGCATGTGACATCATACATGTGCATGTCATGTAACACCATGCATGCATGTGCGTGTGACATCATACATGTGCATGTCATGTAACACAATGCATACATGTGTATGTGACATCATGTGCAGGTCTGATGATAATGTACATACGTGCATGTGCTTGTCATGTGACACGCATGTATGTAGTTCTTGTAAACTGTACCTGAACTAGCTTGTTCTGGTGGATTCCTGTGGTCAAGGAGGAAGAGCTGTCTGTAATGAGGGGAATTACTTTAGCCAGCGGCAAGGAGTTTGAGGGAGACCCTTGAACTGAGGACTGGAAGATATCTTGAATCACATTTCCAACAGCTGTTAATCCTTTCTGTACAGCTATTTCCATCACATAAGGAAGATCAGGGCTGTGTGTGTATGTGTGTGTGTATGTGGGTGTGTGTGGGGGGAGTGGGTGTGTGTGGGTACGAAAGGAGAAGCCTGGTGGATTAAGAACGCACACATCCATACCCCTGCTCGTCCCTCACCATTCAAGTACATCTTGAGTTGCATTCTTTAGGGAAGAAAGAGGACCTTCTTCTACACCCTACAAAGAGGGACACAAGGGTTGGGTTGACTTCCATTCCAAATGTTAAAATCAGAATGTAACTCACATAGAACTCAGAAGAGGAAAACATGAATGGTGCAAAAGTACCTTCTTCAGATGTTGAAAGGCTACACAATATGCGTCCAGGTACAGTCACTGATTGTGAGCATTTGTCAACTATGGGTAGTTGGGCCTCACCTCGTGTGGCGAACTTGGTCCATGACATTGGCATGGATTTGTAGCATCAGGTCCAGGACTGTGTGGACAGTGTGCTGGTCCTTGAGAGTCGTGTCGTGAAGAACCACCTGAACCGATGTCTCCACCATGTCACATACTTTAAGCAAACCTGAAAGACAGTTGAGTCAAGAACCAACGCAAAAGGTATAAAAGGTGCCAGCAGCCATTTTCAATTATAACACATTTACAGGGAGTAGCACAAAACAGTCACCTGTTTCCATGAAGTATTGTACAGATGATAGGTATTGCTTTTCAATGGAGGTGTGGTCATGCAGCTCCTCCTCCTTATCTCCACTACCGTCACTGCTGAATTCCTTGAACATATATCCACCCAAAATATTGACCTCAATTTTTAATAACACACTCAGGAGACACCCTCCATAAACCAGGGCCATATTTTGAGCAAAACCTGAAAATATCAACGAAAGTCAGGATTCGTCTACTTCATGCAGTGTGTGCGTGTCATGTTCCATAAGATTGACTCACAATGGACACCAAACAACTCAAGCATGTCCACACTATACATATTCTTACTTATGGTCTTTAGCTCATTCCATAGAGCAAGTTTATTTGAAGGGTTTGCCTTTAGCTGCGACGTGATGACTTCCGGATTGAACCGCTTCACCACAACACCAACCACTGTCGGCAGCATAGTGTATATGGTACTGTTACACGTCTTTTGGTTGTCGTCAAAATGTTGCTGTCTTCTATATATAGTACGCGAAGATCGAGGACACTGAGACACACTTAGTGTGTACATGTTTGTACACACACACCGATACAGAATGCGATAAAGATTAAACTATTCCAAATATGCCATACATGTTTAGTTTACCTGGCGGAATCTATTTGCGAGGCTACGTTGGCTTCGGACCATTTCAGCAATCTTCGTCGCAAAATGCGCGGGCCAAAATAAGCTGTGGATGGATAAGTTGGAGTAGTAAAGTCGAGAAGAATCGAAAGTCGACAAAACCCTGCTAAACCGTCCAACTAACCAACCGCTGTAACAGTTCCCAAACCTCCAATAACCAGAGCTGTATTCCTCTTCCAACCGGGAGCCATTTTGTTACCCAGAGAGGGCCTTCCCCTAATTATTACGTCATTATAGTAGCTCAAATCATTGATCAACAATTAATGTGACTATTAATTTTACGTGTTTCCGTGTATTAATTCCGCTTCTTTAATAAAAGTCCACTTCTCTGGGAGATTTATGATGCTGAAAGCTGCTCTGGTGGATGGTCCTGTATACTCCTTGGTTCACACAGGCTCTACCAGACTGGGGGCACTGCCAATGACTCTGCTTCAGCTACAGAAGAGAAAAGATTAAAGTACTTGAGGTCTCCCACCCAGAACCAACTGCCCAGGGGCGTTTATTAACAGTACACTCATTAGCTCGGTTGGGCTATGGTTTAGTGTTGTGGATTGAATGCAACTGACAGCTGTCCCGCTCTTTGAGGTAGATCTGACTTTGTTAAGGCATCGTTCCCTACACCCGCACATCTACAGACAATAATTGGTTGACATAGTCTGTGGTGGGACCTACTTAACTAGAGTGCACTTCAAGGAGCACTTGTATGGAGGAGCATGATATGTGTACAGTAACACAGTTGTATGTGCTAACTTCACTAACATAACATGTTGGCATAGCAGACTATCCAGTTATGGGGGCTTGGCAAATTCTGACCAGTGTTCCCCTCAGGGTAAAGTGGCAACGGGGTGCTAACGACCCCTGGGGGCACTCCATCGTGATCACCAACTTGGTTGTTTGGTTGCTATTGCTCTGACAGGTTCTATGCCCCATGTCCACACTACACCCGACATCCAATTCCATGCTCTTCATACTCACAACGCATGTAATAATGTACTGTATTATACAGAATATTCACATTGCTGTTCCCAGGTACGTATTTAGGAATTCATGTATATTTCTATCTTTCCTTTTTACTGTTGGAAATACAGCATGTGTTGCACCTTGTTCCAAGTGTGCAGGGGAACACTGCCAACCCTTCACACATCCACGAGTCTCTGCACTGTCACTAATCCTCATCTCACCTTGTTCAGAGCAGCAGGGTTGAGCTTCTCTCTGGGGACTCTTGGCAGAGGATGGTGAACAAAGGCAGTGGTGGACAGGTATTGATCTGCAGAGAGTGAAGTAGTGTAATGTCAGGAGTCAAGGTAACCCAGTGTTCCAAGTTCCCCCAGTGTTCCAAGTTCCCCCAGTGTTCCAAGTTCCCCCAGTGTTCCAAGTTGCCCCAGTGTTCCAAGTTACCCCAGTGTTCCAAGTTACCCAAGTGTTCCAAGTCACCCCGGTGTTCCAAGCTACCCCAGTGTTACAAGTTCCCCCACTGTTCCAAGTTAACCCAGTGTTTCAAGTTACCACGGTGTTGCCGCCATTTTACCATACATGGTGACAGGTCCACATACCTGGATTTTGGTATGGGAACTGAATGCTGTCCTTTGGTGGAGGTCTGATGTAGTGCTGCTGGTCATAAGGTGGCTGGTAGGTGGACATCACCAAGGACTGAGGAGGGAGATGGTTGGAGGGACATCCTATTTGAAAATGAGACTCAACCCTGGTGTGGGCTCCCTGGATGTGCCTGGGGTAGAACCCAGGGGGAGGCTACAGAGATGACAAAAGATAAAGTGAAGATTTACAACAGAAGTTGATTTGCAGATTTTATGTATGTGCACGTGCATGTTGGATCCTGGACATGTTTTTGATAATCTTACATACGTAAATAATCAGAAACACGCACATTATGACAAACACAAACACACTGAAAGAACACTCTTGCATTACTAGACCCATTCGGCCCTGTTCCAATCATAATTGTGGCCTGAACGAGGTCCCATTTGAAAGACAGAATAGACGATGTGTTTAGATTGCACAAGACCATTGAAAGACTACAGTATCTTACCAACTGTTAGATCTACACAACTCACTGCTCTGTGCGAGTGCTGCATTGATGAGAAGTTCATCCTAGCAGTGACCCTACCAGCATCCATGTCTCCTTGAGGAAAATGGCTGACATTCATATCGGATGAGATCACAGGGGGATGCCCTGCCGGTGGAAAGCAATTCAGGGGAATTCCCTTTGATGACACTACCACCTGGTTGAAGGGATTAATCCTAACATCACCGGGATGGAAGTTTGATTGATGGGTCCTGACAAAGGCTTGAGCTCTCTGATATGAGGGGACGGATGATGGCATTGGAGCCTCATATGACAGCTGATTGTTAGTGGGTGGGATGGGAAACTTCCCAAAGTCACCTACACGAGTATGACAAAGGAAAAATGAACATAATACCACCAATGCTCCATATGACCTCTGCTATGTTGAAACTCTACAGTAAGACATTGCATTAATGTTGAACTATTGATCAACATTTGCAATTAATTGTGATATTCGACAGAGACAGTTATAACATATCGGCATAAAATCTGATATCACAATTGTTACTGCCAGGCATTAGCAAACAACGTGCTCATATGGTGGTCCACTGGACTTGACAATCTGTCTCATTTCCCTTCACAAATGTGGTCAATTAATGATAATTTGTTGTGTTCATTTATCAGTGTTTCCCGCCCTGGATAGAACAGCATCATGTGCTGAGAAGCCAAGGTGCACACTTAAATATTAACAATGCCCAATCCACCTACGTACATGTATTAAGGGATTAATATGTCTTTTGATATTATTGTCGGAACTGCAGCAGGGTGATTGTTCCGGGTACACTGGGGAACAGTGACATGTGACAATGCCCGACACTCACCCTGGAGGGGAATTGAGGATGTTTTCAGGTGATTTAAGTCCTCGTTTGCTCTCGGCAACAGCGGCAGGGAACGATACTGGTAGTCCCTCTGTTGAGAGGACAGAGGGAGGGGGCTTTCCCTGGAAACATGGTCTTCTAATAAACCACCTGTAAACAACAACAAAATATCATACGTACGTATGTGCGTACATGCACGGTATTTAGGCTAAACAAACAACAAATTGGATTCAGTGTACACATATGGTAAGTACATGTACACACATGGTATGTACGTACATGTATACATATGTTTGTCATTGGCTGTAAATGAACCTACAGTACATCAATAATTATTATTATTTGAAACCCCCTCTCCCACCCCACCCCCCACAGGAGGAAATGATTATGAGAAAATGTGATTGAAATATTAGCATGTGGTTCATTCTTATACAAAAATCTTACTAATCTACCACCCCTGGGGATAATAGTACCTGCTAAAACTATGCACTAATCCCCTTACCTAGCCCATGCGGGGTAGGGTGGGTATACACATAGGTGGATATTATGTTCTAAAGAACCTGTCACTGTGTGTCTTGCTGTCATGTTCCCTCTCGCTCTCCTTGAGGTGCTGCTGTACCGATGCGATTTGGGAGGGAACGGTTGTTGAGTCGCGTTACAGAAAATACCGTGGTACTCCGAAGACATGTCCTTGCGATTGTCAAGCGTTCCAAGAAGGTTTCCATGGTGGCCTGTTGTCTCCGCCAGATGCGTCCTCGGCTGGAATTGAGCTCGTAGCATTGCGCTTTCTTCCCCAACTGGTTTATATGAATCTCTTTGAGTCGAAGAACCCGTTCCTCTACCGTGGTCTATCTCCATTCTGAAGTGGCTCTGAAAACACGAGTTGGGGTCTCCTTCCATTCGATTACTCTTTTCTAGCGGAGGTTTTTTAAACGTGTCCTTACTGGTGGACTCCTGAGAACTGCTGTAGCAGTGGTGTTTCGGGATGACGTTAGCAGGCGGGGGTTCGGTCATCGGCGGCTGACGCTCAGTCTGGCAAGAAATGTAATCCCGTTGAAAAGTGGATTCGAACGCATCTTTGATCTTAGTCAGGCTGTGCTGTTTGGCGACTCCGGTGATAGTGCATCTGGGACAGTTCTCCTTCGAGTACTTCGACATCTTCTCTTATAAGCAGAAGTGTAACGTAGAATAAATACACTCGAGGATTATATTGGACTACTTGTAAAATAGCAGTTGATAGCAATACGTGTTTGTTGTTGGTGCTAAGGTACTCAACCAACTTGTGTTGATGAGTTCAATTAGCCCTTTAAACTGTTAACAGCCAATCCACAAAGATTTCCTAGCGATAGCGAACATACGTCGAGCATCTCGAAAAGATATTATAGATTGTAATATGCATTCATACGCGTAGCTGCAACGGAGTATTTATATTGCGCAAAAAAGATGGCCGATTTCAAAACGCCGAGAAGTAGAAATTGGGTTGGAATTCGAGCGCAACGGCTTCGACGAAGGTTATATCATAGACCCTAGATACCTAGGAACTATGATTATATATTCAGTGAAGTTTCTTCTAAATCTGAAAGCGATGCTTAAGTAATTCAAGCTTGGAGATGGGCTGTTTCAAAATTCAATTCAACTTCGTCTTGCGTGAATCGGGACCAGACCATGCCAGGGCAGTGAACACCAGGTAACAATTTGTCACCTCACGCAACCCCTGAGTCCGAGGCTTCCTTTTTGTATCACATTTATTGTTCTTTGATTTGAATAATAATGTGTTTCTCCCTAAAATCAAATCAGAGATAGGTGTTTCGACCCTAAGTTGAGATTTGAAAACTGTAGTGCTAGGACCAGAATTTGACCTCATAGCACCATCTTCAATAACTAGTGTTACTGAACTCGTATGAAGATGGGCAGTGTTTCAGGACTTAGTTTCCAATCCAAGCCGTCTGGGCTTGACACACCGCCTCCCCAATGAGCTACATCAGAATCAGAACCAGAAGTCTTATTTATACTAGGGCTGGGAATCGGCTGTAATCTTCAAATCGATTATCAGTACATATTAACCGATTGATTAATCGATTAATCACAGGAAGTAATTTAAGTGGGCGTAACCGGAAACCACTCCCACTCCATTAGACTAAGTGGTCATCCAATAGACATGAAGTGAAGTCCATAGAATCCTTTTCACATTTCAGGTAAATACTGAACCCATGGAGTGAAGGTTCTGGGTAATAAGGTGGGGGTGGTTTCCTGTTCTACTCACTTAATTACTTCCTGTGATTAATCGATTTGCTTGCACTATTAACGATAATCAGATTTGAAATGAAAATCGATTGATTAATCGATTAATCGAATAATCGTCCCAGCACTAATTTATACTGGGGCAGCCACTAGCCCATAGGACTACTATTGAGGTGCCCAGTAAAAATACAACACAGAACATGAATGAGCAAGACAAAAAATACAATTACATAGGGATTAAGGGTTATTTTTATATAAATATAATAGTAAGCTGTAATGATAGTATTAAAAAAATTCAAGTTAATTAGTATAGGTTAAATATTGAGCTTAACATCAAAAGGTGCTTAGCATTTTTTTCCCTATTCTCTGCAATACATTGGGCATATTAAACATTTTCAAATTTACATAGGTGAACAGGTGACTAACAGTTTTTCAGTATCTAGTTCCCAGCCAAAGTTAGTTCTGAACCAAATATCAGGTTAATCATACAATGCATCAGAGAGTATAGAAGAAAACAAATGATTAGCACTTTCTTAAATAGCTCATGGGTGAGGGGCGTGTCAACCTGATACTTTTACCAGAATTAGCTGAGAACATGAACTAACTTATGAAACAATTCCTATATGTGGCCGGTAACCATAGCTACATCTGGAGGCGCTTAATATTTTTCCAATGCGTGGAAGCATAGGTGATGGAGTATCTATGGTGGAAGGGTATAGGAGAAAAAAATGCCAAGCACCTTTTTGTATAGCTCATGGGAAAGGGGGGGTGTCAACCTGATATATCACCAGATCTATATAGCTGGGATCTCTCATGCCATATGTGGCCCATAATTCTAGCTAAATTCGAAGGTGTTTATTATTTTTTCAATATATGGGAGAGTCAACCTGATATTTTCACCATACCTAGCTGGAGACATGAACTAACTTATGAAACAATTCCCATCTCCGTATCTTGCCTGTAACCATAGCTACATTCGGAGGTGCTTAATATTGTTTCAATGTATGGGAAGTATAGGAGAGAAAAAACGTTAAGCACCTTTTTGTATAGGTCATGGGAGAGGTGGCGTATCAACCTGATATTTTCACCATACTTAGCTGGAGACATGAACTAACTTATGAAACAATTCCCATCTCCATATCTTGCCTGTAACCATAGCTACATTCGGAGGTGCTTAATATTGTTTCAATGTATGGGAAGTATAGGAGAAAAAAACGTTAAGCACCTTTTTGTGTAGCTCATGGAAGAGGTGGCGTATCAACCTGATATTTTCACCATACTTAGCTGTAGACATGAACTAACTTATGAAACAATTCCCATCTCCATATCTTGCCTGTAACCATAGCTACATTCGGAGGTGCTTAATATTGTTTCAATGTATGGGAAGTATAGGAGAGAAAAAAACGTTAAGCACCTTTTTGTGTAGCTCATGGGAGAGGTGGCGTATCAACCTGATATTTTCACCATAACTAGCTGGAGACATGAACTAACTTATGAAACAATTCCCATCTCCGTATCTTGCCTGTAACCATAGCTACATTCAGAGGTGCTTAATATTGTTTAAATACGTATATGAGAGAGTATAGGAGAAAAAAACGTTAAGCACCTCTTTGTATAGGTCATGGGAGAGGTGGCGTATCAACCTGATATTTCACCATACCTAGCTGGGGACATGAACTAACTTATGAAACAATTCCCATCTCCATATCTTGCCTGTAACCATAGCTACATTCGGAGGTGCTTAATATTGTTTCAATGTATGGGAAGTATACGTAGGAGAGAAAAAACGTTAAGCACCTTTCTGTATAGGTCATGGGAGAGGTGGCGTATCAACCTGATATTTTTACCATACCTAGCTGGGGACATGAACTAACTTATGAAACAATTCCCATCTCCGTATCTTGCCTGTAACCATAGCTACATTCGGAGGTGCTTAATATTGTTTCAATGTATGGGAAGTATAGGAGAAAAAAACGTTAAGCACCTTTTTGTGTAGCTCATGGAAGAGGTGGCGTATCAACCTGATATTTTCACCATACTTAGCTGGAGACATGAACTAACTTATGAAATAATTCCCATCTCCATATCTTGCCTGTAACCATAGCTACATTCGGAGGTGCTTAATATTGTTTCAATGTATGGGAAGTATAGGAGAGAAAAAAACGTTAAGCACCTTTTTGTGTAGCTCATGGGAGAGGTGGCGTATCAACCTGATATTTTCACCATAACTAGCTGGAGACATGAACTAACTTATGAAACAATTCCCATCTCCGTATCTTGCCTGTAACCATAGCTACATTCGGAGGTGCTTAATATTGTTTCAATGTATGGGAAGTACGTATAGGAGAGAAAAAACGTTAAGCACCTTTTTGTATAGCTCATGGGAGAGGTGGCGTATCAACCTGATATTTTTACCATACTTAGCTGTAGACATGAACTAACTTATGAAACAATTCCCATCTCCGTATCTTGCCTGTAACCATAGCTACATTCGGAGGTGCTTAATATTGTTTCAATGTACGTATGGGAAGTATAGGAGAAAAAAACGTTAAGCACCTTTTTGTGTAGCTCATGGAAGAGGTGGCGTATCAACCTGATATTTTCACCATACTTAGCTGGAGACATGAACTAACTTATGAAATAATTCCCATCTCCATATCTTGCCTGTAACCATAGCTACATTCGGAGGTGCTTAATATTGTTTCAATGTATGGGAAGTACGTATAGGAGAGAAAAAAACGTTAAGCACCTTTTTGTGTAGCTCATGGGAGAGGTGGCGTATCAACCTGATATTTTCACCATAACTAGCTGGAGACATGAACTAACTTATGAAACAATTCCCATCTCCGTATCTTGCCTGTAACCATAGCTACATTCGGAGGTGCTTAATATTGTTTCAATGTATGGGAAGTACGTATAGGAGAGAAAAAAACGTTAAGCACCTTTTTGTGTAGCTCATGGGAGAGGTGGCGTATCAACCTGATATTTTCACCATAACTAGCTGGAGACATGAACTAACTTATGAAACAATTCCCATCTCCGTATCTTGCCTGTAACCATAGCTACATTCGGAGGTGCTTAATATTGTTTCAATGTATGGGAAGTATAGGAGAGAAAAAACGTTAAGCACCTTTTTGTATAGCTCATGGGAGAGGTGGCGTATCAACCTGATATTTTTACCATACTTAGCTGGGGACATGAACTAACTTATGAAACAATTCGTATCTCCGTATCTTGCCTGTAACCATAGCTACCTTCGGAGGTGCTTAATATTGTTTCAATGTATGGGAGAGTATAGGAGAAAAAAACGTTAAGCGCCTTTTTGTATAGCTCATGGGAGAGGTGGCGTATCAACCTGATATTTTCACCATACCTAGCTGGGGACATGAACTAACTTATGAAACAATTCCCATCTCCATATCTTGCCTGTAACCATAGCTACATTCGGAGGTGCTTAATATTGTTTCAATGTATGGGAAGTATAGGAGAAAAAAAAGTTAAGCACCTTTTCATAACTTAGTTCGCATCTCCAACTAGATTTGTTGAAAATATCAGGGCGACACGCCCCATCTCCCATGAGATATGCAGGATGGTGCTAAGTGCATTTTTTCCATATTCTCCCCCACACATTGAATGTGGTGCTACGTATGGCCAAAATTTGGCCATAGCACCACCTTGAATAACAAAGGTTACAGAGAACACAAAGTGATGGGAAGTGTTTCATAACTTAGTTCGCATCTCCAACTAGATTTGTTGAAAATATCAGGGCGACACGCTCCCTCTCCCACGAGATATGCAGGATGGTGCTAAGTGCATTTTTTCCGTATTCTCCCCCACACATTGACTGTGGTGCTATGGCCAAAATTTGGCCATAGCACCACTTTGAATAACAAGGGTTACAGAGAACACAAAGTGATGGGAAGTGTTTCATAACTTAGTTTACATCTCCAACTAGATTTGTTGAAAATATCAGGGCGACACGCTCCCTCTCCCACGAGATATGCAGGATGGTGCTAAGTGTATTTTTCCATATTCTCCCCCATACATTGACTGTGGTGCTATGGCCAAAATTTGGCCATAGCACCACCTTGAATAACAAGGGTTACAGAGCACACAAAGTGATGGGAAGTGTTTCATAACTTAGTTTACATCTCCAACTAGATTTGTTGAAAATATCAGGGCGACACGCCCCCTCTCCCACGAGATATGCAGGATGGTGCTATGGCCAAAATTTGGCCAAAGCACCACCTTGAATAACAAGGGTTACAGAGCACACAAAGTGCTGCGAAGTGTTTCATAACTTAGTTTACATCTCCAACTAGATTTGTTGAAAATATCAGGGCGACATGCTCCCTCTCCCACGAGATATGCAGGATGGTGCTAAGTGTATTTTTCCATATTCTCCCCCATACATTGACTGTGGTGCTATGGCCAAATTTTGGCCATAGCACCACCTTGAATAACAAGGGTTACAGAGCACACAAAGTGATGGGAAGTGTTTCATAACTTAGTTTACATCTCCAACTAGATTTGTTGAAAATATCAGGGCGACACGCTCCCTCTCCCACAAGATATGCAGGATGGTGCTAAGTGTATTTTTCCATATTCTCCCCCATACATTGACTGTGGTGCTATGGCCAAAATTTGGCCATAGCACCACTTTGAATAACAAGGGTTACAGAGCACACAAAGTGATGTGAGGTGTTTCATAACTTAGTTTACATCTCCAACTAGATTTGTTGAAAATATCAGGGCGACACGCCCCTCTCCCACGAGATATGTAGGATGGTGCTACGGCCAAAATTTGGCCATAGCACCACCTTGAATAACAAGGGTTACAGAGAACACAAAGTGATGGGAAGTGTTTCATAACTTAGTTCGCATCTCCAACTAGATTTGTTGAAAATATCAGGGCGACACGCTCCCTCTCCCACGAGATATGCAGGATGGTGCTAAGTGTATTTTTCCATATTCTCCCCCATACATTGACTGTGGTGCTATGGCCAAAATTTGGCCATAGCACCACCTTGAATAACAAGGGTTACAGAGAACACAAAGTGATGGGAAGTGTTTCATAACTTAGTTTACATCTCCAACTAGATTTGTTGAAAATATCAGGGCGACATGCCCCTCTCCCACGAGATATGTAGGATGGTGCTACGTACGGCCAAAATTTGGCCATAGCACCACCTTGAATAACAAGGGTTACAGAGAACACAAAGTGATGGGAAGTGTTTCATAACTTAGTTCGCATCTCCAACTAGATTTGTTGAAAATATCAGGGCGACACGCTCCCTCTCCCACGAGATATGCAGGATGGTGCTAAGTGCATTTTTCCATATTCTCCCCCATACATTGACTGTGGTGCTATGGCCAAAATTTGGCCATAGCACCACCTTGAATAACAAGGGTTACAGAGAACACAAAGTGATGGGAAGTGTTTCATAACTTAGTTTACATCTCCAACTAGATTTGTTGAAAATATCAGGGCGACACGCCCCCTCTCCCACGAGATATGCAGGATGGTGCTAAGTGTATTTTTCCATATTCTCCCCCATACATTGACTGTGGTGCTATGGCCAAAATTTGGCCATAGCACCACTTTGAATAACAAGGGTTACAGAGCACACAAAGTGATGGGAAGTGTTTCATAACTTAGTTCGCATCTCCAACTAGATTTGTTGAAAATATCAGGGCGACACGCCCCCTCTCCCACGAGATATGCAGGATGGTGCTAAGTGCATTTTTTCCATATTCTCCCCCACACATTGACTGTGGTGCTATGGCCAAAATTTGGCCATAGCACCACCTTGAATAACAAGGGTTACAGAGAACACAAAGTGATGGGAAGTGTTTCATAACTTAGTTTACATCTCCAACTAGATTTGTTGAAAATATCAGGGCGACACGCTCCCTCTCCCACGAGATATGCAGGATGGTGCTAAGTGTATTTTTCCATATTCTCCCCCATACATTGACTGTGGTGCTATGGCCAAAATTTGGCCATAGCACCACCTTGAATAACAAGGGTTACAGAGAACACAAAGTGATGGGAAGTGTTTCATAACTTAGTTTACATCTCCAACTAGATTTGTTGAAAATATCAGGGCAACACGCTCCCTCTCCCACAAGATATGCAGGATGGTGCTAAGTGTATTTTTCCATATTCTCCCCCATACATTGACTGTGGTGCTATGGCCAAAATTTGGCCATAGCACCACTTTGAATAACAAGGGTTACAGAGCACACAAAGTGATGTGAGGTGTTTCATAACTTAGTTTACATCTCCAACTAGATTTGTTGAAAATATCAGGGCGACACGCCCCTCTCCCACGAGATATGCAGGATGGTGCTAAGTGTATTTTTCCATATTCTCCCCCATACATTGACTGTGGTGCTATGGCCAAAATTTGGCCATAGCACCACTTTGAATAACAAGGGTTACAGAGAACACAAAGTGATGGGAAGTGTTTCATAACTTAGTTTACATCTCCAACTAGATTTGTTGAAAATATCAGGGCGACACGCTCCCTCTCCCACGAGATATGCAGGATGGTGCTATGGCCAAAATTTGGCCATAGCACCACCTTGAATAACAAGGGTTACAGAGAACACAAAGTGATGGGAAGTGTTTCATAACTTAGTTCGCATCTCCAACTAGATTTGTTGAAAATATCAGGGTGACACGCTCCCTCTCCCATGAGATATGCAGGATGGTGCTAAGTGCATTTTTTCCATATTCTCCCCCACACATTGACTGTGGTGCTATGGCCAAATTTTGGCCATAGCACCACCTTGAATAACAAGGGTTACAGAGAACACAAAGTGATGGGAAGTGTTTCATAACTTAGTTTACATCTCCAACTAGATTTGTTGAAAATATCAGGGCGACACGCTCCCTCTCCCACAAGATATGCAGGATGGTGCTAAGTGTATTTTTCCATATTCTCCCCCATACATTGACTGTGGTGCTATGGCCAAAATTTGGCCATAGCACCACTTTGAATAACAAGGGTTACAGAGCACACAAAGTGATGTGAGGTGTTTCATAACTTAGTTTACATCTCCAACTAGATTTGCTGAAAATATCAGGGCGACACGCCCCTCTCCCACGAGATATGTAGGATGGTGCTACGGCCAAAATTTGGCCATAGCACCACCTTGAATAACAAGGGTTACAGAGAACACAAAGTGATGGGAAGTGTTTCATAACTTAGTTTACATCTCCAACTAGATTTGTTGAAAATATCAGGGCGACACGCCCCTCTCCCACGAGATATGTAGGATGGTGCTACGGCCAAAATTTGGCCATAGCACCACCTTGAATAACAAGGGTTACAGAGAACACAAAGTGATGGGAAGTGTTTCATAACTTAGTTTACATCTCCAACTAGATTTGTTGAAAATATCAGGGTGACACGCCCCCTCTCCCACGAGATATGCAGGATGGTGCTACGGCCAAAATTTGGCCATAGCACCACCTTGAATAACAAAGGTTACAGAGAACACAAAGTGATGGGAAGTGTTTCATAACTTAGTTTACATCTCCAACTAGATTTGTTGAAAATATCAGGGCGACACGCTCCCTCTCCCACAAGATATGCAGGATGGTGCTAAGTGTATTTTTCCATATTCTCCCCCATACATTGACTGTGGTGCTATGGCCAAAATTTGGCCATAGCACCACTTTGAATAACAAGGGTTACAGAGCACACAAAGTGATGTGAGGTGTTTCATAACTTAGTTTACATCTCCAACTAGATTTGCTGAAAATATCAGGGCGACACGCCCCTCTCCCACGAGATATGTAAAATGGTGCTACGGCCAAAATTTGGCCATAGCACCACCTTGAATAACAAGGGTTACAGAGAACACAAAGTGATGGGAAGTGTTTCATAACTTAGTTTACATCTCCAACTAGATTTGTTGAAAATATCAGGGTGACACGCCCCCTCTCCCACGAGATATGCAGGATGGTGCTACGGCCAAAATTTGGCCATAGCACCACCTTGAATAACAAAGGTTACAGAGAACACAAAGTGATGGGAAGTGTTTCATAACTTAGTTCGCATCTCCAACTAGATTTGTTGAAAATATCAGGGCGACACGCTCCCTCTCCCACGAGATATGCAGGATGGTGCTAAGTGTATTTTTCCATATTCTCCCCCATACATTGACTGTGGTGCTATGGCCAAATTTTGGCCATAGCACCACTTTGAATAACAAGGGTTACAGAGCACACAAAGTGATGGGAAGTGTTTCATAACTTAGTTTACATCTCCAACTAGATTTGTTGAAAATATCAGGGCGACACGCCCCCTCTCCCACGAGATATGCAGGATGGTGCTAAGTGTATTTTTCCATATTCTCCCCCATACATTGACTGTGGTGCTATGGCCAAAATTTGGCCATAGCACCACTTTGAATAACAAGGGTTACAGAGCACACAAAGTGATGTGAGGTGTTTCATAACTTAGTTTACATCTCCAACTAGATTTGTTGAAAATATCAGGGCGACACGCCCCTCTCCCACGAGATATGTAGGATGGTGCTACGGCCAAAATTTGGCCATAGCACCACCTTGAATAACAAGGGTTACAGAGAACACAAAGTGATGGGAAGTGTTTCATAACTTAGTTTACATCTCCAACTAGATTTGTTGAAAATATCAGGGTGACACGCCCCCTCTCCCACGAGATATGCAGGATGGTGCTACGGCCAAAATTTGGCCATAGCACCACCTTGAATAACAAGGGTTACAGAGAACACAAAGTGATGGAAAGTGTTTCATAACTTAGTTCACATCTCCAACTAGATTTGTTGAAAATATCAGGGCGACACGCTCCCTCTCCCACGAGATATGCAGGATGGTGCTAAGTGTATTTTTCCATATTCTCCCCCATACATTGACTGTGGTGCTATGGCCAAATTTTGGCCATAGCACCACTTTGAATAACAAGGGTTACAGAGAACACAAAGTGATGGGAAGTGTTTCATAACTTAGTTTACATCTCCAACTAGATTTGTTGAAAATATCAGGGCGACACGCTCCCTCTCCCACGAGATATGCAGGATGGTGCTAAGTGCATTTTTTCCATATTCTCCCCCACACATTGACTGTGGTGCTATGGCCAAAATTTGGCCATAGCACCACCTTGAATAACAAGGGTTACAGAGAACACAAAGTGATGGGAAGTGTTTCATAACTTAGTTTACATCTCCAACTAGATTTGTTGAAAATATCAGGGCGACACGCTCCCTCTCCCACGAGATATGCAGGATGGTGCTAAGTGTATTTTTCCATATTCTCCCCCATACATTGACTGTGGTGCTATGGCCAAAATTTGGCCATAGCACCACCTTGAATAACAAGGGTTACAGAGCACACAAAGTGATGGGAAGTGTTTCATAACTTAGTTTACATCTCCAACTAGATTTGTTGAAAATATCAGGGCGACACGCTCCCTCTCCCACGAGATATGCAGGATGGTGCTATGGCCAAAATTTGGCCAAAGCACCACCTTGAATAACAAGGGTTACAGAGCACACAAAGTGCTGCGAAGTGTTTCATAACTTAGTTTACATCTCCAACTAGATTTGTTGAAAATATCAGGGCGACATGCTCCCTCTCCCACGAGATATGCAGGATGGTGCTAAGTGTATTTTTCCATATTCTCCCCCATACATTGACTGTGGTGCTATGGCCAAAATTTGGCCATAGCACCACTTTGAATAACAAGGGTTACAGAGCACACAAAGTGATGGGAAGTGTTTCATAACTTAGTTTACATCTCCAACTAGATTTGTTGAAAATTTCAATATATGGGAGAGTATAGGAGAAAAAAACGTTAAGCACCTTTTTGTATAGGTCATGGGAGAGGTGGCTTTACAACCTGATATTTTCACCATACTTAGCTGTAGACATGAACTAACTTATGAAACAATTCCCATCTCCGTATCTTGCCTGTAACCATAGCTACATTCGGAGGTGCTTAATATTGTTTCAATGTATGGGAAGTATAGGAGAGAAAAAACGTTAAGCACCTTTTTGTATAGGTCATGGGAGAGGTGGCGTATCAACCTGATATTTTTACCATACTTAGCTGGAGACATGAACTAACTTATGAAACAATTCCCATCTCCGTATCTTGCCTGTAACCATAGCTACATTCGGAGGTGCTTAATATTGTTTCAATATATGGGAGAGTATACGTAGGAGAAAAAAAAGTTAAGCACCTTTTTGTATAGCTCATGGGAGAGGTGGCATATCAGCCTAATATTTTCACCATACTTAGCTGGAGACATGAACTAACTTATGAAACAATTCCCATCTCCGTATCGTACCTGTAACCATAGCTACATTCGGAGGTGCTTAATATTGTTTCAATATATGGGAGAGTATAGGAGAAAAAAACGTTAAGCACCTTTTTGTATAGCTCATGGGAGAGGTGGCGTATCAACCTGATATTTTTACCATACTTAGCTGTAGACATGAACTAACTTATGAAACAATTCCCATCTCTGTATCTTGCCTGTAACCATAGCTACATTCGGAGGTGCTTAATATTGTTTCAATGTATGGGAAGTATAGGAGAGAAAAAACGTTAAGCACCTTTTTGTATAGGTCATGGGAGAGGTGGCGTATCAACCTGATATTTTCACCATACCTAGCTGTAGACATGAACTAACTTATGAAACAATTCCCATCTCCGTATCGTACCTGTAACCATAGCTACATTCGGAGGTGCTTAATATTGTTTCAATGTATGGGAGAGTATAGGAGAAAAAAATGTTAAACACCTTTTTGTATAGCTCATGGGAGAGGTGGCGTATCAACCTGATATTTTCACCATACTTAGCTGTAGACATGAAATAACTTATGAAACAATTCGTATCTCCGTATCTTGCCTGTAACCATAGCTACATTCGGAGGTGCTTAATATTGTTTCAATGTATGGGAAGTATAGGAGAGAAAAAACGTTAAGCACCTTTTTGTATAGGTCATGGGAGAGGTGGCGTATCAACCTGATATTTTTACCATACTTAGCTGTAGACATGAACTAACTTATGAAACTATTCCCATCTCCGTATCTTGCCTGTAACCATAGCTACATTCGGAGGTGCTTAATATTGTTTCAATGTATGGGAGTACGTATAGGAGAAAAAAACGTTAAGCACCTTTTTGTATAGCTCATGGGAGAGGTGGCGTATCAACCTGATATTTCACCATACCTAGCTGGGGACATGAACTAACTTATGAAACAATTCCCATCTCCGTATCGTACCTGTAACCATAGCTACATTCGGAGGTGCTTAATACTGTTTTAATATATGGGAAAGTATAGGAGAAGAAAACGTTAAGCACCTTTTTGTATAGGTCATGGGAGAGGTGGCGTATCAACCTGATATTTTTACCATACCTAGCTGTAGACATGAACTAACTTATGAAACAATTCCCATCTCCGTATCTTGCCTGTAACTATAGCTACATTCGGAGGTACTTAATATTGTTTTAATGTATGGGGGTGTATAGGAGAAGAAAACGTTAAGCACCTTTTTGTATAGGTCATGGGAGAGGTGGCGTATCAACCTGATATTTTTACCATACCTAGCTGTAGACATGAACTAACTTATGAAACAATTCCCATCTCCGTATCTTGCCTGTAACTATAGCTACATTCGGAGGTACTTAATATTGTTTTAATGTATGGGGGTGTATAGGAGAAAAAAACGCTAAGCACCTTTTTGTATAGGTCATGGGAGAGGTGGCGTATCAACCTGATATTTTTACCATACTTAGCTGTAGACATGAACTAACTTATGAAACAATTCGCATCTCCGTATCTCGCCTGTAACCATAGCTACCTTCGGAGGTGCTTAATATTGTTTCTGAATCAATGTATGGGAGAGTATAGGAGAAAAAAACGTTAAGCACCTTTTTGTATAGCTCATGGGAGAGGTGGCGTATCAACCTGATATTTTCACCATACCTAGCTGGGGACATGAACTAACTTATGAAACAATTCCCATCTCCGTATCTTGCCTGTAACTATAGCTACATTCGGAGGTACTTAATATTGTTTTAATGTATGGGGGTGTATAGGAGAAAAAAATGCTAAGCACCTTTTTGTATAGCTCATGGGAAAGGTGGTGTGTCAACCTGATATTTTCACCATACCTAGCTGGAGACATGAACTAACTTATGAAACAAATACCATCTCCGTATGTTGTCCGTAATCATAGCTACATTTGGAAGTACTTGATATTATTTCAATGTATGGGAGAGAATAAGAGAAAAGAAACACTAAACAGCTTCTTAAATAGCTCGTGGGAAAGGGGGCGTGTCGACCTAATATTTTCACCAGACCTAGCAGGGAGCTAACGTGAACTAATTGTCCATATGATACATAGATAAGTACATATACTTGTATGTATAGTCTGATGGAGGTGCTATAGAGGTGCTATAGACCTCTTGGTTACTGACCAGGGAATTTCACATTTTTTGTCTGTTACCAGAGGCTGTATAGTGACCATATCAAACTTATCAACACATGAATGTGCTATAGGCCTCGTGGGGACCATGTAGCTAAAAAGTGTCAATTTTGTTGCTGGTCACCACAGCCTCTCCAGTGCCCACATGATGCATCTTAGCTCGAATACAAATGCATGGACACACTCCTGGTAGTAATATGGTCATTTTGATAACAAACAGTGTAGATTTGGTCGCCAATCATAAATTCATTTAGGGTTAGGGTTAGCAGTTGGGGTTATGGTTAGGTGCAGTGTCATATCAAACTTATGAAACACTACTACAGATGTCCCAACAAACTCCTGGAAGTAGTATGGTCCTTCTGATTACAAACAAGATATGTTTTGTCGCCAATCAAAATTTCTCCCCAGTGCCCAATGGCAAATATAATATTGCATATACTTTTGTATGTACATTCCAACGTAAGTGCAATACACCTTGTGGTGATCACTCAGGTAATTTCACATTCTGTTGCTGGTCACCAAGGGCTGCCCAGTGTCCGTGCCAAACTCACAAATGTAATTTCGAATGCATACACACTGTCCTGAGTGCGCTATAGGCCTCGTGGTGACAAGCAAAAAAATGTCAATTTTATTTCTTGTCACCATGGCCTCTCCTGTGTACACGATGCATCGATCTATTATGCACTATTTTATATATAATTTTATAATCAAGGACCAAATGTAACACATAGTTTATATATACATATGTACACAATTATATACATGTGACAGTACCTATTAATTTGATTTTAATTAATTATTAATTGAGCAACGAATAGAGAAACTGTAAACAGAATAGTAATAAAAACACACACTGCTGATCAACTGTATCCATTCTATTGTCATCTTTTCATTCGAGTTAATCTATAAATATATCTGAGAATGTCATCAAACAGCCAAAGTGCTAAGATGACACCAAATATAAAACACAGTAAGAACACCGTCATTCTTCTGTGTTTCTTCGTCCAACTGTTTATAGCGAGCAGTGGAGATGTTCTAAAAACAGCAAAAGAAAATAGGGCAAGCCACTTGTGATGACGCAGGCAGTGCTAACTCATAAGCTGTAGTTTATTGATGCTAGCAGAGACAATGTGCAGCTTCAACATCCACATTCCACCATGGATGGGATTGACACAGCTCACAACTCGAAATGGTTGAGCATTCCAAGACGTAATATAAGTTGTGTGTGTGTGTGTGTGTTTGTGTGTGTGTGTGTGTGTGTGTGCATACTCTATGCAGGATGTTAAAGTGGAACAACTCACCTAGATTCAAAAACAAGGATATACTTGAGCATAATGTGGTCATTGTTCCTTACAACGTAGTATTTTTCTGGGATGTTACCAAGTCCACCCCTGGAGGGAGTGGATCGTCCAGGGAGGGAACAGCCCACAGAGGGATGGTCCACTATAGCACACATCGCTACACAGTTCAAGGGAGAGTGGAACGATCCTTTAGGCCATGTGGAGCCTACAAGGCTGAAGTTCATTGCCACTGATAATTCACTACTGAAGTAGGTCCCCTCACCAAATAAGGACGTCTATAAGAACAGATGTCAGATATGTGTCTAGAGTATACATGCATACACAAGCACTCACTCACTCACACACACACACACACACACACACACACACACACACACACATACACACGAACACACACACACACACACACACACACACACACACACACACACACACACACACTGCATTTCTCTCACTTTATTCAAGTGACCAAGTAGTCCATTGTTTAGTATCGAAAAGAAATTTTCCAGTTTACTGCCGTGGAAGGCATGGAAAGACCCATACTCACTGGTCAGTTGGTTGAAATTAGTCCTCTTCTCTTCACTGGTGATAACACGGAATATTTGCGTTGGTGAAAACCCTTTGTTAGCTTGGGTTCCAACTTCCCCAACAATCCTTGCCCACTGGAGGAGGGTGAGGACAACACAACACAAAAGGATAAGGTTTTGAGTTGGGAATAATGTTGAGAGGAACAAGTACGTATGTAGGTAGAACTGGGTAATTCAGGATACCAGGGTAATTTGGGACACTGGAGTAATTCAGGACACCGGGGTAATTTGGGACACTGGAGTAACTCAGGATACCAGGGTAATTTGGGACACTGGAGTAATTCAGGATACCAGGGTAATTTGGGATACTGGAGTAATTCAGGACACCGGGGTAATTTGGGACACTGGAGTAACTCAGGATACCAGGGTAATTTGGGACACTGGAGTAACTCAGGATATCAGGGTAATTTGGGACACTGGAGTAATTCAGGACACCGGGGTAATTTGGAACACGAGGGTTATTTGAAACACCTGACTTTCAACAACCTCAATACTGAGCTACTGATCCAAATTCAAGCCAATAACACCTCCACACTCCAACACAGTTCAACATTATCAGTGTGCATAGATACCCATCCTACATTACCCCGTGTCCCACATTGAATTGAGTTTAATTGAATTGGATTGAATTAATTTCTTCCATATCCCTACACATACATACTTACATAGATACATATGCTCCCCTGATGCATAATGAACGAATGAAGAATAGATATTGCTGGCTACTGTGGTGGGACATTATGACAAAATTGTATCTCACGTGTTATTCTATGCTTGCTAACCTCAGCACTGGAAGTGTGTTCAAGGCGGAACTGCCTCTTCACCAATATCCAGTGAAGCAAATCCCACACACATTGGTCTACATTTTCTTTAGATACAATTTCTGCCAATTTGGGGATCTTCTTGAAATCCTTCTTCTAAAACGTAATTATGAATAGAATCCAGTACATCACAGACTGTAATGATTGTTGTACTACCATGGTGAAAATAATCACTGGTATAGTATATACGTCACACGTGTTTTTCCACACACACACACACACACACACACACACACACACACACACACACACATCACCTACGTTTGATTGGATGAGCCTATTCCCACCCCACGACATGCATATGGTCTATACTCTCAAGGAACCAGCTAGAGACTGTTGGGTAATGCCAGATAGAACATAAGTGCGTGCTACGTACGTACAAGAGCGACTATGTCCTTTGTTCTCTGAGCTTGCATCTGATCTGCGTACATACTCGGAAATGGTCTCAAAACTGAATCGTATCTGTAGCTATGAGCGGAACTCCACGTTAAGCATACAAGGAAATCGGCTGCTAGTAAATCTCCATTCAGTACGCTAATCACATCTTCCCTCACGACGTTCGTGTCGTCCATTTTGGGAAATATTGCGCAATAGATAAATTTTTATCACAATTTGGGTCGCTAGGGGTCAGTAGTGGTGCTGAAAGGGTAACCAGGGACGGTAGGGGTGCTAGGGGATAAAATTTTCAACTTTTCAATCTCTTCTTCAAGATCCTCCAATTGTTCAGCAAGTAGAGTCTAAGTGGATAAACTAACCAATTTGCATTTAATAAAAAACGCAGATTATGGCAATAATGTCAATTACCTTTGCATTTTTGACAATTTTCTTTGCTGCTTTTGGGAAGAGGTTGTCAATGTTATCAACTAATTCCTTAACTGTAGCTTGCACTAAATCTTGTGGGGTCTTGTAACCAGCAGCATAAAGCTGTCTTGCTCTTCCCTGTCAGAGGACAAGGATGAAATGCCGAGTGACAGTGGACACAAGACAATCAGGATATCATCAGGATACTATCAGGATATCATCAGGATACTATCAGGATACAACCAGGATACCATAAGGATCCCATCAAGGTACTATCAGGATACCAAAAGGATACCATAAGGATCCCATCAGGATACTATCAGGATCCCATCAGGATACTATCAGGATACCATCAGGATACTATCAGGATACCATCAGGCTGACCTGTTTCATTTCGGGGATCTCCAGCAGTGGCACCATGTCAATGCTGACTGCAAAGGTCAGTCGTTTGACCAATGTTGGCAGGAGAAGATGAACCGCCCACAACTCTGGAAGTTCCTAAAGAACGCAAAGGGGTTAATCATACCACACACACAAACACACACACACACACACACACACACAAACACACACACACACACACACACACACACACACACACACATGCACACACACCACATACCTTTGTAAAATGAACCAAGCAGGAGGCAAATGATGAGCTCGATTGTAAGAGAGTTTGGAGGAATCCTCGCGAACACTGAAACTGTTCAGACACCATCCACACACCTCTGCTGCTGTCAACCCGGAGCAAGGACCTCAACATGATGCTCAGGAAGAACTTGTGGTACACGAGTGTCATGTCAGGTGACTGTGAACAGGTAGCAAAATAGACACTAACTACAGTGTTGGCTGGCAAGCCATGTTGAACACACTAGTTTTTTTCCTGTTCCAGTGGCATTACGAGACAGCACACTCTCCCTGACTCCAATCAATTCTGAAATTTTCTGCTCTTCAGGGGACAATTTAGCAAACTTCAAAGAAGAAGTCCAACACTACAACTAGCAACACCTTTATACTTGCAATATACTTCAGTGATGCAGTAATGTAGTAATCACTACTGTCACCATCACACCTGCACTTTCATCATCACACCATCACTCATGCCCTCACCATCACACCAGCACACATTCTCACCATCACACCAGCATTTTCACCAGCACTCACACCCTCACCATCACTCCAGCACTTCCACCATCACTCATACCCTCACCATCACTAGCACTTCCACCATCACTCACACCCTCACCATTACACTAGCACACATCCCTACCATCACACCAGCACTTCCACCATCACACCAGCACTCCACCATCACTCACACCCTCACCATCACACTAGCACACCTCACCATCACACCAGCACTCACACTCTCACCATCACACCAGCACTCACACTCTCACCATCACACCAGTACTCACACTCTCACCATCACACCATCACCCACACACTCACCATCACACCAGCACTCACACACTCACCATATCAAGATAGACCATCCAGTTTGGCTGAATGTTGTGTACTAGATCAGGGGGTGTGGCCAGATAAAGAAGGTGGAGCTCCGATGATAGCACCAGACACCGTTGAGCCTCCTTCATGCTGGCAAACACATGATGAGCCACCCCAATGTCCAGGGTGCCTTTGTAGGTGGCCCAGCCCAGTCTGGTCACTTCGAGACAATGTTCACCAATGGATTTATCCAGTTTAGATTTGAGGTAGCCTCTGGAAATGAGGATCTCCAGGTTGTGTAGCACTTCTCTATGAATATCATTATGCGAGAGTTGAACACTCAACAACGTTTGATTGGTCATTTCAAGTAGACTGCTTCTGTTCTTGACAAGCTACAGAGAAGGGAGGCATCCCTCACATCCAATGTCCAATAGAGGTCCAAAACCACATTCCTGACCGGACCCCTCCACAACAACCCCAAGACTCGTGTCTCCAGACCAACTACTCCAAGTACATGGGAGAAGGTCTGGCAACACAAGACCAATGGTTCCCAGCGAAACAACTTGCACCCTGGGAGTATACACACTACTTGAAATTCCCTTCAGTGAGAGTGTTCTTATTAGATCTCACTTTGAGTGCAATGCTTTCCAGAATGAGAGAGGTGAGTGCCCTCTTGTTGGCACCGAGGAGGCGACTGGCACAGTGGTCCATTCCACTGGTCAACATGGACATTACCTGTGGTGACCGGTTAAGACAAGTCAAATACAAAAGCATGCTTACATGCTCGCACATCCACATATTCGGGACTGTCATGCCCTGCCACACCCCTGCCACACCTTTTTTCTATCGAGTGGTGGAACAATCAGAATACTTTCCCCGGTGGAGGTGAACCCAGCCCTCCCCGCCCGGCCGGCCATTTGCTTGTATTGACTCTTTGAAATGAACTGAGACCCAATGTACGGTGAGCGAATGATGACCCTATGATGGATGGATGGAGATGATGATCAGGCAGTGATGGATGGAAGATGATGATCAGACAGTGATGGATGGAGGATGATGATTAACAGTAATTGATCAATGATTACGATCAGTCAGTAATGGATGGAGGATAAGTATCAGTGATAGCTGCAAGTTCAGCACCTTTTAGCAGGCAGATTGACTCCAGCGGCCAGTGTCGATGTGCATGTGATGACAGAGATGGTTCCTTCAAGGTAAGCTTCCTCCACAAGCCTTCTCTCCTCTGTGGACAGACCAGAATGATGATAGGCCACTCCAAAGGGAAGGGTCTTGGTCAGAACTGGACAAAGCCCTACAAGATGGGATAAAACCCAATCACACAGTCAAGACCCAAGGTCATCAAAATCTACTCGCAAATGTTGAGAATTTGAGTTCAAGTTAAACACACAAACCAGAGGCTTCAAGCTTCAAAGTCGTCATTAGAGCAGCTTTTTCTTCTCTCCGGTGTTCTTCAAAAGACCTATCAAAAGACACACATGCAATGACACCTCCAGTGAGAACACAGCAATGGAAGCATGTATGTACGCAAATTAAACATGCATGCACACACACATACGTATACATACAAGTGCATCTATTGGTACATTACATTAACACACAAGAGTGTACATGACACACAGAGTTCACCTTGGCATGTGTGTAGCCAGTAGGAGAGCTACATTCTGACAATTCCTCTTTGAGGCACAGAACACCAAACACGCTTCTTTGGGGATGACTTCTAGAATCAGAGGCAGTAGCTGGTCTCTGTCAACCTCCTTCACAGTGTGAGAAGCAGAGAACATTCACAGATAAAGATATATTGATGCATGTGTGTGTGTGTGTGTGTGTGTGTGTGTGTGTGTGTGTGTGTGTGTGTGTGTGTGTGTGTGTGTGTGTGTCCGTCCGTCCGTGTGTGTGTGTGTGTGTGTGTGTGTGTTTGTGTGTGTGTGTGTGTGCAACCACACCCACAAAAAACCCACACACATGTTCACACACACACTACACACAACCCACCCACACAACCCACCCACACACCACACACACACACCTTCAATTTCTCGTTCCTGGGTACTACTCTAAAAGGACACATATCGACTGTACCATCTTCTCTGTATACAACTTGATATAGAGCACCATCAACCTTACAATACTCCACAAGGTCAACCTTCACACGGAGAGAGACAGAGTACAATATAAATACACTAGCAAACAGGTGCCTAGGACCTTGTGGTGACCAGCAATTGTATTATTCCCTGTGGTCACCAAGGCCTACCCAGGGTCTAACTTTGACGCTTTACAACACAATAAGAGGTGAATCATATTACTAACTAGCAATCTAGTTGTGTGTGTGTCAGGATGTGCTGCTGTACTCACAGGTCGGAAGGAGTCAGTGAAGACAGCTGCATCTAGGAAGGAGCCAAGGTGGTGAGGGTTGCTAAGGGTCGCACTCATCCCAATTATGTGCGTGTGCGGACTTGAGAATCTTATCTTCACGAGACATGCCTCCAGTATCGCACCACGCCCTTCTTCACCTAACATGTGGAGCTGTAGGAATGGAGGGAGAAGACACAGCCATGACTTCAAGGATGATAGAGGTGCACCCATACCCACACCCAACCACCCACCCCCACACACCCAAACACACACACACACACACACACACACACACACACACACACAACCACCACCCCCCACACACACAACCCCCCCCCCACACACACAGTACAGTAGGCTGACCTCGTCAATAATGACTAGTCCAATGGAGTCCATCTTACCACACTCAATCAACGAATTAACTAGACCATTTCCCTAAAATAGAAATACACTTATAGTAACAAATTAGCTGACATGTGAAACAAGGACGTGTAGTACAGCGAACAAATATTAACCATTAGCATGGACATCACACACACACACAGTTGGAAGTGAACACCTTCTCGATTGTTGCTATGAACAAAGTGTTTCTTCTCCTCCTCGCTCTTGGAGGGATCCTGCCCTTGCTTGAAGCATACTCGTCGACAGCGAACCCTAGAGCCTCGGCAAAATCCAACAGCTGCCTGACCTGCAGAATAAGTACATCTGGTATCACAACCAGACCTGTACTGGTAGTAACAAGTGTGGATACAGTCCACCACAGCTCCAGGTACTAGTAGTGTAGAGACAGTCCACCACAGCTTCAGGTACTAGTAGTGTGGAGACAGTCCACCACAGCTTCAGGTACTAGTAGTGTGGAGACAGTCCACCACAGCTTCAGGTACTAGCAGTGTGGAGAGAGTCCACCACAGCTCCAGGTACTAGTAGTGTGGAGACAGTCCACCACAGCTTCAGGTACTAGTAGTGTGGAGACAGTCCACCACAGCTCCAGGTACTAGAAGTGTGGAGAGAGTCCACCACAGCTTCAGGTACTAGTAGTGTGGAGCAGTCCACCACAGGTCCAGGTACTAGTAGTGTGGAGACAGTCCACCACAGCTCCAGGTATTAGTAGTGTGGAGCAGTCCACCTCAGTTGTTGGTCCCCACCGTCTAGCATTCCTCGCACAATAGTGGCCGAACCTCAGCCTTTAATCCATCCCACTAAATTCTACATTTCCTTTTATTCGACCTTACACAAAACCTGAAATGAGTCCATCCCAGTCAGCTACTGGTATGGCTAATTGGAGAATTGAATGTACCTTTTCTTGGACAATGGACACAAATGGTAGAACGAACAGCACATCTTTCTTCTTCAGTAAGATTTCCTGGAGCAGCAGTATCTCAGCTACCAGCGTCTTCCCTCCACTGGTGGGGAGAGAGTATAGCAAGTTCTTCCCATTCAACAGTTCAGGTAAGCGAAGGCATTGCTCCTGCCACTCTAAGACAGAAACAAAAGGCTGAAAGGCCACACAGGGGAGACTGTACTACACGACCTCCGCCACTGAGATTATAAAGGTTTACAAACTGATATTACACGTATCATCTATATGATATTATACGGACAGGTTAGATTAGATGATGTGAGAATGTAGTGGTAACAAGTACAGAGTTTTAAGCATAGCTACTCTGAAATACCTACGTATGGTTTAGTACACTGCATTCACTTCACTGATTCTCAAGGTTTTACTCACACCTAATGTCCACACCCCCACTCACCATGGATGACCACACCCCCACTCACCATCGATGACCCCACCCCCACTCACCATGGATGACCCCACCCCTACTCACCATGGATGACCACACCCCCACTCACCATGCATGGACGTCCCCACCCCCACTCACCATGGATGACCCCACCCTCACTCACCATGGATGACCACACCCCCACTCACCATGGACATCCCCACCCCCACTCACCATGGATGACCCCACCCCCACTCACCATGGACGTCCCCACCCTCACTCACCATGGATGTCCCTACCCCCACTTACCATGGATGTCCCTACCCCCACTCACCATGGATGACCCCACCCCCACTCACCATGGATGACTCTGCTCTCACTCACCATGGATGACCCCACCCCCACTCACCATAAAGACTCTTAATTCCTCTCAAAGACTCAAACAGTTCTTTCACCCTCATTGGCAGGCCGAAGAAGGTCCCCTCACTGCTAGAATCATTGATGGGCATGGTGGATGCAGGGTACTTCCCCTGCTGGCCACAGTCTTCCTGGTTGTCTATCTCCTGTGAATACAGCGACGAGGCCAGCATGAATCCTGGACTGGGGTGACACTCGGTGGGGACAGTGGTCACAGGGGTAGTTCGCTCGACTGTTGGGACGGTCTCCTTGCTCCCCACCCCCAAGGGAGTGGAGCACAAGGACGGTGTCTGTAACCTCACCAGTAGGTCTGCTCCACAGTCCACTGTCAGTGAGGTGTTGTTGTGAGTAGAAAATGAGAAATCCACAAGGTCTTCTGGACAAAGCCCACGCATCAGCTCTTCCGTGTTCTCATCCATTGTAGAATCCATGTTGTCCACCGAAGAATGACCTTCATTTGAGGCTACTTCCTGAATATTCACCTCTGCTCTTTCCTCGAGGGTTGGCGGGCTCTCCGCGACTACATCTATCTCCTCCAGTTCATTCTGCTCCAATTCCAAGGTGCTCTCGCAGTTCAATGTGAATGAGTTAGTTGTACACAAAACACTGTCTTCCTCAACCCTGTCCGGTACTGCACGACCATCTTCGGCTGTTGAACTATTTGTACTCCTTTGTTTGGTAGACTTACTGTTCCTCTTTCTCTTTCGTCTCCTGGTCACCAGCATGCCGGCCTCGCGCAGCCGGACGCACCGCCAGCTTCACCTCTGCACAAGTACAACCGCTCGCATACACAAAATGGCGCCCGTACACTCAGAAAGTGGCTGCTATTGGGAACTTCCCCATCTACGTACATAATCGCGCTGTACCGTTGAAGTCTGCGCGGCCAAGAGGTTTCGTCGAGTTCTCGTGATAATGTGCAAGGACTGTTTGAATGTGAAGTGCCCTGATCGTGTGAGTGGTCTGGCTTGCTTGTTTGGTGTTGTCCAAATTGTTGATACTTCATTCAATCATGGACTTCGAATCCTCATTCAATATACAGAGGTTTATTCCTTATGTTGGGAAATCGAATTATCTGCTTGACAGAATACTCAGGAAATTAAAACACACAAACAAATAAACAAATACTATTAATGTTATTTGTTAAATCAGCAGTTTGATAGATAAATTTGGCTAGATGAATTATTTCAACAGGAAGTCCCTTCAGCAGTGAATAGCGGGTCTTCCGGGGGTTGATGTCTGTCCTTTACTTCTGAGGTCAAATGTATTCATTTTATTCTTGCCCCTCCCCTCAGGGTACCAGCTGTTTAGAGAAAGGGTCTTATTTGATGAACTTCAAAGGGTGCTCTAATTGTAAGGCTCTTGGCTTCATCAAGGAAACGAACAGAGAAGAGACAGAAGAAGACGATGAGGAAACAGTGACATATACACGTACGTGTGTAGGCTATGCTACATGATGGCTACCAAGTGTAGCAGCCTGTAATGCCACCATGATACCTGTAGTGTGTTGCAAACTGTAGTATTTGAACCATCATAAATAATATGGTAGAATCCATACTACCAAACTAGTCTAGCAGTGCCATACATTATCCTCCATTTTATTACTCTAACTTGACACTAAATTCATTTGAACACATTGTAGGCTCTATCAATTTTTTTCCTTCAATTTTTAGATGTTTGCAAAAATTGTGGACACTTAATAGCTACACACACCTACACCTTCAGCCAAGACGGGGAATTTCAGGTAAAATATAAATGTATATTTGATCGTTCATGGTGTTATACATGAGTGTGTCACAGTTTGTGTTTATACATGTCTGTGAATGTATGTGCATGCCCATGCCACGCCCACTTCATGTGTGCCACACCCACCACACTACCTTCACTCCACCCAGGAATACTCAATGGAATGTCTTCTTTGTGGCCATGGCAACTCCACCAATAGCATTTTGCCACATGACCCGAGAGAGAAAATGCTATTTTGAACCAGGGCAGGAAGAATACTGTGTTTCTTTCAATAACCTTTCAATAACACTTTCAATAAACTTCTGTAATAACACACAATTTTGAAAACTATGTTTGTTGTTTTCCGAGTAATTGTAAATGATACACAATTATTCTACCGAAAAAGTCTGAACTTGTGTTAAACTGTAGCTTGTAACACTTGTGGAACTCGGAATGTTCAAATTGGAAGACCTGCATACACAAACAGAGAACGAACACGTGAATGTGACCACATCATGATAACCAAACTTATACACCACCGCACACCATTCTTGAGTAGACAGTGACCAACAA
Source organism: Chondrilla cf. caribensis (assembly GCA_964020155.1). Taxonomy (NCBI): domain Eukaryota; kingdom Metazoa; phylum Porifera; class Demospongiae; order Chondrillida; family Chondrillidae; genus Chondrilla; species Chondrilla cf. caribensis. The sequence goes on from OZ026560.1 coordinate 4,940,092, forward strand.
AATCACTATAAATACACAATAATAAGGAACGCCAACGCTGTAAGTTGAATAAAAAAAAAATTCTTTGAATTTTCTCTCATATTCTATAACCTCCCAGTTGTGTTAAATATTTAACACTTCAAAGTTACTATTTTTAGCAGGTATGTATCCGAGAACAGTGGATTTTCCAGCAAAAATATGGCAAATACCTCATGATCACTAAAATGTGCTGAATGCTAACTGATCAGCCAACCGGATGCAAGGCGATGACATCCCCGAATAACTTAACACCTCCTCAAGAAACAATTAGGGTAGCAATAAACCTTCAACAATTACACTTCAAGCAGAGAACCTCCTTGACCTCATTGGGTTGGCCTGCAGTTTGCTATGAGATCACAACCCACTCCAGACCGCCCACAGCAGGTGGTGGGGGTGGGTGCTTACGGGTGGTGGGTGGTCTAGCTCATCCAGACACTACTTCCCGTTCAAATAACCCAATTTGGCAAATTGAAGGATTCCAATTAAGCAAATACAAAATTAAAACGTCATACCCTCTACCTGAAGTGAGTTGATGTCTCTGGGGTAAAATTGTTGTAAAGTGTCCAATTCATTACCATCATTGCCACCCAATAGTAGACAATCTGTTGCTGCAAATCCACCTTGAAATTTGATTTCAGCTTTAGATATGGAAACTGGAATGGGAAACTCAATCACCACAAACTGTGGGATACCCTACAGTGACAGGCATGATTCAAAAAAAATTGTAACATAGACATGAACATGGACCATGTAATAGGTTCACAAGACGAACACACGCACACACACACACACACACACACACACACACACACACAACACACACACAAACACACACACACACACACACACACACACACACACACACACACACACACACACACACACACTTGATCTGAGTTCCAGCATGTTTCATCATTGCCGTCAAACATGAACTTTTTCCCATACTCCTTTACATCTCTGTTCAACACAGAACTCACTCTAAGTAAAACAATATGACATCTCTCACAATACATATACATACAGGATTGATCATTCATTAAAAATGAGTTTTTATACGTTGACAATAGAGCGAAGGACCAACAAATTGTACAGTTAGTATCATATAAGGTACAATATCAGTTCTATCGTGGCTTTCAGCGTTCGAAATTCCATGTTGACCTGGAAAACATGATGTTGATGTTCAACCGCGTGGACAAAGTTCGACCCTATTACATTAGTTAGTGTATTAGTCCGTGTCCGGATAATTGCTAAATCTGGGGCAATCAAAGCTGACTACACTCATCGCCTAGTCGTGGAAAGCCACTCACTTCACCTTACAGTTCTGCAGGGCTACCAATGGGTATTCTCCCCCGTCATCCATGCTACCTCGTTCCTTCGACGGGTGGTTACAGCGTGTACTCCCGTCCCGTGGTTCCATATTAGGAGGTTATTGTATACATAGCGCGAACCGGAAAGAAACAAAATGGACGTCTTGGATTTTTCAACGAAGATCGTAGCTAGACATTGAGATTTTGTTTGAAGGCGTATTCACCGGCTGCTTTGAAATCAACGAGGTGTCACAAGGCCCTCAGATTCCTACAGGTGTACCAGTTGTACCCGTTTCTCGTGAGAATGTCCGGTAAAAGCCGCCAAAGGAGTAATACGGGTGGAAGCCAAGATCTCAGCCGACCTAGGAGTGCTCAGCCTAAGAAGAACCCCAGAAAACTGGTCGAGAAGATCGATGATCTTCGTCGAAAGGGAGCTGAAGTTGATTCTGCGTTCCATGAAGTAATGGGGATTAGGACTGAAGTGAGGGATGCTTAAATATTCGTTTTTTTATTGTAATGCCTTGTGAATATTTGTACTGGTCGAATTCTGTGTTCACTGATCGGGTATTAGGTTCATACCCAACAGTTTTGAAGACGTATTGGAAACTTAATTCCCAGATGACCATTAATCAGGAATTGATTAAATTGATTTGTACCTGGGTGTGTGATTGTGATCATGTAGCAATTATAACGTGATACTCAAGTCTTGTTCCGTTTGTAGAATAACAGCTATTTGATTTGCACACAAACACACATCATGAACCTGTATTTACACATGCATGCACACGTGCACACACACACACACACACACACACACACACACACACACACACACACACACACACACACACACACACACACACACACTACACACACACACACACACACACACACACACACACACACACACACACACAAACACACACACACACACACACATACACACATCATGTTCGTACACATGGTCAGGCTCACATATACACCGATAATCAGTGCAGTGTACACAATACCCTCTTGTATTGGCTGTTTGTAGTACTTGTAGGATTCATAGTTCACATACCATGGATTGCCCCCTTTATGGCAAACACACAGTTAGCATGTATCAGAACAACCTGGAGATAGAGTGCTGTATGTTCAGTCATATGGTGTATATAATATGTGGTCTGAGTGTGTGTGTGTGTGTGTGTGGTGTGTGTGTGGTGTGGTGTGTATGTGTGTGTGTGTGTGTGTGTGTGTGTGTGTGTGTGTGTGTGTGTGTGTGTATGTGGTGTGATAGGTGTGTGTGTGTGTGTGTGTGTGTGTGTGTGTGTGTGTGTGTGTATGTGGTGTGATAGGTGTGATAGGTGTGTGTGTGTGTGTGTGTGTGTCAGCCTCAGACAGGTGCATTACCCGGTGTCAGTACTGCAGGGTGCTTATCACCTCTGAACAAAACTGACCAAACCTCTAGCTGTAACAGGAACATATCATCAGGTTTCTGGTGTTTAAAAAGTTTCTATTGAATGTGTAGGCTGTACAAGTGCATACCAGTGCATTCCAACCCATCCCAATGCCTTCAGAAGTCCCTCAACTGTATAGTCTCAAATGGATATTATATCACAAGGATGTGTGTGTCCTAGGTGATTTTTCAACTTACTGGATGTGGGTGTGGCACTCATATGTAGTGGGTGTGTCTGTCATGGGTATATTGTCGCTTTCATGATGTGGGTGTGGCACTCACATGCAGTGGGTGTGTAAATCACAACACTATACATGGCATAATGACCTCACATCACTCAGACCTCACTATGTAGTGTAATTGAAATCCACTTACATTTTTACAACTGGTCATGTGTGCGTAGTTTGTATTAAAGTATGCAAGCGTACATAGTGTGTGGGTGTGGGTGTGTATATACTGTATATATAATACTGTAGTGTGTCATGTGTCTGTGTGTATATATTGGTGATATAGTGTGTTTGTATATTATGTAGTATTAGAGTGTATGTGTCTGTGTACGTATGCATATGATGCTGTAGTGTGTAGTATTGGAGTGATGCATATTATATGTGTAGTGCAGTGTGGGTGTGCAGGTGTGTTATTCATAAGGGTACCTTAAGGTGTGGTTGTAATCCATTTGTTATCAGATGTGTCAGTTTGCTTGGTTGCCATGGATGTGCCAGTAGACAAATGATGTAGTAATGGCCTATCACTTCTAGGGGGTCATTATCAGTAATGACCTCAACTGGTTTACTGAGCTCTTCAATAACCAGGCCAGCAAGAGAGGGTGTTGTAGGTTGAACTTTGTACTTCCTGACCTTACTAAACCCTGCTGGTTAGTATAGGTATCTAAAAGACTGTTCCTCATGGGATGATTAATGTGGTGTACCTTGACCCCTAATACTGTGATGTACCTTGACCCCTAATACTGTGGTGTACCTTGACCCCTAATACTGTGGTGTACCTTGACCCCTAATACTGTGAATGTGGTATACTTCTCTCATAACTCTTCACTTTCAGTTGTACCTCTGTGTGAGTATGCCCTTCTTCTCCCCTGCTCACACCTTTCCTCCCCCCCCCCCTTCAGATCACCAACAAGCTGAAACCTCATGGATCGATGCCAGTTTTGACAGGCGATGCACCATTCGATGCCTTCGGTAACAACATGGCCCTCCCCCCTCCCCAGCCCTACAACCAGTTCCCCTCGACGCTGCCTCATCCTTCTCCAGTGGCCAATGGACCCAATCTCAACTATCCAGTTTACACAACGTAAGTTCCTCATACTGTACATATTGCATGTACTTCCTGTGGGAGTGGTTTTCTACTTCCTGTATGACAGTGGGTATTACTTCCTAAGTGATGTGTGGGTTTTACTTCCTGTGTGATGTGTGGATATTACTTCCTGTGTGACCACGCCTCCCTCTCCCCTGCAGTGTGGACAGCTACCCCACCCCTCCAACCACTCCTGCCTCAGTGTCTGTACAAGCAAGGTGCGTTGAAGCCAACTGTTCATCCAAACCTTGCCATCCACTGACGTGGGAGGATAGTGTACCTTGTCTACCTTTTCCAGTTGATCTGGTTGTAGGCGTGGAGTTCCTGGTTATGGCGGAGCATATAACTGTTTTCAACATTACCTCTTAATTCCAAACTGGTTCATCTCAATAGCATGTAAATGTAATGATGTAATGAATTCCAGCAAACCATGTATTGATGTGGTTTAAATTGATTAGAAATGAAACAGCTAAAGCTCTAGTGTATCCAGGCTAGTGTATCCATGCTAGTGTATCCAGGCTAGTGCGTACCACTGGTAGTGTCCTGACAAGGCGGACCTGGTCTATACTGAGGTACCCTACCAGGCACTGTTGTTGCTACCGACCTACCTATGTATATCGCTCTCAGTGCTATCTCCTTTTCACACTGTTTATTTGTACTCTGCTCTTTTGACAGAAATGAACATGTGGACAGATTTATTGGCAATAATTTGACCAGGTAACTTTGAAAGCTAGTGGTTGTAAGGTGTATACATGTACAGTATGTAATGTGGACACTACCACGCACAAACACACATGCACACCTGCATGCAAGACACACACAAACTACATGCACAACACACACAAGGAACACACACACACACACACACACACACACACACACACACACACACACACACACACACACACACACACACACACACACACACACACACACACACACACACACACACACACACACACACACACACACACACACACACACACTTTGTTCCAATCCCTTAGACATAAGTCGGATTCCAATTTGATTCAAAGTCTCCTTCAAGCTGATACCCTGCAGCAGGACGTCCAGCCCTTACCCTCCCACCACCCCCTACCCCATCAACCCCCACTCCAGTCCTCCAACCAATCTCCAAATCTCGCCATGTCGTACTCTGGTCCATCTACGGCACTGTCCCACAGTAAACCGAGCGGTCAGGTGTGGGGGCGCTCTCTCCCCGGGGACGTGTTCAGGAGACAGAGAAGTGAGTGTATTGTGCCAATCTGTACACAGACACACTACCACAGTGCCTACTGGGTAGCTGTGTATGACATGAACAGAAACTGACTGTGAACTATTTCTTCAATTTGTTGCTTTTTGCTTTTTATCAGGTAACAAGCCACCGTACACACCTTCCTCTCCCAAGGTACTTATATTTTGTGTGCATGGACACTTGTTAGCATATGTTGCACGCGCGTGTGTTTGTGTGTGTGTGTGTGTGTGTGTGTGTGTGTGTGTGTGTACATGCATATATTCGTCTGTGTTCTTTTGTTCCATTCTTTAGACTTTGAGAGCAAGAAAACACGTCTCCACTAATATCCCACCGAGGTGAGATTAGCATGGCATTCATGACACACATACACACACACACACACACACACACACACACACACACACACACACACACACACACACACACACACACACACACACACACACACACACACACACACACACACACACACACACACACACACACACACACACACACACACACACACACACACACACACACACACACACACACACACACACACACACACACACACACACACACACACACACTGCTCATTGCTCACTACTTATGCTTTCTTCCCTGCATATTCTTCCTCTGCTTTAGCTATGACCACTTGCCCTCATACCCCCTGTCTCCAATGCACTACAGCAACTCGTTCAAAGGATCAACATCGTCTCTTCCTGACTTGAGTGATGCTGATTTCCCCTGTGGCCTGACCACGCCCATCGATAACGACGAGACCTCAATGGAAGGTTTTGGAACGAACCAAGAGACAAGCACCACAATGCCAAAGGACTTCGACAGCGACCTCCCAACGAGACAGGTGCCTCAGGCTCCACCAAAGAAGACCCCTTCGTACACCAGTCACGACCAGTACATGCTTGCTCAATCCTCTTTCTCATCCACACTGAGTCCGCTGGTGGATAAACCAGCCTTGAAACCAGTTCGCTCTGCTACTGTATCGAGTTTCACAGACCTTTTGGAGGAAGGCAACAGGACCAACTCCCCAGGAATGGTTGTCAGTGACGACAGCATGCTCATGTACTCTCCTCATCGTACGGTGTCGGACACGCGAGGTACCCCGTACCCTCAAGACCAGTACCACGGGCAGCATCATCTTCACTACTCTTCGATACAGCCACATCCTCCAATTGACCAGAAAATGGCCTACTCTAATCATTATCCCACATGTGAGGTGTCGTCAGTCCCGATGAACACCACTGCTCCGCGGTATCAAAGTACGACTACACACTCAGTACCTCTCAGCACCAGATTCAAAGTCAACCCCAACAACTCTTCCAGCGAGTACCCCAGTCAGACAAACGCAGATGTGGAACATTTCAATGGTAGTTCCGGGTTCCCAGGGTCCCTACCTTACCCCCATCACCAGCACAATCAGCAGCAAGTCCCCATGAAGCTTCCCCCCATGCTCAACTCTGTGCAGCAGTACAGTTTTACTACTGACAGCATCCCTTCCTCTTCAGCCCCTCACTCTGCCAAGCGACCCCCGCCATCTTACTATGAGCACCAGTACCATCACGAGCCAACGTCCATGATACAAGAGAGAATTGCCAACTCCCTCTTTCTTGGTCAGGACTTGACAAGAAGCTGGTCTGAAGAGAACCTCTTTGTGAAGAATCCTGTCCAGAGGGAGAAGGGAAGTCCCCTCCACAATCCCTTCATGGGGACAGTAGCTGCTGCTAGTAGTGTTCCTTGTGTGAATGTCGATTCTGTAGAAGAGGTGATGGCCTCTGTCATCGGACAAGGGTCTCTTATTAACCACACCGCTGGTTCCCCTCGCAGTCCCACCGAGTCGGCTTCAACGGAGGTAGACACGCCCCCAGCCACCATCCGTTACGACCATCCTCCCCCTTTCACAGGTCAAGTGAACGAATGGCCCCTTGACCCATCTCGCAGGGAATCCCTGAGCGCACAATATCGTTCCCTAACTGACTTGACCGCAGTGTTGAACCCAGAAACCACACGCAATGTCAACCACGTCCAGAAGCCTCTTCAGAACACGCACTCTCTCTCCCACCAGCATTCAATGCCCTGCCTACAAGACATACTCAACGATATCGATGTGAGTATGCCCTTCTTCGACCAATCAGCTTTTGATGAGTTTTTAAAGACAGATTCGGACGGCCTGAACCTTGGTCTACCCCAATATCAACCGATGGATTAATTTAATCAATTATCTTTTTTCATTCCTTTTTCTATTAAGCTCAACTATATCAGCTCTGTAATAGTAAGCTTAATTAACTATGCGTAACTAGTCGGTATGTTTCGTATACTTCGTCTGTAAATCTTTGTACAAGGCCTTCCAATATTATTGAAGGGCTTATTACTAGACTTCGATTTGAAGTTTGATTTTGAAATGCAATTTTTCGATCCAGAATGGGATTCGGTATAGGTACCAAGCTGCACTGAACTTACGACATAGTGATCGCTTTGCAACTCGAAATGTCCCTCAACTACGCGGAGAGCTTGTCCAAGTACGATAATAAAGGAATCTGCGGGTTACCCGAGGTATGTTTCCTTCATACGTGGCGTTAGTTTGTGTCAGAGTATACTGAAAATTGTAACTGTGTGTGTGTGTTTGTGTGTGTATTGTCTATGTATGTTGTGTGTGTGTGTGTGTGTGTTATCTATGTATGTTGTGTGTGTATATGTGTGTGTGTGTGTGTGCGTGTGTGTGTGTATTATCTATGTATGTTGTGTGCGTATGTGTTGTGACGGTGTTATGATCATGTTGTAGGTGGGTGTTAAATGTGTCAAAAATTGTCATTTGACATACTGATGTTGAGTTGGTCTTTTCTTGGTAGATTATCGACGGTCAAGACGAACTTGATAAAAAATGTCAAAGACTGTCTGAAATGTTATTGGAGTCCAAACATGTTGTTCTTCACACTGGAGCCGGTGTGAGCACAGCCGCTGGAATCCCCGACTTCAGGGGACCACAGGGGGTGTGGACTAAAGAGAGACGGAGGGAGAAAATTGAAGGAGGCGTTCCCTTCGACCGAGCCCAGCCCACTCTCACCCACCAGATTGTCAAGAAGATGGTGTTGTCCGGTTTAGTCAAATACGTTGTGAGTCAAAATGTCGATGGCTTGCATTTGAGATCCGGTCTACCCAGGGAATGTCTATCGGAACTCCATGGTAATGTGATGATGGAACGCTGTGAGCGGTGTGGCAGGTGGGTGTGGCATATTAGTGGGAGTGTCACCTGGGGTTTGTGTGTGTAGAGGGTGTGGTCTGTATATTACAGGGCGTTGAAGTGACGAAACCACAAAATTGATTCTTGACAGGTGTAATTAAGATAAATACAATTAAACTGCAAAATTCAGTGAATCAGATACTAATGGTTCATGATTAAATCATATTGTCACTTCATTTGTTTCCGTCCTTCTTCGCTTTCATTCCAACTAACAATTGTAAGACAGCGTAGGAGAATAATAGACTACCATCAGGTCCAACATACCCCAAGGGATCCGCTGCACAGACTATCAGTAGAGTCTTCAAGGATATCCAATTTCAGAAGTGGAACAAGTAAAAATTTCCTACAATGGCACACATAAACTTTGGGGGAGCAATTCGATCATGTGTTGGAATGGAAAGTTATTAGGAAGACTTCCCACCTTGTGTTGGAGACTTATTGACATAACAAGATATTGCTTGATTGCTTGATTGTATCGTGTTGAAGATAAATATGAATCAACTCTTGTATTACAGGGGAGCCCGTAATGGACTTTAAACTATGTTCCATTGTGTTATTTTGTGGTTTGTAACTAGTGTGGTTGATATTGAACCTGGGAAACGA
>OZ026560.1:4954258-5117872 GCA_964020155.1 Chondrilla cf. caribensis
AGCCAAGGATGTGTGTGTGTGTGTGTGTGTGTGTGTGTGTGTGTGTGTGTGTGTGTGTGTGTGTGTGTGTGTGATGTGTGTGTGTGTGTTGTGTGTGATGTGTGTGTGGTGTGTGTGTCCCATTCTGGTCATTTCATGATTCCAGCACCAAATGATGCTGTCATCTAGTGTTCAACCTCCTGGCATGTACCATGCTACCTATGTAGTAATTGATAGATTGGGATGTGGTATGACAGCCCTAGATGGCTACAGTGGGTGGCATGATAGCTATACCAGAGGATAGCAGTTGATACCTGCTGTTGACAGTTACTGCACACAATTAGGTCACTGTAGGTGTCCCTTATATCATCCCCACTGTGGATGTGGACAGGTCAGCACTATTGTTGTGAGAGTTGAGTGATATGTGGACTTATGTGACCTGTGTACAATGAGCCATATCCTGTGGCAAGTGATTCACTTCTGTTGTGTGTGTGAGAGGCTGTGATATCTGGTGAGAACAAGCTGTTGTTGAGTCACCATGTGTGCGAATCAGTTAGTGAACCAGTGTGTGTATGTGTGTGTGTGTGTGTGTGTGTGTGTGAGAGAGAGAGAGAGAGTCAGTGATCTGGTGAGAATGTGTTATTGTTGAGTGACGATGTGTGTGAAGAAGTTAGTGGATCAGGAGTGTGTGTGTGTGTGTGTGTGTGTGTGTGTGTGTGTGTGTGTGTGTGTGTGTGTGTACGTACGTACATGCGTGTGTGTGTATGTGTGTGAAGAAGGTGGTTGGTTAAGTGTGTGTGTATGAATAAGCGTACAATAGAGGGTATTCCCTAATCATCTCTCTACTCACTTACTTCATTCTTCCCAGGTGGTGTAGAAAAGCGTCTCAGACGACAGTCTTCTCCATATTTGCCGAAGCAGTTTGACATTGTCATTACAGAGGACACAGTACCTCACTCCCACCTTCTGCAGATCGCAGTTGAGAATCAACCGACCAATTCTCTACGACATCCCTACTATCGTATCCTGGGTAGTGCCTGTCCGCAATATTTCTTCTTGGATCAGGCAGGGCGGGTCTACCTACAGCAACCACTTGATTTCGATGAAGACTTGTCATGTCGAGGGTTTGATGTGTCTGCCTCTCACCCTGAATACCAGCTCACCACTCACGTCAATGTTACAGTGTTGGCCGTCAATGACAACCGCCCACGCATTCTCACCAAAACCCCCGCCGATAGAGACATTGAAGAAAACACACCTCCCGGTAAGTGGAGATTTGAGTTGGAAGTAGAAGATTTGGACGTCTACGAAGATGGACGGAGGGACAACATCACCATCTCCATATCGCGCTACCGAAGCTCAAGTAGTGAAGTTCCGTTCGCTGTCCTCTACAATTCCAGTGCTCCTTATAAGCCACTCATTGTCAACACTCATTCTCTGGACTACGAAGAAGGACCCAGGACGTACTCTCTGCGAATTGCAGCATTTGATGGGAATCATCGCTCCAACTACTTCTATCTCTTCATATCCGTTCTGAACGTGAACGATCTTCCTCCAAAATTTACACAGGACCAGTACCATTTTGTTGCAGACGAAGAGGTAGGGGATGTGGTTGTAGCTGTGGTGGCAAAGGACGAGGATAGCTCCTTTTTGTCCTATCGGATTGAGCTGATCAACAATGTCCGAGTTCCATTTTCAATTAATTCATTTGGTCGAATCCGTAACACTATACCATTGGATGCCGAGTCCCTTCCCTCTAATTTTACCTTTCTTGCCATTGCAGAGGATTCTGGAGGATTGTCAGCTACATCGCAGGTTACAATTTCTATCAGAGACATCAACGAATTTCGTCCTGTGTTTAGGAACACCACAAGAGCTATTAATCTCCTCGAGACCACACCCCCTGGCACCGTGATTGGTCGTGTGACAGCTACCGATAAGGATATCGGCCCCATTTATGGTAAAGTGTCTTATGACCTCATTTTAACTGCAAATGAAAACATTCCATTTGAAATTGGATCCGAAACAGGAATAATGGTCCTATCGGAGCCATTGGACTATGAAACAGTGGTTACATATGACATTCTTGTTGTGGCTAGAGATGGGGGAGGACTGGGCGTGACGGGAAGAGTGTTCATAACTGTTGAGGACGTGAACGATGTTCCTCCTTGTCCCTGTGAGGCGGAGTCAACGTACGACATTGAAGAGAACCAGGTGGTGTATGTTGATGTTTGGAGGATCGAGGTCTGTGGAGGATTCTATCTTAGAGACACAAACTTCACCCTACAAGACAGCTACAACGATAGCTTTTCAGTGGATAGATTTGGCCGTGTGTTCATATCCAAGCCCCTGGACCACGAGACCTCTCACCAGTACACTGTCAACATCACACTTAGTGGACTCTTCCTCAAGTGTTCCTATCCGGCCTCTCTTACTGTCAATGTCCTCAATGTCGACGAATTTCTGCCTGTCTTTGAAGAAGAAGAGTATGTCTTTAACATCCTTGAGAACATGGGATTGGGTCCTGTGTTTTCTGTGGTTGCCTTTGATGGTGACATGCCAGACGTCATCACCGAATACACCATCACCTCTGCAGGAATCTTCTCACTGCCTTTCGCTATATCCAACAATGGGACCATATTCCTCACCCAGAGCATGGACTATGACACCCTGGGCGTACCCAATGAATATGTATTCAATGTGTCAGCCGCATCCAGTAATAACCAGATTACACCGGTTCCAGCCAGAGTGCACGTGGTTGTCATGGATGTGAACGATGAGGCTCCCTTCTTCTCCGAACCGAAATACGAATTCACAATTCTCGAGAATAACACCATCAATGGCACTCTGTTCACTTTGAGAGCCTTTGATAGCGACAAGGACCCCACTTATCACACACTATCTTATAGCATTTTGACTCCCAAAGTTCCATTTCAAATTTTGGACCCAGGAATTGGAAAAGTTTCATCAATGAGAATATTGGATTTTGAAGAGTTGCTTGATCAGCCTCTTTCTTTTGTGGTCCAAGCGTCTGATGGGGTAAATGTTGCCACGGCAACTGTTACGGTGATGTTGAAAGACGTGAATGAATTTGTCCCCAACTTTGACAACACAGTTTATCACTTTGAAATTGGCTTAAATATCACTTTTGGCGAATCTGTTGGTCGGGTTGCCGCTAGCGACAGAGATGGAACAGGGTATGTTGTCAACTACTCCATCCACCTCAGCGACCATGTTTCTTTGCCCTTCCAGATAGACCACACTGGATTGATAACAGCTCACTTCACAGAGGACACACCACTGCGTCCATCTTTCCAGTTCAGTGTAGTGGCCGAGGATCAAGACGGCTACCGCTCTGATCCTGTGAGCGTTGAAGTGAGGTTTGGTGGTTTGGACCAGGCTGTTCTCCCCTTGGACCACTGCGTGGAAGTGAGAGAAAACGAACATTCAAACTCACCACTGCTGAGACTGGCCGACCATTATATGGGGCCTGAGATTCTGGAGTACGCGTACACTCTTAAGACTGCGAAAGTACCTTTTGCTCTTTCTGGGAAAAGAAGCCGTTTGACACTCGAAGAACCATTAGATTATGAGCTTCGTTCACATTACGAGTTGGAGGTATCAGCCAAGAACAAGTTTGGACTCCACCGGAACGTGTCCGTAGCTGTCTGTGTGCTGAACATCAATGATAATCCACCAGGATTTGCCAAATCTGCTGCCATGACAACCATTTCAAAAAATGCAGGACCAATGACAATATTGGAAGTTTCCATGGATGATCACGACATCCTTGCTAGCAATGGTGGAGTGGATTCCCCACTGTCACACTGGTGCTGCATCAGACCCAATAAGCACCTCACTGGAAGCAACATCACTTTCACCGTCGAGAGTAACCAAGATGAAGAGCTATTTGAAGCGGTTTATAACAGCCAGACACGTTCCATGGAATTGAAGTCACTCGTCCCCGCTCGCAACATCAATGAATGTCGTTATGAGCTTATCATCACAGCTGCTGACGAGGACGGCAGGCAGTCTCCAATTCCTCTCGCTGTTACTGTCCATGTCCAGCGTACACTCAAGTTTCCACCTGTTTTCACCAGTAACGACTCGTATCATCTGGTCCTTGAGGAGAACAAGGTCATGAATATAATTACAGTCAGAGCAGAACCAGATGTTGTACTGGAGGCGTGTATAGCACCCACCCAGTATGCCATGAAGTATGTCGTCGAGTCCGATTCCAAAGTTCCATTTGATGTGGATGAGAATGGAAACATTTTCAACACGAGGGGATTGGACTATGAAGAAGATCTTCGCCAATACACATTTGAAGTTGTAGCAACAAACACAGGAGGCCTCTCTTCATCTCTACCTGTCACAGTTGTGTTGGAGGACACCAATGAGTTTTGCCCTCTGTTCGAAAACAACCACATGATTGTGAATTTGCCTGAATCAACTATCCCGGGGGCAACTGTCACTGACGTCATGGCAACCGATGAGGATGGAAGCACTTCTAATAGTGCAGTTCTCTATAAGTTGATGATTGGGGAAAATCCCTTGCTGATTGATGTGTCCCCATCAGGACATGTCATCCTGGCTGAGAAGTTGGAGTATGTACCAGATGGTGAGAATACCTTCCAATTTCAAATTCAAGCCTACAATAATATGGGAGTGGAAAGTGAGGACTTATCATGCGATAATTCTTCAATATTGACCCTATTGATCGTGGTGATGGATGTCAATGACAAACCACCATCTTTTAATCAACTACTGTACGTTTTCCATGTGAGGGAGAATGAGTCAGCCACTGTGGAGCTGCCTGTCCATCTCGGTCAGCTGCAATTCTCAGATTTGGACACAACTGGAGAACTGATGGCGTTTGACCTCATCCCGCCCACTCCTTCATTACTCAGAGTTGATTCCATTGGTCGAATCTACCTCACTGGAACACTCGACTTTGAGGTCCAGCAGAATTACACCATCCAAGTGGTCATCTCTGATGGTACCAACACTGCCCTCACTCCTGCTGTCATTCAGCTCTTTGTTCTCAACGTCAACGAACACCATCCCGAGCTTGATGGTCCTTATCAAGCCATTCTGTCAGAGAATGTGATCTCAGATGAGAGCATCGCTGCATTCAAAGCAGTTGATAGAGATCTCGGACTGTTTGGAAGAATCAGGTACTCTTTGGAAGGACCTCATGCCCAGTACTTCAAGATAACTAAGAGAGGAGCCGTGTTCAATAAGAAGCTGTTCGATTATGAAAGTGACCCACACAGTTACGCAGTGGTTGTCAAGGCAACTGATGGTGGTGGTAAAATGGCCACCCACTTGCTGATGATAAACCTGACCGATGTGAATGATGAAAGGCCCTCTTTTGAGCGAGAGATCTATCAGGCCAATGTCACCGAGATGGCTACTAGCGAGAAGAAGACTGTCTTGAAAGTGAAAGCCTTTGATTTGGATATTTCTGAGGAATTTAGATTGCTCAAATATTCTCTAATTGGAGACGATAGCCAAAACTTTGTCATCAACTCCACAACTGGCGACATTTCCTCAGCTATCCATCTTGACTACGAGGCTGGTCCACAATTATATCAGTTTTCGGCAGTTGCCATGGACACAGGTGGTCTCAGCAGTACAGCAGCAGTTGTTGTCAATTTGCTGGACTCCAATGACAATAACCCAATTATAACACAGGAGGATGGTGTAACCATAGCAACAGACTTTAACATAGCAATTCCAGAAGATTTGGAAGAAGGATTGACAGTTACAACCTTCAAAGCAGTTGACAAAGATGGTACAGAGAAATTTAATAAGATTGCCAACTTTTCCATATCGAGTGGTCGTGGACCTCTCCCTTTTTTCCTGAGTAGCAATGGTGTCCTAACGCTCACTGGTAAAGTTGAACGCTATCAAAACTTTAGTTTCATTATTGTTGCTATTGACAACGGCGGACGTAGGTCACCCAGTGTACATGTGGTGGTGACGGTCGATCCTGTCAACAAAATGCCGCCTGTGTTTACTGAACTGAATTACAGCTATACTGTCAAGGAAGGGGAAGTCCCTACTAGTCCCATTGCAACCTTTCAGGCCATGGACCCAGACCAAGATCAAATTTATTTCAATTTAGTTTCGGGACCAGAGGATTTTGTCACTGTAGGCCAATTTGGTCATGTTTACTTGAATAGCCCTTTTGATTTTGAGACCAGTTTCCAATTTCATTTTCAGTTTGAAGTCAGTGACAGTAACTTTACTGCCCTTGAACATGCTCAGCTCACCATCCATGTTCTACCGGTGAATGAGTTTGAACCAGTTATAACAAGTGACAGTCTGTTATATCAAGTCCCTGAAACCACACCTCCTGGGAACTTCTCTTTTCTGTTGAGAGCTTTGGACAAGGACAGGGATCATGGTGATTCTGGACATGGGAATATTGTTTCCATGGTGATTATGTCACCCACTCCTTATTTTCTCATTCATTACCATGGCAATGGTACGGCTACTGTTTCCAATGCAAGAACATTTGATTACGAAACAGGACCATTGGTTTTCGAGCTTCGTTTCCAAGCAACAGATGGAGGGGGTTTGTCATCATCTGAGCCACTGATGGTTAAGATTGAAATCACTGATGAAAACGACAACAAACCGGTATTTGAAGACAGCAAGTATACATTCACTGTCATGGAGAACAAGGCGGGGCTTGTAGGTCATGTGACTGCAACAGATTCTGATTCATCAGAAGAATTTAATTCTGTGACATACAAAATTCATAAGGGAAATTCCCCTAACTCCAACTGCCCTATTGATTTCAGAATTGAGTCCACCGGGGGCATATTCCTGGATACGCCTCTTGACTACGAGTGTGTCCCTAATGTTATCAAGCTGATGGTCAAAGCCTGTGACGAAAACATTCAAAAGTGTTCGTCAACAGAGGTACACATTATCACCGAGGACGTCAATGAATTCTCTCCGGTGTTCGCCTCCAGCCATTACTCATTGTCTGTCAATGAGCTAGCTCCGGTGGGTTCTTCGGTGTCAAGAGTGGAAGCCTCTGATAAGGATGGCAGTACAGACTATGGTACAGTCGTTCGTTACAAAGGTGTCCGTGTACCAGATGTCCTGGAGGTGACCCCTGGTGGAGAGGTCAAAGTAGTCGGACAGCTGGACTTTGAGACTCAACCCAGCTCCTATCAATTCCAGGTTTTAGCCTTGGACAGTGAAGGGAGGCAGGGCAGTGCTGTAGTCATGGTAACTGTTACCAATAGCAATGAATTCCCACCAGAATTCGACCCTCTGTTGTACGTTGTGTCAGTTCCCGAAAACTCCTTTCCAATCGTTGTTGAAGGCAAAGCAACTAATGTACTCACCACACTCAGTGTCACAGATGAAGATTTGCAGTCAGAAGAACTGCTTTTCAGAATTGTTTCCAAGGACCCCCTCCCCTTCGCTGTTCTCTCAAGTGGTGATGTGGTGCTCACAAGGTCTCTTGACTACGAAACTGACCAACTGTATGAATTCTCTGTCATGGTGGAAGAAGGCAACTTAACCAGCCCAAACCCAGCTACCGTTCGAGTGCTTGTTGACAACCTCAACGACAACCGACCGTACTTCACTCAGAGCGTGTTTGAATACCAGCTGAAGGAGAACACTCTACCCTTGGGACCTGTTGTAACCCTGTTGGCTCGGGACCAAGATGGCCTCCTGAACCGGTTGGTGTACAGTGTTATCAGTGACACGCCAGACAATGTAGAAGTGAGGGAGGATGGGGGTGTGGTCATCACACAACCGTTTGATTACGAGGCTCTAACCTTGCCTTATTTGGAGTTCAGTGTGTCAGCCTCAGATGGTGTCCACTCCTCAGTCAATGAAACAACAGTCATCATCAAAGTCTCTCCTGTGAACGACATTGCACCAATCTTCCCTTCTCTCTCGTACAACGTCGAAATGGAAGAGAACGTCCCTCGCGATGAGTACAGGCTTCACGTTTCAGTGGAAGATGGAGACAGGTGGCCTGAAGGTGTGACTGGGACTGTTCTGACCTACAAATTAGAGGGAAGTCCTCTTTTTGCAGTGAAGCGTGGTGACACTGGTCTCCAAGCAGTTGTTTACAACACACGAACCTTGGATTATGAGACTGATGACCACACCCACATTCTATCACTTACGGCTGATGATGGGAGTCACACAACATCACAGCCTGTGAAAATTATCATATCACTTCAGGACGTAAATGACCACACCCCCAAATTTAGAAATAAAACCTACAATTTTATTGTTGCAGAAAATTCACATTTCATTGGTCGAATAGAAGCAGATGATGGAGATGGTAGTGTACAACTCAGCACAGTTGTCTACTCCTTTGGTCCGATAGCCAGTTCTGTCTTCAATGTCTCTTCCAACGGGACCATTACTGCTGTGAAGAATTTGGATTTTGAAAAAGGCAAGCGGTTATATCGTTTCAGAGCTACTGCTGTGGACAAGGCGGGGCTGAAAGGCGTGGCCATTGTCACAATCTCATTGGTTGATTTGAACGACAACTCCCCCTTCTTCCTGCAGAAAGAGCACCGAGCATCAGTAACAGAGGGTCTGTCTGTGAACAGTGTCATCCTCCAGGTCCAGGCAGAGGATTTGGACTCCAGTCCGGAATACAAGAACATATCTTATTCAGTGAGAAGCTTGAGGGAAGTCCCCTTCGTTGTCAATAGTGACGGTGAAGTCTCTCTAGTGCAAGAGTTGGATTTTGAATCATCACCTCGTTCGTACTCCTTTGAGATCGTAGCCACTGATGTTGGTGGACTACAGGACAGCTCAAGTGTGGAGGTAACGGTTGCTAACATACCAGATGAGGCACCCTGTGCTTTGAAGAATGCTTACACCACAGCCATACGTGAGAACACATTACCAGAGGATGCCATAATCGAAATCACTGTCCCTTACAACGATGGCAATGGTACACTGCTCTTCTCCGTGGTGGACCCTGAAGAACTCTCCCCGAATGTCTACGTGAGCAGTGATGGCTTGGTGTCGTTAACGGCATCGTTTGACTACGAGGAGGTGAGTGGAGTCGTATTCCACATTGCCATCAGTAACGGCTTCCTGGAGTGCAAGGAAAATGTCCAAGTAAAGATTGTTGTGTTGGACCAGAACGAATACAGTCCTGTATTGGACAGGGAAAGCTATGTTGTTACTGTCCAAGAAAACACAGCCCCAGAATCAATACTGACATTCTCCGCTACTGACAGAGATGGTGGGAACTTTGGGACCGTTGTGAGTTTCCAACTTTCCAGTTCACTCCCATTTTATGTGGATCAGAACGGAAGCCTCTACACCACTAGAGCATTTGATGCTGAAAGTGACCCAAGAAGGTTCTCCTTTGAAGTCTTTGCTGTTGACGCGGGTGGAGTGGAATCAGAAAGGGCAGATGTTACCGTGGTGATAGGCGATGTGAACGAGCACGTTCCAGAGTTTGCAAAGTCCAAACATGTCCTCACATTACCGGAGAACACGCCCACTGAGACTACAGTCCTCCTCCTCAAGGCCAACGACAAGGACAGAGACACTGAAAGGCATCAGCTTCACTACAGTGTTGTTGGAGACAAGGTGTTCTTTGATGTCCATTCTCAGAGTGGGGAAGTCCAGCTGATTCGTCCAATGGATTTTGAATCGAGAGAAAGGGTTACCATGGTGACTGTCCAAGTACAAGATCAAGGTGGTCTATCAAGCCAGACTCACATCACGATACACATCAGAGATGTGAACGAACATGCCCCAAATATTTCAGTAGCTGCAGGGGACACACCTCCCAGATTTAAAACCACACCCCCACAAAATATTACGGTATTGGAAAACACTCATCCTGGTACTATCATTGATGACATCTCACTCGTGGTCCATGATGCTGATGAGGGCATGGTGTTCGGGAACATTTCATCAGTTGAGCTGATGGGAGGAGGAGAGGAATACTTCAGAATTGTCACAGAACGGAAGGGATCCAACAGTTTACTGATCAAGACTATTGTTCGAAAGAGAATTGATTTTGAAGAGGGTCCCACCAGGGTCAAGCTGGAGTATGTTGTTTGCGACGGAGGAAACTTGTGTAGCAGGGTCACCATCCTTGTTCTCGTGAGAGATGTGAACGAGTTCCCTCCCGTGTTCTCCTCCACCACCTACTCCATCACTGTACCCGAGGACACACTGGTCCTATTCCCTCCTGTCTTCACACCAGAAGTCACCGATCAAGATGGAGGCCCAGCAGGAATATTCACATGTTCCCTCGTGGACTCCACCGTTTTTGCTGTCCACAGCAACTGCAGCATCCACTTGGTGAGGGAATTGGACTACTGCAGACAAAAGAACCACATCCTCCAGGTAGTGGCAAGGGATGTCAACCAAAATCCCTCTCTCAGTGCCACTGCGGTTGTTATGATAACAGTCACACATGTAAATCGGCACCCGGTGTCGGTGACCCTACGAGCCAGTGACCTAACTGTAACCGAAGACTCCTCCTTGTACCTGTTTGACAGCATCAACATTGAAGACGAGGACTGTTTTGGGGAGCTGACTGCCACTGTTGTGCTGAAGGACTTGGACCACAAGATGACCGGCCAGGAAGGTCTCCAGACAAAAGGATTTGAGGGATCCGAAGGAGTTGAGATTGAAATGGAAGACCAGTCCCATCTCTCTGTGAAGACCACCACAGTGGAGTACCTAGCGTCCTACTTGAGGAACGCCATCTACTACAACAACGATGACGAACCTGTCACAAGGGAAAGAGTGGTCATTTTGAACATATCAGATGGGGAGTTCTTTGTTGTCAAGGAGATTGTAGTTCGTATCATCGCAGAGAACGACCACGTTGCTTCTTTTAGAACAACCCCTACTGTTCCTGTGTGGTACAAACCTCCTGGCAATATCTCCATGGTAACAATTGCACCCCATCTGGGATTCGAGGACATGGACACTGGAGTGGCTACGTACAAGGCCATTGCTACCCTTCTTCATCAACAGAAAACCAGTTGCAACCGGTTGGAACGGTCCATCGACATCATGTTGGGAGAATGTGGTGTTCAGTCTGTAATTGTTCTAATTCCAAACCCAATTTGGGGAATCCCCTTGTTGGACAGTGTTAGCACTGTACCTTTCTACAGTGGTGACCATCTTGGGTACTACTTCAAGCGTCGAGGGACTATGTCACAAGTCTTCGAGAAATCCATTCAATTGGACAATTTTGCTTTTGTAAGTTGGATTGAGGTGCAATCATTTGGTATCATAGCAACAATCACCAGGGAAAATCCTTCTGATGGTGCCCTTGTATATCTTCAGTTGCAAAGGCAGCAGTTACTCTTCCATGTTTTGGGTTCCACTGTGAGTTGGAAACTAGCAATTCCAAAACTGAAATGGGTCCATATCGCCGTAATAGTGAAAGACAGTATTGTTCATCTTTACGTGAACGGACACCAAATGAAACAGCAGAGGTTACCACTTCTCACATCAACTACTATCCAACAGCCTCTCCTGGTCACTTTGGGGAGGTCACAATATACCCAGATGGTGGACAGTAGGAGTGGTTTTGTGGGTGCATTATCAGGAGCTGCCCTCGTAGCCAACGACACCATCTCCCCTTCTCAAATAGTCAGTATCATTTCTTGCTCGGAGAAGATGGACATTGATGACAAGTTCCTGCACTTCTTCGGAGCCGGTAATCTGAACTACACCAGTGACCCCTTCACCGGACACCTAACACTCCAAGTGAGGACAAGTGCAAAGTTGTTCGAAATGCTCCTCAAGTCTTTGGTGTATCGCAACAAGCACAGTCACCCTGTTCCCGGACGACGCTTTACTCGAATCTACACCTGGGATGGGAGGCAGTTCCTTGGTCACTACGGTACTGAGATTAACGTTCTTCGCAATCACAAATACAGCATTGATATAAAACTGCCAACCCCCTCACTCATGGTGGACTCCGCCCTATTATCACAAGGTGTTTTCATTTTCAACAATGCCGAAATCAAAACAGATTCTCGCACAACTATGATAGAAGGACTGATGGTTGACATCACGGAAAATCTGTGTTACAAACACAATTCATGTTCCTTGATCTTGGACCCCTCGGCTGTTGACAATCATGACCTGTGTGTGTACTTTGCCAACAGAGGTAAGATTGTCCTAACAGGGCTGGGAGAAGTAGGCAGATACGTCAACTTGCTCAAACTTGTGAAATTTGTGTCAACGTCAACCACTGGTAGTGTGGCAGTTCAAATTGCTGTGTCGGACTTTAATAGTCGCCATGGCGATATAAAGACATTGGAAGTAGTAACATTTGAAACCTCTCACCACTCTCGGAAGAGATCAGTCGAATATTCACATCATGTGGATTCAGACACCAGCAAACAAGTATTGGTGGACTCAACTGAGATGATGAAAAAATGGCTGCCGGAAGGCTTTGTCTTGTTGCTGAGTGCTGTAGTGTGTCTGTCATTGTTAGCACTTATCACTTGGAAGCTCTCGAAGTATCCCATGAGGAACTAGCTACGTTGTTCAAGCATTAAAAATTGCATTTCTTATTTGGGACATTTTATACGAAGAGTTTATTGGATTTTATTGACATCAATTTGGTGTAGTCTCTCATACTTGATAATGTTCAATAATGCATGTCAGCTGAATTTAATGGTTTATGAGATGTAATATTGCGATGTTACGTGTGATCTCAATTTGACCCATCAAATTACTTGTCAAATAATAATTATACTTTACTAATTTCAGGTCACATATGTACTGATATTTTCTAGCTTCAGTTTATGTTAAAGTATAAAAGTACAATTATGAAGGTAAATTAAATTTATATCATTTTTCAATGCATTCATTGATAATTGATTAAAAACATTTGATAAAATGAAAATAAATTCTATTTAACATACTGGGTCACAGAATGGTGTCCGAGTGCTGTCAGTACACCAGAAACAACAATATCGCTAGTTACATAAGTCCGAGCGGATGGAACTTCAGAGTCCATGGTCTTGTACGTGGCCTCTTCCTCCAAGTAGTGAGGTTCAACTTGACGACACGGGTTGAAATTAAACAGTCTCATCTCTCGTGGGCTCTGGGACAGTAGTTTGACGGAATTGAGAATTCCCAGAAAGGCATATAGGTACTTCTGAGCTTTGCGTATAGTGAACACATGCTGTGAAATAGAAAATGAGTGCAAAAATTGATAAACTGTTGTGTGTGTGTGTGTGTGTGTGTGTGTGTGTGTGTGTGTGTGTGTGTGTGTGTGCAGGTGTGTGTGTGTGTGTGTGTGTGTGTGTGTGTGTGTGTGTGTGTGTGTGTGTGTGTGTGTGTGTGTGCAGGTGTGTGTGTGTGTGTGTGTGTGTGTGTGCAGGTGTGTGTGTGTGTGTGAGTGTGTGCAGGTGTGTGTGTGTGTGTGTGTGTGTGTGTGTGTGTGTGTGTGTGTGTGTGTGTGTGTGTGTGTGTGTGTACATGCGTGTGCAGGTGTGTGTGTGCGTGTGTGTGCAGGTAGGTGTGTGTGTGTGCGCGAGTGTACAATTGATTATAGACGAACCTTTATGTACTCCTGTAGGTCTTTACGCCTCTGGTCGATCAACTGTGGTGTTTTCTTCTTCAAAACATGCTTACTCGGAAACTCTAAAGAAATAATTTCCCCGTTTTCACGAAGAGTCCTGTGTAAACTCAGGAACTCTGTGTAGCGTCTCTTGACTATTACAGTACCTGTATTTGTTACAGCTTCGATGGTAAACACCTAATGTAATCAGGTAACAGCAAAACAAATTACTACATGTACAGGAAAACAGTAAGTTGAACATCAGCTACAAAATAACATACCGTGTATCCTTCTTCTAGTGTTTCACTCTTCGGTACTGAGACAGCCTTGAGTATTCGAAGTTTGGGCTTTGATGATGACATTGTAGCAGATCACGCCGTGTCTTCCAGGCGGCCATTTAAATGAGTCGCCAAGGTCCGTGAACACCCACGCTTCCTTGCTGTTCAAGTTGGTTGACAATGGTGTTCCTAGGCCTCATAATTGATTAATTTAGAAATTGACCACTTGATCGATAGTGAAAGTATATGAAAGTATGTCCTTTGTTGAGCTAGGTCTCGCTCCCTGGGTTCTAGACCAAGTCAAGGCTGTAGGTTTCAAAGCACCAACAGACATACAGTATCACTGCATACCTGCCATTCTGAAAGGTGAGCAAGGAGATAGAAGGATCGAGTCAAAGTTGAAGGACGGTGTGTATTCTACTCGTCAGGTCGCGATTGTCTCGGGTGTTCAAAGACTGGAAGCGGGAAGACAGCTGCTTTTGCCCTTCCCATCCTCCAGAGACTGTCGGAGGACCCTCACGGGATATATGCTGTCGTGTTGACTCCTACCAGGTGAGGCTAGGTGGAGGAAGTGGGTCGATCCACCCACTCGACCTACTCTTTCCCTTTAGTCCACTTGAGTCGGTTACTGAGTGATTTGTGTTCTGCTGGTTTTAGGGAGTTGGCATTCCAAATTGCTGACCAGTTCATGGCATTTGGAAAGCCAGTCAATTTGAGATATGTTATTGTAGTTGGAGGAATGGGTGAGGATTGTGTCTGACATTGTAGCCAGCTTACATCATGAATTGTGTGTGTGTGGTATAGTGTAGTGTTGACCGTGTGTGTGTGTGTGTGTGTGCGTGTGTGTGTGCGTGCATGTGTGTGTTTTATATTTGTTATGGTACCATTTTACAATTATAAACAAAGATATGATGAAACAGAGTTTGGCCCTTGCGCGATACCCACATGTTGTCATAGCAACTCCCGGTCGATTGGCTGACCACATCAAAAGTACAGATACATTTTCTTTGAAGAAAATCAAATTTATTGTTAGTGAACACTCATCGATGGTTTTACTGTGATTCCGTCATTTTTCACTTTCTCTGGTCTCACGGTCCATACCTGAAGGTGATGGATGAAGCTGATCGGTTGCTGGATCCATCATTTCAAGATGACTTGACTGTTATTTTCGATGCATTGCCACGACAACGACAAACTCTTCTGTTTAGTGCCACCCTCACAGAGAGTTTGGAGAACCTCAAGAAGTTAACAAAAGAACCGTTCTTTTGGGAATCAAAAGACAAGTGAGTTGTTAAGATATTATGGTACCACAGTGACCACACCTACAGTTCTGCTTACCTTGCAGTACGGCCACGGTTGAGATGCTAGATCAAAGGTACATTTTGATGCCACATCAAGTCAAAGACAGCTATCTGATCAAGCTGACAGGTATCCTTCATGAAGAAGGAAAGACGGCCATTTTCTTCACTCATAGTTGTAGGTGAGAACAGATTGTACTGTGTATGAGAAGTGATAAGACTATTAACCTCTTGTTTGTCACACACACACACACACACACACACACACACACACACACACACACACACACACACACACACACACACACTCACAGGAACTGTCAATTGTATTCAATGATGCTGAAGCATCTGGAATATCCCTGTGTGGCCCTGCACTCTCTGATGAGTCAGTCAGAACGATTGGCTGCTCTCGCCAAATTCAAATCAAATAAAGTCAAGTTCCTCGTAGCCACTGATGTGGCAAGCAGGTAAGCTGGTTTGGTATGCTAGCCAGACTGTGTGTCTGGGATATCTGTACACCAGACCGGACCGTGTGTCTGGGATATCTGTACACCAGACGGGACCGTGTGTCTGGGATATCTGTACACCAGACCGGACCGTGTGTCTGGGATATCTGTACACCAGACCAGACCGTGTGTCTGGGATATCTGTACACCAGACCGGACGTGTGTCTGGGATATCTGTACACCAGACCAGACCGTGTGTCTGGGATATCTGTACACCAGACCAGACCGTGTGTCTGGGATATCTGTACACCAGACCGGACGTGTGTCTGGGATATCTGTACACCAGACCAGACCGTGTGTCTGGGATATCTGTACACCAGACCAGACCGTGTGTCTGGGATATCTGTACATATGTCTGTATACTACAAGACTCTCTGTCTGATGTGTCAGAAATAGCTGTCACTGGACCTTCCTCCGTGTGCAGGGGGCTGGACATACCCACTGTGGAAGCTGTAGTCAATGTCAATGTCCCAGCCGCACCTAAAGACTACATTCACAGAGTGGGAAGGACTGCCAGGGCTGGTGGGTGGGGTAGCTATTGGCTTTCATCATTTGATAATTTATGACATTTGCATTTTATTATAGGACGGGGAGGGTTGTCAATCACCATGGTAACACAGTATGATGTCATGAGGCTTAAGAGCATTGAGTCTTCTACAAGTGTGTGTGTGTGTGTGTGTGTGTGTGTGGGTGTGTGTGTGTGTGTGTGTGTGTGTGTGTGTGCGTGTACACTGACTGTAGCTGTTTTCTTTGAGCAGATGTTGTTATGGGGGAATACCCTATTGAAGAGAATGATGTTTTGAAGATCTTGAACACAGTCTCAATAGCTAGAAGACAGATAGACTTGGTGAGTTGTGGAATCGCATTCCCTGACATTTGCTCAACTCCCTTTGTCTTCTAGACTCTTTTTGAGAGAGGCTTTGGAGAAGCACGGAGGCTTAATAGGAGAAAACGCTTGATAGCTGATGGCAAAGTATGATCTTATATTCTCCTGTAGTGTGTGTGTGTGTGTGTGTGGTCATACCTTGGCATCTTTTCACAGCCTTTGATGTCAACAAAGAAGAGAGGGAAGCTAAAAAGAAAACGTTCTAAAAAGTTATAAATCATTACCTTACTATCAATCATTTTATTCTCGTTTACAATTGTATTTATCATCGTGCAGTGAAAATCAACTGTAAATCAATAATTCATCTACTGATATAATAATAATTAATGTGACAGTTGACATGAAATAGTATAGTTTGTTGACATATTCAATAATTAGGTACAATGTCATAATATTAAACAATAATCACAATATTATTAATAATCTAGCTCAATATACAGTGGAATCAAGTAATTAGAAGCTATAAAAATAAAATATTACATCAAATCAAAGAGTACGTGTGAGAGTACAATAACACAGTCTACTAGCATTCATACATTCTATAAGAGGACGCAGCATCCTCCGGATCCACCTTTGGAGTCACCTTTATCGCCCTGTCCTGATTCCTGTTGGTGTTTCTTTATCTGTCTAACTAGTTCGTGGAATGATTCGTCAATGTTCACTCTCAATCGAGCTGAGGTCTCAAAGAACGGACAATTGAAGGTTTTTGCTAACATCTCTCCCTCTCCATAAGGCACCTCACGCTCTATGTCAGCTTTGTCACTCTACAGAGGAAGGCACACCAGGAGAATGTGTTACATGAGCTGAACCATCCCCAGCGTATACAGTAGGGGTCACATACCCTCTGATGTATAGGGGTTAACATATCCACACACAAAAGTCACATGTACACACACATGTACACACACAAAAGTCACATGTACACACACAAAAGTCACATGTACACACATCAGCTGCACACATCAGCTGCACACATCAGCTGTACACACCAGACATAGATAGAGAATTAGAGAAGCAACTGCAAGGAAGTTGACATCCACATCGCTCACAAATGGTTGTCTCAGGCATAGGGATTGAGATTAGGGAGGTTTAACCAGAAGCCTCCACAATGCTCTCCACTCTGAAAAACTACCATTTTCGGTAAAACTAACTCTCTTGTCTTATTCAATCACACACACGCACCTTATTTCCTACCAACACTACTGGGACGTGCCTCCCTGTGTCCTTGACCCTCCTTATTTGCTCATAGAACTTGTTCATTGGTAGGAAGGTCGACCTTTGAGTGAGGGAGTATACCAGCATGAACCCTTCACCATCTCTCATGTAACGATCTCTAACTGCACTGAACACTTCCTGTGGGGGAGGGGGAGGGGTGAATTAGCTGTCTGTGGGTAATACTATGTACATGAGACCGATTTGAAAATACTAAAATGGTACCGCTAATGTGTGTGTGTGTGTGTGTGTGTGTGTGTGTGTGTGTGTGTGTGTGTGTGTGGTGTGTGTGTGTGTGTGTGTGTGTGGTGTGTGTGTGAGTGTGTGTGTGTGTGTGTGTGTGTGTGTGTGTGTGTGTGTGTGTGTGTGTGTGTGTGTGTGTGTGTGTAATGGAATAATTCCAGCTGTGACCTGTAACTCTTGGACTATTACAGTGTGTGTGAACACATATTGAGTGCATGTGTACACCACATCCATTGAACCTGTCCAGCTGTATCCAATATGTCTAGACCAACTGTTTCACCATCAATGTCAGCCTCAATCCTATAGGCATCCTCTGGGGAGCAAGACAATGGAGTCATGACAACTTACACTGGAGCATGTTCATAGTACACACAGTACACATACTACATATTACTACTGTATAGACATACAAATAATAATATAGCACTGTTCTGTAAATGAAAAATAGTACACACAGTACACACAGTACATACAGTACATACAGTACATACAGTACATACAGTACACACAGCACATACAGTACACACACCAGTACATACAGTACATACAGTACATACAATACACACAGTACATTCAGTACACACAACATACACACACACACACACACACACACACACACACACACACACGCACGCACACACACACACACACACACACACACACACACACACACACACACACACACTAGCTCACCAATGGTAGGATCATAGTCAGGTGTCCATACACTGCTTGTGAACTGGATTGTGATAGCTGTTGTGTTTGGAGGCAAACAAGACTTAGGTTACATGTCAAACCTAACACCAACCACCACACACATGACAACAGAGCAAAGGATCTCCACACATCCTTGGCACGATGGCAGTGCGAAGACCTTACTCCGGTTGGATAACGATACACTCTGAAATCAATCCCGGAGAGCTGAGGTCTGTCTGTACCGCTGGGATGGAGTGAAGAGGGGCAACTTGGGAAGAGTGCCTTCAGACACTGCTAATCTTCAGCTGTGGACAAGCGTCTTTCAATATCGAATCACCCGTCCATGGAGATAGCACCAACATGAACTTGTACCAATAGATTGGAGTGTTTGAAGTCATTGATTCCAAGTCACCCCGATGTTCCAAGTCACCCCGGTGTTCCAAGTCACCCCAGTGTTCCAAGTCACCCCGGTGTTCCAAGTCACCCCGGTGTTCCAAGTCACCCCGGTGTTCCAAGTCACCCCAGTGTTCCAAGTCACCCCACTTTGTCCTATGGATGATGCGAGTCAATAACTGACTTCACTTCCTCTGTCATTGTCCCTCTACAGGTCACAGTGGCATCACTTCTCTCCCTGCCAACTTTCACAGTACCCAGTTGGCGATAAACGGTTGTTCTCAAAGCAATCGCACGGGCTGGTACATTATGAACGTAGCAGAGTTGTGGTCATTGCTGATACTAGAGTATCTCCCATTCTCTTTTGATAAGTACTAAGGTACACGCCCGATAGCCCAAGTCAACCACATGTTATTACAACAAAGCGTCCTTAATACGCCAACAGAACTGAAGACGTTTACCTGTTCAACTGTTTACCTATCACAAGACCCGTCACCACGTGGTCGCCATCGGAGAGGCGATGACGAGCATCGGCAAGAAATCCGATCATAATTGGACTTTGATAATTAAACTACAGATAACCAGCCCTGTCTAGTCACAGAGTGGTACACAGGCAGCCATCATGGGTGGCTACAGCGTCAGGGGATGGTACGATACCAATCTACAGTGCTCTCTCGTACAGCATTCACTCTCGACTAACCTGACTTCCCTACGCCTCCTTCTCCAAGAATAACGAGTTTGTAATTAGACGGCATACTAGTGATAGCTCAATTTATCGATTAGTCGTCTCACAACGTATCCGTTTTTCAGAACGTCTCTTTCCTCAAACACGCCCAGAGAACCGTGGGTAGACCGTACAGACGGAGAGTAGGTTTGCTAATTACCGCCCACTAAATGACGTAATGTCAATGGACGTCAAACCATAGATGATCAAACCATAGATATACTCTAATACCTGGACCCTTTCGCTATCTTCGTTTATTTAGGGATCTACAGTTGGTTCTTTCAGGCCATAGATATCAGAGAACAGTATCACTGAAGGAGCAATCTTGGTCGATGTTTAATAAATGATGTCAAGAATTCCTTTTGGCCAAGTGGTGCTTGCTGTAGTCTTGGGAGTTGCAAGTGGTATGTACATTTTTCAACCGTACTTTGTGAAAGGAGATGAGCAAACACCTCAGAAACTCACACAACAGAGCAAAACAGATTCAATTGCTAGCAGCCAGCAAACCAAGCAACATGACCGAACAAACGAAGGGAAAGACAGCAGTCAACTCAATCAACACAGCAAAAAGGAATAGCATTTACTTCTGAATTGAACCGAGTCGTGTTATGGAAGTGAAGCTACTTCAAGCCTAATTGAGTCTACTTGGTTCATTACAGATGTGAAAATGGTTTTTCTACTAATAATGTACTTAAAATGTAGCGGTGGACAAGTATGTCACGTGTTAGTCACGCTGAAGGTTGCCACGCCCACGCCACCCGATGTTTGAGGTCGTCCCGTTCCTCTTCCTAGGGAACCTCCAGGATGCTCTGTCGGTGGATTCTCGCGACTCGAGCTACGAGCACATTGGATATGTTCTGACGCTGTCTAACAGTGATCCAAATTGGAAAGGAGCACTGAAAAACAAGATAAAGTGCTTGATTGTGGAAATTGGCGATCTACAAACAGAAGACCTTTTAACAAAACTGCCACAATGCGTGGGATATGTCAATGAAGCAGTTGTTAGAGAAAAAAGTATATTAGTTCACTGGTGAGTAGAAGTTTAAAAGCGAAACCGCTTTCAGCACGTCGTGGTTTGTGATGCCGGTGGTGGGTTTATAGAGTATGGTTTTCGGTTTTCCCCGTCCTCCAGCACACACGGTGTGTCTCGGAGCCCCGCTGTGGTGATAGCCTATTTGATGTGGTCCAGGGGATGGCCCCTAAAGGATGCATATGAACATTGCCAGAAAGTGTTCAACGATATACAGTTGGTTGTGTGTGTG
The DNA here is from genome assembly GCA_964020155.1 of Chondrilla cf. caribensis. Classification (NCBI taxonomy): domain Eukaryota; kingdom Metazoa; phylum Porifera; class Demospongiae; order Chondrillida; family Chondrillidae; genus Chondrilla; species Chondrilla cf. caribensis. The sequence goes on from OZ026560.1 coordinate 4,975,291, forward strand.
TGTGTGTGCATACATGCATGTTTCCAAATTTCCAATTCAATTAAATCTCAGTTTTAATCCTTGTTGATTATTGTGAATCAAACATGTCAATACATGTCGTATTGTAATCTCACATTGTATATGCGTACCTACCAAAACATAATGTATGTTTCTTAGTCAGTAGTGTGTTACTATGGTTACCACAGACCCAACCCGGGATTTCTGCTTCAACTCAAGATGTGGGAGGCTATGAAGTGCTGTTTGGATGAGCTTCACAAGCCATTTCGAGCTTATAGACTGTCTCTGTGGACCAGAGAGATGAGAGAGAATGGATTTACAGAGAGTTTGGGCCTGGCAGATGATCCAGGGATGAAGGAGATTGGAGGAAGAGTGTATAAGTGTAGAAAGTGCAGGTGTGTGTGTGTGTGTGTGTGTGTGTGTGTGTGTGTGTTGACTCAGTTAGAACAATCTTGTTATTGCTGTTTGTTCCTCTCAGAAGAGCACTGTATGTTGATTTGAGCGTCCTACAACATGACTTGGGAATAGGTCAGGAGTCATTCAAGTGGTCCAAAAGGGATGAAATACTGACTCCTCCCACCACGACGGCATCCCTCCACCCGTCCCAACCCTCTGGCCCCTCACCACAATGTACCTCCCACTTCATCGAACCCATAGAATGGATGGGACCTCTCATCGTAGGGACACTCTCTGGAGCCATTACTTGTCCGAAGTGTACCACTAAACTTGGCTCTTTCAACTGGGCAGGTCAGGGAGGCCTTGTATGAGAACAACTGCACCAACATGCATGTTTGAACTACAGTACATACAGTATATAATATGTAATGTGTGTGTATGTGCGCGCACGCGTGTGTGTGTGTGTGTGTTGTGTGTGGTTTAGTACACTAGGTAGCCTACTGTACACATCCACCGATGTGTACACAGGTACATCCTGGTGTGTGTATGACATGTACTCAATGTAGGACACCACACACAATCCCTCTATCCTCACCACAACCTTCAAGCACAGTGAAACCTGTATATCAAGACCACCCAAGGGACCAGCAGCAGGGGGTCTCTGTAAACAGGTGGTCTGTAAACAGTTGGTCTGTATACAGTTGGTCTGTATACAGTTGGTCTGTATACAGTTGGTCTGTATACAGTTGGTCTGTATACAGTTGGTCTGTATACAGTTGGTCTGTATACAGTTGGTCTGTATACAGTTGGTCTGTATACAGAGGTGCTTTACTGTAGTTGAGTTAACATAGTAGATAGTCCAGCTATTGTTGGTCTTTTTGTAGAGGTGGTCTTTATCACAGATTTTGCTGTAATACAATGTATTGATCACTCTCTTCACACACACTGCATCTGTTCAGCAATTTACAGTTAACATCACATGGTTGGATACAATAATTTATCTGTGTGTGTTGCTAGGTAACCAGTGTTCATGTGGTCGCTGGGTGGTGCCTTCCTTTCAAGTACACAAGAACAAAGTGGACTAAGAGAGGAACAGACTGCCTCAGTCGTCACAACTACACCAATATTCCAGTGTCTGACAACAAACTTGGACTGTCTTTTTTGTTCGTATTTTATTACTGTCAAGTGATTTTGTTGGTGAAAGTGTTCCAGCTGCCTTTTTTTGTGGTTGTGTTTTATGTGAAGCTTTTTTGACCTTTTCACTGGTTGGGTAGTCGTATCGTAGTGACCTAGCGGGTCTCCACGCGGGTCGAGAGTTCTCGCTACTTACGGAGGAATTGCTAGAGCTACACAAAGCCTCTTTGTTAGTCTTCCAAGCTTCAAATGCCTTATTTGAACCACTGCGTCGTTCTGCTGCTTCAACCTCGGCAGCTTTTCTTTCCTGTCCCAGCTGAATGCGTTTCTTATGTTGAATCTCTTTCAATTGTTTGTCTTTCTGTTCTCGCCAAACACGGAATGCCTCCTTTGACGAGTCCTCTTTCTCTATCTTCTCCTTGACCATCTTTTCTTCAAGTTCTTTCTCTTCTTGTCTCTTCTTTCTCTGCTTCTCTTGTAGTTCCTTGATTTTGGAGTCAGTCCAAGCATCCATTACAGTTCTGGAGGTATTTAATATCCGATCAGCTTTCTCCTTTTTCTCTCTTTCTTCTTTCTCTGTGTACAAGGCCATGGGATGACCAAAAGAACAGATTATTCTCTTTCAAAAGTGACAACAGCTAGGTCAACTTTTCATCTTACCTTTTTTCTCTCTGTGTTCTTTCAGTCTTTTCTTCTCTGCTTCTTTCTTCCTGGAAAGCCACTCCTCCACTGCTTTGTCACACTTTTCCTTGTATTTCTCGCTCTCTGCACGTACTGCTGACGACTTAGTACCTCCTGTATTCTTGGATTCCTTTCTACTACCTTTCATTTTCTTGTCTTTGCTTCTTTTCCATTCTTCGAAAGCTGCCTGCCTCACGGAAGCACTGGTAACAAGTTCTGTTTGACTACTTTGTGGTTTTGGAGGGTTAATAGTTGTTGCAAATCCCGATTTATCAGTAAACGAGTCTTTACTACACTTTTTATCTTCTATGGAGATCATGGATGTCTCTTTCGAGCTTTGGGATAGTTCACTTGTGATGGAGGAATCAAAATCATCATCGTTGTAGCTATCGAACGCCATTTTAAAACGAAAAAGGGGAACTCCCTAAAGTGCTCATTCGCGCATATGCCGGATACACTAGTACACAAAGAATCATGTTAAAATTGTTGTTTCCGAAAGTGTACTCTATTCTTAGTCGGTGGATGTCTTAATCGAGCTGAGAAGAAATGCCGGTTCTGTGGATATTAGGTATGTGCGTGAGATACAGTGTAGAACGAGCGTAATATGAGCGCACGAGTTAGAATAGACAAAATCGAATACACGATCGCTATGCTTTTGAAATGTGACCGATCCACCTCAACTCCTGCGCTTGTGACGTTAATATGAACGCAAGGTCATATCCCTTCCGAAGCGTCCGGTACCATCACTGTCCAACAGTCTGTACCGGGTACGACTCCCCTTAACCGTTTCTCGAGCAAAATCGCCTTGTAAGACCTCTCGTACATGTACTCCCTGATACTCCTCTCTATCTACCAGTGAACCACGGCCGTATCCCGAAAGACGTCTCCCACGAATCCCTCTACGTCCAGTGTAGCGTGGGACCAGACAAAGCAGTAACTGAGCCTTCCTCAGAATCCCCTCCCATGTGGTCCACGGAAATGTGTTTGTGAGTGGAACTGGCCTTGATCTCCATCTCGACAAGGAGGATTTTGATGACAGCTCGTCTTTTGCTTCTGTGCAGCGAGAATGCTCAACAGAGTGACCAGGTGGTAGTGGAGTTGAAGCGCAAGGCCTTCCTGTGGGATGCCGTGTTGGCTACTGTGTCTCTTCCTCTGAAGTTTGTGCCTTTCGCCACTCAGGTGTGTGTGCATGTGTCCAACCTCAGCATGTCCACCACGTCAGACCTGGTCTTGGACTAGAACAGCAGTTGCTCAATCAGTACCAAATTAAGACAGTGTGTGATTAAACTGCTATTGTTGTCATGGCAACCCCACCCTAGATCATAGACGCTCTAGACGTTTGTGTGTACATGTGTGTGTGTATGGTTATAGTGTGTGTGTGTGTGTGAGTATGAGGTGTGTGTACATTTGTACATGTATGTGTGCATGCATGCATGTATGTATGTTTGTGTGTGTGTATGGTTATGGGGTGTGTGTACATATGTACACATGTACATGTGTGCATATGCACATGTGTGTATCTGGTTGGCATCTTGATGTTTCGTGACAATAAATTTTATCAACTTTTTCATTATTTTCAGCACAATGAGGGGGAGTGGTGCAACCTGTCTGAGAAGGGTGGTACCACGACAACAGACAAATTCAGTATTTTCTTGAATCTGCGATTTGATTTTCCCGATGGTAAGTGTGTACCAACATGATTTCAAACATTATTGACATGTTAGTGTCATTGAACTGTGAAGTGTGTAGACTCCATCCTGGATGGTGGTTGCTGTGTGCACTTAGACCAACTCCGTGGATTATGTTCATTGTAGATTTATCTGAAAGTGAGAGAGCGTGTCTTGAGAGCAAGCTACCAGTGCTTGAAGAAGAAGTATGTGTGTGTTTGTTTGTGTGTATGTGTATTAATTTGTTTTAATGTTTGTGTGTTTGTTTGTTTGTCTGTGTATGTTTTGTGTGTTTGTTAGTGTGTGTGTATGTATGTATGTTTGTGTGTGTGTGTGTGTGTGAAGACATGTCCACCCCCTTGCAGGTGGAAGTACTGGGGGTTCAGGAAGCCAAGATCAAGGAAGGAGTGCTGGGTAAGTGGACTACCGTTTGTACCGGGATTGTCACTTGCAGGTAACACGGAATCTTGTTCTATAGCTTGTAGCAGCGTTGAAGCATAAAATGGTTTTATTTACTATGAGATCTGCTTGGTTAGTTATTAGTGTGGGAGGTGGCACACTTGTGAATTGTGAACACCTGGATCGGCAGTACTGCTCCCTTGGGTAGTGGGTCCTACCGTCCTTAGCTGATCATTGTATATTGTGCATCTTGCTTCGTACAAACTCCTGGCTAGTACACACTCCTGGTTGGTACACACTCCCGGTTAATACACCTTCCTGGCTAGTACACACTCCTGGTTAGTACACCCCACTCAGTCCCTAGCTCACGTGTGCTATATCAACCAGTACTGATAGTGAGTGACTCTGACAAGAACTGCAGATTTAGTGTGTCCTTAAGTTAATCACTAAGCCAGTTTGACTGTGCTACTGCCTCTGCTGAGGTGAGCACTACGTGTTTGTGTCGTTACTGATGTCTGTTTGCATTGTGGCAGCCGTACCCACTCCCGTACCAACACCGGTGCCAACACCCGTACACAGCCCAGCTATCTCCTCTTATGACCTACAAGAAACTGTAGATGGGGTCAACAAAACAGCAAGTACTGATGACCATTCCCGTACACCTGTCAGTGAAACTTCATCTGCCCCTCCAACTGACCCCTCCGTCACTGATGGTTCCATCTCGGAACACACGGATTCCTTCAATGAGGAACTGGACGTGATGCCCCCACTGGAGTCAGTGGGAAACAGATTCTCGGCTCAACACCCACCTCAGCATCAACACAGAAGGGTAACATTGTTTGTGTGTTTGTTCATTTCCCCGCCAACAGTTGGTACTGAGTGGTAGAGGTGATGCGAGGGCTTACGGATCCACTCCCAGTGTTTCCCCCAGAAAAAAATTAAGGGGGGGGAGGGGGTCACTATGCATGTTTTGATGTATAATTATCATTATTGCTTCAACACCTAACACAATAATATTATAAATCTTTATTCTAACAAAAAAATGCTGTCACAGAACAGCGAATAAAGGGGGGGGGGGAAGGCCCTAGTACCCCCCTGTGGGGGAAACCCTGCACTCCACATGGCCACACAGGCTTGACTATGCCACCTAACAACGGTCTGACAGGTATTCCCTCAGGATGGCTCAGGTCTTGACCCACACAAAAATGCCAGTAGATGCTAGTGTTGGAGGATACACTGTATTTGCAACTCTAGATAGTACATATTTTGATGAAGAAGGGAAATTGTACATTGCTCCAGCATTCCAGCTGTACTGTCAACTGTCCCAACATTCCACCTGTATTGTAGGCCAACCCAGCATTCCACCTGTATTGTAGGCCAACCCAGCATTCCAGCTGTATTGTATTTGGCAGGTTATGGCTAAGGGGGGGTATTTTTCACTTCCTTTACTCACGGATGTGTTCTCCTCACGTTAGAGATTCTCAACCAGCGGGTCCTCGGCACCAGTGGTGAAGGTGAAGGACTCGGGCACCACGGGGGACTGCGACACCATTGGTAACATGCTCAACTCGACTTCGGTTGTTGGCAAGTGAGTAGAATGCCCTGAGAATGTGCGACCGTGTTGTCTATTTGATGTGGCATGCTCTTGTGTCTCAGGATCGATATGAAGATCTATAACACCATTAAGCAAGAACACGTGGTGAGACCAGCCAGGAGTGAGACCATAAGGAAGGTACTTGTTGAGGATGGACTGTGTGTGTGTGTGTGTGTGTTGTCTGATGTAGTTACCACTCATATGGACTTGGTTTGTGTTGTAAACATGTTTATTGCAAGTTTAGTGCCCTGGGTTCCACACTACAGAGTGACCAGGTACCTGTTTGACAGTGCAAGGTGACCAGGTACCTGTTTGACAGTGCAGGGTGACCAGGTACCTGTTTGACAGTGCAGGGTGACCAGGTACCTGTTTGACAGTGCAGGGTGACCAGGTACCTGTTTGACAGTGCAGGGTGACCAGGTACCTGTTTGACAGTACAGGGTGACCAGGTACCTGTTTGACAGTGCAGGGTGACCAGGTACCTGTTTGACAGTGCAGGGTGACCAGGTACCTGTTTGACAGTGCAGGGTGACCAGGTCATTAAATATCTTCTTAATTGTAACTTCTCCAAGGTCCCTAGCATTCATATTAGCCACATCAATTCTGTTAGATGACTGATGTGTGTTTGATGAAGGCTGGCATCCTCCAGCTCTTGACAGTCTCAATGTCATCACCACATTTCCTCTTACCCCGAAATGTTGTCATCTTCAGTTGAAACCTGAATGAACCACATTAATTTGCCAGTTAGAAAAACATCTCTTCCGAGTTTAATAGAGTTTTGTGTGTTGTATGAGATCACACAAACACTGCTACTTTCCTCCAACTACTGAAATTGAATTTAAACTTTTAACATTTATTGTTTTGTGGGTACACATGTGAACGACACACCTTGTACTCTCACGTCATCAATGTACAACATGTTAACGCAGTCATCTGGAACTAATTTATGAAATTCTCCTCAGTCCATGAAGAGACCGTTGGGTCTGAACAAGCGACGTCCTCTGGCTCCCAGCCACCACGGGATCGACGATGACCTGGTGCACACGGCCTATCGCAAGGCTCTCCAAGCACTAATCTACCCGACATTAACAGGTTAGCGGCTGGTTTGTTGACAGGTGAGAGTGGTGCAGGTGAGAGTGGTGCAGGTGAGAATGGTGCAGGTGGGAGTGTTGCAGGTGGGAGTGTTGCAGGTGAGAGTAGTGCAGGTGAGAGTGGTACAGGTGAGAGTAGTGCAGGTGAGAGTAGTGCAGGTGAGAGTAGTGCAGGTGAGAGTAGTGCAGGTGAGAATGATGCAGGTGAGAGTGGTGCAGGTGAGAGTAGTGCAGGTGAGAGTGGTGCAGGTGAGAGTGGTGCAGGTGAGAGTGGTACAGGTGAGAGTGGTGCAGGTGAGAGTGGTGCAGTCAAGACCTTGTGATTGCAATTTGACTCAATTCAGAATTGTAATATTTTACGCTTATTCTCTCTACTGAGTTCTTGTTCAACCTGATAACAACACACTTGCTATCTTCCAAGTACTCTCTGTACATCAACCCTACAGAGGAGGACCAGCATAGTTTTGAAGTGTGGTCAGCCCACAAGCCGATCTTCTGTGTTGAGTGCAACTCTCTCTTGTGGGGGATAGCTCGTCAAGGCTACAAGTGTAGACGTGAGATTGCAATAGTTCACTTGACCTGCTATTTCGTGACTGATGAACAATTTTTGTCCTGAAGGGTGTGGTGTGAAGTGCCATGAGCGATGTGCTACCTTGGTGAATGCTGACTGCTCCATAAGTGAGTGCACACCTGTGTGTGTGTGTGTGTGTGCGTGTGTTTGTTGGATTGTGCATATGTATACACACACACAGAGTTGAAAAATCTTCACCGTACACAGATGCTGCTCGACGTCAGGAGATAAAAAGAACAGGTGGAGACCCACTGGACGACAAGTTCAAGCGCTCTCACGTGATAGAAAGGATGGACAGACAAATCAACACAGACCACACAATGCAACTGGAGCTCCTGAGGTGTGTGTGTGTGTGTGTGTGTGTGTGTGTGTGTGTGTGTGTGTGTGGTGTGTGTGTGTGTGTGTGTGTGTTCTGTATGTGTGTGTGTGTGCATGTACATGCATGTTACATAGTTGTGCCCAATCACATGCAGTGAGTGTTTCGGGGTACAAGAGGGAGAACACAAGGCAATGCTCCAGAAGGCAAAGGACGAGGTACTAGCATTCATGATGAACTTCAAGGCAGTTATCAAAGTACGAGTAATTTCTGCTGAAAGACTGAACATTCGAGAGGAAGGTACTCTATTCACATCTGTATACTATGTACAGTCAAACTTGCTTAGTATGTACCTTGAAGTGTTTGTTGACATAGTGTACCTGTCCCTAGGGACTGAGTGAAGTGTACTTATAAACCGGGAGTACGTACTAACCCGGGTACTTACCAAAACGTTGCACTGTATGTGTACATGTGTACTTGTACATCAGTACGTTGTCCCTGTGTGTGTTTTCATTTTGCCCCTCTTTTCTTAATGGTCGTTGGAATGTGGCCATCCAATAGACAACAACTCTGTGTACGTGTCTGTGAGCGTTGGAGGACAGAGGAAGTACACTCGGCCATTCAAGGAGAAGAGAGTGCCTGTTTGGCATGAAGAATTCACATTGTGAGTCTCTTCCTCCTCCTCGGCTCCAGAGGAGTTGAAACCAATTAGCATAGAACCTGAACCACATGAGTTTTCCCAATATTATCAGTCAACAAACGGTGAAAGGAGTTTCCTACTCATGAGAGTGGTGTGTGTGTGTGTGTGTGTGTGTGTGTGTGTGTGTGTGTGTGTGTGTGTGTTGTGTGTGTGTGCGTGTGTGCGTGTGTGTGTGTGTGTGTGTGTGTGTGTGTGTGTGTGTGTGTGTGTGTGTGTGTGTTGTGTGTGCGTGTGTGTGTGTGTGTGTGTGTGTGTGTGTGTGTGTGTGTGTGTGTGTGTGTGTGTATGTGTGTGTGTGTGTGTGTGTGTGTGTGTGTGTGGTAATGACAATATCATAAACTACCTTTCCCACTCTCCAGTGAATGTGACAATGCTATGGACAGAATAAAAGTTCGTATTTGGTATGTTCCGTGCCCTGGTTCCGCCTACTCAACCCTGTGTTATTGTGCAGTTGTTTGATTGGAGGGTTCTCCTCATGTCTCTACAGGAATGAAGCCAGCGACAGAGCTATTGCCAAAATATCCCAGAAGTTCACCAAAGAAAGTGACCACTTTTTGGGAGAGAAAATAATAGAAGTTCGTAACCTAGGAGAGAGTACAGACCTTTGGCACAAGCTGGGTTAGCTCCACGTGCACTCAGTACAGATATGGTCCACACCAACACACCTCCTACAAGGAGCCTGTACAGTCTTCTCTGTGTGTATCATGTGTTTATCTGGAGCAGTGTAGCCTTTCCAAAGACCTTCTTTCCTAGACGACTGTTTGCCACTGTCACACGGCACCACATTATGACATGTAGTATCTTCTTTGATGTGTCTGAATGACTAAGTAGTACTTCTTGGCACAGACAAGAGGACGAGTCAGAGTGTTGTCAGTGGATCCATTCGACTGGCCATTGCCATCAAAGTAGAGAGGGACAAGTTACTGACCCCATACCACGAACTGTATAGCTATGTGCACTTGGTGAGGGCTGACAGTGGTTATGTGTGCACTTGGTGAGGGCTGACAGTGGTTATGTGTGCACTTGGTGAGGGCTGACAGTGGTTATGTGTGCACTTGGTGAGGGCTGACAGTGGTTATGTGTGCACTTGGTGAGGGCTGACGGCTGTTGTGTGCGCTTGGTGAGGGCTGACGGTGGTTGTGTGCACTTGGTGAGGGCTGACGGTGGTTATGTGCACTTGGTGAGGGCTGACGGCTGTTGTGTGAAGACCAATTAATATAAATGTTTAAATTGGATTATTATCATTAGCTTTTCTGATCATGTTGCCATAGAAACTGTTTAATCATGCTCATTTAACCCAAGCCCTCCCCCTGGTGAAAGCTGACGTAGCCGTAAGTCAAACCCATGCGATGTGGTATCACTGTAGTTGAAATATCTCTACTTCAACCACCAGCATGGGGAGGTCCCTTTTGACATGCTCCTCCCACCAGCATTCCAACAAATAGCCAATGAATTTGCTCAGAGGTATAGCATCGACCCCCTGACAATGGCTATTGCGTAAGTTATGTATGTCGTAATACTCCCCAACTATTACACAATCACTCCTTCCTTTTCCAGTCACTTCAAGTGCCTCTCTCAACGCTATGTCCTTCCTCAAGCTTTGGACATTATGTGTATTTTGCTGCGAGAGATTAAAGAAGAGGTCATGGATAAAGATGAGCAATCCCAACTGCTGCAGTCACACCACAGTGGGGAAGAAATACGTTACAGAGGAAAGGTCTGTCACAGCCAAGCTTCATCCTAGTGTTACTTGAGACTTGGTTCATTTCTTGTGTTTGTTGCCATAGAAACATGGCCGGCTATCCAACATCTTACAACAGCTGTTGAATTCTTTGAGGATTGACCTTCAGTCTTACAGAGTGAGATCTTGGTCAGACCCAGTCGTCTGCTGCTTGAGATGAAAATTCCTTTGCTATCACAGGAAATGTTCCCTGCTGATGACTTTGATAAACTGGAGGAACTTTCATTTGCAATAAAGTTGGTGTTTCTCATTGTAGAGTGCCAAAGCGAGGTAAACCTGGATCAATGAACCTTTTGGTAGACATTTCAAATCGCAAATCATACTTAGCATAACTCCGGCCTTTATTTCGAGTCATAGATGTAACCCAAATAACATTCATTTTTATAGGCTTTGGGTGAGAGCGAGGAGAATCCTTCGAAAATTGTCGAAGACAGTATGAGAGTAAGTTACAATTAAAGAGATTCAATTGTCGTTCTCTCGCGTAAGGACTCTGTGGCGCAACGGTAGCGCGTCTGACTCCAGATCAGAAGGTTGCGTGTTCGAATCACGTCAGGGTCACTTTTTTTTCTCTTTTAGCAATGCAGTAAAGCCACCTTCGATTCTCTAATGCAAGAATGGCTTGCTGCAACAGCAGAAAAGTACCCGGCTGGTAGTGACAAGACAGCTAGTCCTCTCGAATTCTTCCTTGGACTAATGCAGCTTCTAGTTGCAGCCATTCTTGAAGACAGAAATTGCTATGAGCATCGCGTGAGCAAGTACTGTAACTTCAGCCTTGAAGAGCTCACAGCCCAGGAGCTGTGGACCATCTTGGGAGAAAGGCTTTGTGAGATGCTTCAGAAACAAAGGGAGGACGACACTTTCCCAGTGGCAGAGTACATCAACCTCCTGTTGGCTGTATGTTATGTCAATTGTGTGTTGAGTAGCAGAGTCCTCATGATGACATGGCTTTTATGAACACAGCTCAATCAGATGTACAAAGACTATATTCTCCAGAAAGGGTACCCTGTCCCCTCGGATGTCGAGTTTCCTAGTTGGTTCGATTTCTACATTCTCAAATATCTGGATTCCTTTGAAGAGGATTCACTGGGTGTCACTACTAAGGCAGTTGTCAGTGACAGGAATGGGAAAGTAGGTTCATAACATAGTGTGTCTGTGCATCTCGCTCTCTTTCTCTCTCTCTCTGTGTGTGTGTGTGTGTGTGTGTGTGTGTGTGTGTGTGTGTGTGCGTGTGTGTGTGTGTGTGTGTGTGTGTGTGTGTGTGTGTGTGTGTGTGTGCGCGTGCGTGTTGTGTCTGTGTGTGTGTGTGTGTGTACATATATGTGTGCGTGTTCTGTGTCTGTGTGTATATGTGTGTGTACATATATGTGTGTGTACATATATGTGTGTGTGTGTGTTCCTTGTGGGTGCATGAGAGGAATACCGGAATGAAGACATACCATTTTTCTCTTTCAGTTTGCAAAGCTGGAAGGAAAGCCCTTATCGTCATCTGTCTACGACGTCTTTTGGTGGCTTCATGAGGTTTGACTTCAATGCTGTTATCCATTCACCTTACTTGGTCATGCACTTGACAGCTTCTTCTCATCATCGAATGACATCATAGGGTAATAAGGTCTTTGATAAGCTTTCCTGTGGGAATATGGCTGTCCATCACATTTACTACAAAAGGTTTGCCGAAGTGATCAGCAGGGTGATACACCGGTACATCACACTGATCGGAGAGTGCATGGACGAGTTTCTGATGGACCTCCCACTGGTGGGTGTGGTGTACATTGGTGACTGTAAACATAAATTGATCTTTGCTGTGTTGTATCCCTGTGGAAGGTCACGATGTTGCTGAACGATATCCAGCAGTCCAGAGTTAACCTGCAGAACATATACGAGGCAATGGGAGGAAGAATGGTGAGTCAACACCCAACGTCCATAAGACCCAAGTCACATGACATCCGCATGGTCCTGATCACATGACATACACATGACATCCGCATGGTCCTGATCACATGACATACACATGACATCATGATTTCTGTACACATCACAGCGAGCTGGAGATGGATGCAGTGAGATTCTGACAGACATGCAAGGTGTGCTGTCAGCAGAGCTCACCATGCAGTGCTCCAAGGTTGCTGGAAGGTTGGTCATGTTGCCAATGGTGAATGTTTGCTGTTTCTCTGAGCATATTTGGTGCTGACATTCAGTTTTGTCATTTTTCAGTTTATATCCAGCCATCTTACAAGGAGTCAAGACTATCAAATCCGAGATTATGAGGTATATGCTTGTGTGTGGTGGGGTGTAGAGTATCTATGGTGTGTGTATTGTGTACTGTGTGTACTGTGTGTTGTATGTACTGTGTACTGTGTACTGTGTGCTGTGTGATGCTGTATGTACTGTGTGCCGTGTGTACTCTGTGTACTGTATATACTGTATGTACTGTATGTACTGTATGTGTGTACATACATAAAGGCAGTGTAGTTCCTCACTCATACACTTCCCTAGACTTACGTAGCATCACAGACAGTTAATCTCAATTTACCCACCCTCGCACTCCTGGACCTTGGCGGGGAGGAGAGTCGTGCTACCCTCTTCATGCTCAAGTGAGCTTCACTACCCATGGTCCATGGAGTTGTCGGAGTCCATCTATGGTGGAACATACGCAACCCTTGTATGGACAAGCTAGACTAGTTGATCAATTCTAATCAATTATTGTATGGAGGGTAATCTAGTTGATAAATTTCTGTCAATTATAGAGATAACCTAGTCTGGCCAATTAATTCTTGTCCATTGTATGGACAAGCTAGACTAGTTGATCAATTGTATGGACAAGCTAGACTAGTTGATCAGGTCTGATATGCACACACCTGCAGGATTAAGGGCGTTGCCAAGACACCAGTCACTTCTAAAGATGTCACCCCGATTGTGTCCCAGCTCATGAACACTTTGGCATCGAAGTAAGACCCTGCTAATGGAACAGGTTGGTAAAATGTGAGTAAATCTGTGTCAACATGTTTACAGAGGATCGGAAATGAAGGATGTTTGCGAAGAGAGTGTTTTGAAGAAGTTGGTCAAGGTGTGTGATTCTGTTGCTGCTGATGACTGACTTCATCGTGACCTGTGGTTCCATTCTCACACCCTGTCTAGGAACTATGGCTGGTCACCACGAACACCTTCCATGAGGTTCTTCTCCCAGGTGCCGAAGAAACACAGGTCTGTATGTATGTGTATGTACATACTTGTGTTCATGTGTACGTACATGTGTTTGTGTGTATGTGTACATGTATCTATGTGCATGTGTATGTACATATGTATGTTTGTGTGCTTGCATGTATGCGTACGTGTGTTTGTGTGCGTGTACATGTGTGTGCTAAACATGTATTTCATAAGTACGAAATGATGTGTGCTAAAGTTGGATCCTGAACTATACACACATGACAGAACTTTCTGGAAACTCTTCAAAACAAAAGATTGACAATGATATCATTGAAGTTATTTCAAATGTATGACTCATTTCCTGTACCAGGATTCCAAACCAGGATTGTATATCCCAGTTCTCATTGCTCATGACTCATCACACACTCCATTCTTCATTACTAGTATATTCTTGTATACTGTGTGCCTAAATGACTTGTATATTCTTGTATTCCTGATGGTTGATCCAGGCCTCAGGACTTGAGCATAACTTCTCTCAAAGGCAGTGTCAGTGCCTAGAGCATGTCCTGAACATCGTGAAGGTATTGGCAGTACTGTGAGGTGTAACCACGGAAACGGATAGCAACCTTCACATTTTCCATCTTAGGACTTTTTCTTGTCATTGAAAGAAGTTCACTTGAAGACTAAAGTCCTAGAGCAGAGTTTGGCTCCCATAAGGGCCATGCTGTCCATGTACCAACAGTCAACTAATTCTCTAATTTGTCAGTTCATTGGGCAAGAGACTGAGCAAGGTATCGGTATTGGTACATCCACGTACTTGTATGCATGTGTGCATGTGTGCATGTGTGCATGTGTGCATGTGTGCATGTGTGCATTCACCTGTTTGTGTGTGTAAGTATAAGTGTGTGTGCCTGTTTTATGAATGACATGCCAATCTTATGTTGGTGGGATATTGGTGGAGTGTATTCTCTGTGCGCGCGAGTGTGTGTGTGTATGCATGTGTTCGTACGTGTGTGTGTGTGTGTGTGTGTGTTTGTACGTGTGTTGAATATTTGTCATGTTTTATGTTTTTTGAGTATGTCTGAGGTGTATTCTCCTGGTATGGCGGATGATTGTGAAGTAGTTGTGTTCTCCTGATTAGACGCTGGGCAGGGGGAGGACATGTGTGGGGAGATAAACCTCCAGGTGGAGAGCTACATCCATCCTGGTAGCCAGGAGCTGGAACTGACCATACAGGGTGAGTGGGCGGGGCACAGTGTGAATGGGCGTGGCACACTGTGTGAATGGGCGTGGCACACTGCATGAATGAGTGTGACACTATTATAAGTTAGTGGGCGGGACACACTGTGAATGGGCGTGTAAGCAGTGTATGGATGGGCATGACTTGCTATGCGAATGGGTGTGTCTGTGTGAGTTCAGTAGATGTGTTTCAACACTATACATAGGTGGGTGTATCGTTATCCATCGAGTGTGTGTGGGTGTTTGTTGTCAATACTCAATGTCTATATTACAACTAGAATGTTTGTTCCTTGTATCCTAGTAACGTCGCTGAATGGACTAAAGCCCCTTTCCCCTGGGGGTACCGTGCAAAAACCGTTTGTGGAATTGTACTTACTTGGCCCCCACATCCATGGCATCACACGACGCTATCGCACGGCACCTGCCAAAGGCCAAGAGAACTTTGTGTTTGCAAATGAAGTTAAGAAAATGTAAGCACATACACACACACACACACACACATACACACACACACACACACACACACACAAACACACACACACACACACACACAAACACACACACACACAAACACACACACACACACAAACACACACACACACACACACACACACACACACACAAACACACACACACACACACACACACAAACACACACACACACACACACACACACACACACACACACACACACACACACGCACACATCACTCTACTTCATCAAAGACAACTGATTGTGCCTGTAGGACCATACCGCAGAGTATCAGCTTTGACAGCTACGAACTTCAAATAGTAGTGAAGACTCAAGGGTTTTTTGGCAGTAGTGGCCACGTCTTGGGTGTGACCTTGCTCCAGCTAAGGAACCATATCGGCCAGTCCTGTGCACTGCAACTCACTCTTGTGAGCAAGTTGAAGATCAGCCGTAGTGGTTCAACCATACTAAGTGTATTAGCTCAGAGAAGTGGTGATGAACTCGCCAAGGAATTTGTCTCAGTCAAACGTGAAGAAAGGGTTGAGAAAAAAGGTGCTTCCAAAACTGAATCCACTGATCAACAATAGCATAACATCATTATCATCAATAATTTATATCAAATTGTTCAGTTCATGTTTTGGATTCCTGCATTTTTATTTTACATTATGGTGGGGAAGTGACGGAGATATACGAATTATTTCCACAAATATACGGATAATCACCTCAGAGAGTCCTTTTAACTGTCCACCTCATTGACAGTGAGGAAGGTGTCATGAAATTGTGAAGGTATCAGTGATTCGATTGAAGTGTGTTAGAGGCAAGGCAGAAAAAGACCTATTTCCTATACGTCAAATCGCGAATGAGTTCAATTGTACCGAGAAAGCGTCGTTAGAAGGAAACGCGAAATGCCTGTGCGCGGTCGAGATCGGAGAGGTGAGTTCTCTGTCTGTTTCGTTCAGCCTCCGGAATCTACTAGTGTGAGCTGTTTCTGGGAGTGTTGTACCAACTGTTGCCATCTGTAGACAGCGTATGTCATTTAAATGTGTCAAGATATTGTCTTTCACTAAATCACGTTCTGTAAATGCTAAACATTCTAAACTATCTCTGTTAACGCTGGCGTGAATGTACTTTTGATGTCTCGCTATGCGCTGGCTAGTGTACGTTTAGGCAACTCGTATCTCGTCTTCCTATCTCTAATACTTTGCTAATGATTTGCGACCGGGGAGTAATCCACCTACGATCGCTAATTACGTGGCTTGGGAGCAGCGTGTGGTTAACCTCGTCCATTGTAGTAATCTCTTGGGGACAGGATAGCGAACCGGTCTCCCCGAGTGTGTCACCTCCATCAATGGACCTGGGTTTACCACTCCAATTAAACCTTCGATAACGGGCACATTGTCGTGTTAATTGAGGTCTTGGTTTACCTTACGGCGATGGGTGGGGGTTGATGTTGCCTAGTGACAACAGACAACTTTGGAGATACCTTGTGGGTATGGGTATGGCGTGTAGTTTCTTGTCAGTGATGGGTGAGGATTAGCATTACCAGGCAGCTGGGCTGGTATTGTCCTGTAACTACCTACAAGGACAGGTGAAGATAGCGTCTGTTCCCATTTTCCTAGATGGTTCGCCTGGAAGTCAACCATTGTTGACTTTGTGATGTAATCCATTGCCTTTCCTTGTAATGGTGAATAGCTTTCTATTGTTGTCATTTCTACTTCACAACTTTCTGTCTTTTGTCTTGTAATATTTGAACACTCATTGCCAATGTCGGTGTGAATTATGGACATACGTATGTATATTTATCTTCAAGTTTTCCATCAAATGCCATTCCATTCAAGAGTGCATGTATTCTTATATATTATCGTGTATTAGTTGTATCAGTAGTGTTTCCCGTTGGAATGGCATGTTTGACTCATGTTTGTAGTTTGAACAAGTCACATGATCTCCACTTGGGGCCATGCCTGACTGAACACACCTATATCCAGTTGGGTTTGTGTAGTGGAGTGTTGTCCTCATGGGGGACCCGTGTGAACAGACCAGCTAGGTTCCGTGTGAGTGTGGTACCTGGTTCATTCATGTGTTGTGCATGTGAGTGTGTGTTTCAGTCTGAGTATGCTGTGTGTGTTGAATAAGAAGCCATTTTGAACGTCCAACTCACCACAATGGCTGCAACTCCCCAGTGCATACTCAGGCCATTCCAATTATGGGTTGTGCTGAGTGTGTGGGTGTGAGTTGTGCTGAGTGTGTGGGGTGAGTTGTGCTGGGAGTGTGGGGTGTGAGTTGTGCTGGGAGTGTGGGGTGTGAGTTGTGCTGGGAGTGTGTGGGGTGAGTTGTGCTGGGAGTGTGGGGTGCGAGTTGTGCTGGGAGTGTGGGGTGCGAGTTGTGCTGGGAGTATGGGGTGCGAGTTGTGCTGGGAGTGTGGGGTGTGAGTTGTGCTGGGAGTGTGGGGTGTGAGTTGTGCTGGGAGTGTGGATGTGAGTTGTTTTGGGTGTGTGGGGTGTGGTTTTTGCTAAATGCGTATGTAAGAGAGAGTATACACATGATGTGTGCGAGTGTGAAATTGCTGGATCGCATTTTGCTTTGTGCTCCGTGCTCACCTAATGTTCTCAAGTTACCATCACGCCATAGTTATGTCGGTCGATCCTTAACGAGAGAACTAAATAGTGTTAGCTACTTGAGTGGTTCTCTGATTACCCTCATCCCATCCAGTGTGGGTGTATACACACGTATGGAGAGCATACAGTCTGTAGCGTGTACGTACTTAGTGTGGTTGTGTGTACATTCAGTATGAATATAATTTATGCATCTCCACTCTACTCTTACTCTACTGTGTAGTGTGGCTGTGTATACATATGTACGTATGTACATGTATACATTGTATGCATGTATGTACGTATATACTACGTATATTTATAGTTTGTATAGTGTAGTGTGGATGTGTACCACTATGGCAATGCGCATACATGTGCACACATATAAAGTCTGGTGGTTAGCTGTGTGCATGACTGGTCAATGTGCTAACCTCAAGTATTTCAGTATTCTCAAGTGATGACAGGAACAGATTGTGCAGTAATGGCTACATGCATGCCTCAGAGCATACAACAGCTGGTGCATCATACTAACTGTGTTATGCTATTTTTGCCTGTCCTTATTGGGAAGAGAGTGTAACCCCACACTATTCTTGTGTGTAGAAGGTAGGGAAAGGTCCCCAAATGGTAGTGTACACAGACAGCTCCCCCCCCCCCTACTACAGGCAATGAGTGGGGGTACATGCTGTTTTCCCGATAAGAACAGTAAATGATGTAATCTTGTAGAGATCCACAGCAACCTGTATTTTACATATGGTGCATACATCTGTACACCGTGTGCATACATCTGTACACCGTGTGCATATATCTGTATACCATGTGCATATATCTGTACACCGTGTGCATACATCTGTATACCATGTGCATATATCTGTACACCGTGTGTATACATCTGTATACCATGTGCATACATCTGTATACCATGTGCATACATCTGTACACCGTGTGCATACATCTGTACACCATGTGCATACATCTGTACACCGTGTGCATACATCTGTATACCATGTGCATATATCTGTACATTGTGTACATACGTACGTACATCTATACATGGCACATGTTGTGTACATTTGTATATCCGAACTGTACATACGTACGTGCATACGTACACATGTATCTACACTACCGTGCTCAGTTGCACTCTGGTGAGAATAACACCTGCGGTATGTGCTAGTGAACCAGGTACCTCCACTGTAGCATGTGCTAGTGAACCAGGTACCTCCACTGTAGCATGTGCTAGTGAACCAGGTACGTACCTCCATTGTAGCATGTGCTAGTGAACCAGGTACCTCCACTGTAGCATGTGCTAGTGAACCAGGTACCTCCACTGTAGCATGTGCTAGTGAACCAGGTACCTCCACTGTAGCATGTGCTAGTGAACCAGGTACCTCCACTGTAGCATGTGCTAGTGAACCAGGTACCTCCATTGTAGCATGTGCTAGTGAACTAGGTACCTCCATTGTAGCATGTGCTAGTGAACCAGGTACCTCCACTGCAGACGATCCACCAGCTGTGTGTTGCCTGTGTGTGTGCTTGTCTTGAGGAGTTACGTACAGTGTTGTCACACTCACAAAATCACAGGTTGTCAGATATCAGCTCTGTGCTCTTGTGATATACATGATCCAATGTTGCTTCTATTACATATACGTAAATATTTGTGTACAAGATTAATACATATGTACTTGTCTATAGACACACATGTATACCCAATATACCATAATATGTGTACGTACCTATACACTAATACCAGATATTTATCTATGACTTTTAGACATCCGTACACATGTACTAACACCACATACATTCATGTATACCTCTACAATTGTGTGTGGTTGAATGGTAGTGGCATTGTATGTTGATTACAGTCCAGCCTGGTGGTTAATTGGTTGTCATGGTAACCAATCCAGTTGACTTGTGCCAAAACTGTCAGTTCCTAGTACGCTGTTGATGTCAGGGAAGAACTTTGTCTTGTTCTCTTCTCCTTTAGTGTCCACGTTACTGACAGGAGTGACTGTGTCTCCAAAGCAAGTACTTGTTGGGGTGAGTGGGGGTGACCAGCCTCGTAGCTGGACCAGGTGGTCTGAAGTCGACGTTCCACCTGTTTGTTGTTAGTTTAGGAAATGTCGCAGCCTATCAGCTTACAAACTAATCAGATGACAGGCTGTGGTGGCCTTGGACGGCTGTTATTAGCGATAGAAGCTCACTACCCGTGGTTTAGCTCTGCTAAGGTGGATTTACTAGTGTTTTCTTCTTTGTTTGATCCACAGAAAAGTGAAAGAATTGTTGTAAGCTTTTCAGAAAGGGACAAAGTACCAGAAGCTTCTCTTTTCCTTGTTTTCACGAGTGGTATCAGTGGACTACCTCAGATAGTTAGGACAGAGAAAGTAGATGATCACAGCATAGCTGCTATAGCTCCTGGTGTGTGTGTGTGTGTGTGTGTGTGTGTGTGTGTGTGTGTGTGTGTGTGTGCCCATCCTGCCTTGTATAGCTTGTAGTGATTCTCCCTCCAGGAAGACCTTTTTTGGCTTTGGTCTACTCTGTCGTGATTCCAGTGTATTTATTTGACATCTCCCCTCTCCCAGTGAACTCCTCAGAGGAATCAGTGAAGATTGAAGTACTCTACATCGAACAGGAAACCACTTTTGTCCTCTTCAGGGACCGATTAGCCTACGTCAAATCTCTGGAAGAACCCTGTAGCTCCTCTCAGCCAACTGATGGAATGGGGGCGTCAATAACAACTAATAAGGGGTCCATCGATCTCCGGGAAAGTCCCCAGCTTACCCCCAGCTCTGACATTCCCGTTCACCATGCCATCAGCCTCCTGCGGACCCACCTCCTCAGAGAGCACGTGAACCCACTCACACCAAACTCTCTGAGTGAGCTGTGCGGCTCCCTGAAGAAGCTGCCTCCCAGCAACCTGGTGGAGGTAGACAGTGTGGTTGGAGGGGACATGGAGAGGGACTCTGTACCCATGAGCGTGTGCGTAGGGGATGGAGCACCAGAGGACGGCCAGGAAAGGGCAGGTTGGTGGATATGGTGTCGCAGTGGTGTGATAGTGGTGCCATGTGTGCCCCAGTGCCCAAGATTACACTAAAATCAACTCCAACTGCTGTACACAAACTGATTATCATCATGACGATGTTGATTTATGAGGTGCTGGGGGCTATTGTCAATGTCATTTAGTTATTGTACACATCAGTACTACGTACGTATATCTGTACTGTGGTATATGTGTGAGGTGCTTGTACGTGTGTGTACATACATACGATGTGCCTTGGTCAGTGTATACGAGTGAGGTTGTCACAATCCTGGTACTGTTTCTTCATAGATGGGACCCTTTTCCATCTGTTGGCCCAGTTTGGGCTGAAAAAGATTGCCCAGCAAATTTTGAGTCTCCCCGAGGCCAGGGAAGGTGCAGTTCAACTGGACCACAAAGGGTGCTTACCCGAAGAAGTAGCTGAAAGAGAGGGTCATAACGAACTATCCAAGTTATTTGTCAGGTCAGCTCTGGATGACTGGTAAAACGGCATGCATATGAACTTACTGTACTGTTCTGACTATAGTTGCCGACGAGCACTGTCCGGTCCAGAGAGGGAGAGTCGATCGTGTAGTACCTCTTCTCTGGAAACAGAGTGGTCCACTATAACTGTGAGAACTCGGAAGAAGACAAATCAGAGATTAGTGCGAGTTGCCAGCTACACCAAAGGCCAGCTGGTCAAAGTTGCATTGGAACAAAATGAATTTTCATCTCTCAGGACCGAATTGGGGAGTGGCTCGGACAGTGGTGAGTTCCCATGGGTGTGGTTAAGTGCGAATACACCCCAGCACCGCCTACCTACTTTGTTGTTCTTAACAGATCTCATTGAGGATGGCCTGGGAAGCAGGGATGAAGAGCAAGATGATTTAATCTCAGATCAAAGAAAAATGGATGAATTTGCTGATGTAGCAAATGGTGATAACCAGCAAAGAGAGCAAAAGGAACTGGAAGTCCTTAATGTGGTGGAAGTTGCCAACAACACTTGCTCTTCCTCACCAGGTGTGTGTGTGTGTGTGTGTGTGTGTGTGTGTGTGTGTGTGTGTGTGTGTGTGTGTGTTCATGTGTGTGTGTGTGTGTGTGTGTTCATGTGTGTGTGTGTGTGTGTGTGTGTGTGTGTGTGTACAGCCCTGGCATATGACATTGTTCCATTATCCTTCACATGAAGGTGTCCAGCCGTCTCAACAGGGCCATGTCTCCGGTGACGTCGGTGGTCCTGAGAAAATTGTGATGTCACCAGAAGAGCTTGCCTTTGTATCTGAGTTTGTTGGATCTATACTTGAGAAGGCATTGACCCAGTGAGTGGTGTGCGGATACAGTCGGCTTGCAACAATACAGACGTGTTGTGGCCAATTTACTCCATTATCCCTAAAGTGATTAACTAATTAGGTTTATTCCACTTGTTCTTTGTAGAATTATCAATGAGGAAAACCCTGCAATCACCTCATCACCCACTGGAGACAATTCTATTATTGATGTTGATATCTGTGAGGATAATCCTGTAATTACACCTGTAACCAGGGACAACCTTAGTGTTAATGAGGTTCAAGGGGACACCCCCATCCTTGAAGTTACTGTTGATGAAGCTATCTGTGATGAGGTTCCTTCCATGGTTCGTGTGAAAATTGAGGAGACAGCAAAGGAGAGCTCTGATGAACTGTATTCAGTGGACTCGTTAACGGAGGTCACATGTTCTGCACCTGACCTATTGTCTGACAATGATCGCACCACCACACCCACAATCGGTGAGGAGTTGGTGCCTCCAGAAGACTACCCGCGTTCCCAGAGCATCACAACTCCAGAGCTAGTCCCTCTGAGAACAGCAGCATCCAAGCTTCGTTTGGGCATGACCCGGGAGTCGTGGAGGAGGAGTAAGAGCCTGAATGCCGTGGACCTTGATGAGGAACCGATATGGGAGGAGTCCGTCGAAAACCCAACTCAGGAATACCCAACAAGTGAATCATGTCTTTCTTCTGACGAAGAAGATTCGGAAAGTGCCGGAGGAGAAGAGAGCCCTCGCCATGAGTCAGACACAGATAGCTTCCTCTCGGCCCGGGAAGACTTCAGTAACTCTCCCAGTCTTCCTCGATCAAAGGTGGCCACAAACAAATCCTCAGACCCTGTCCTCCTCAAGGTATCCGAGGTGGTGAAGAAGGCTGTCACCAGACCACTTGGGGAGTTACCGTCAGTGAGCATTGTAGAAGTGACTGACAAGAACCACCTGGTAGATAAGGACTCTGTTCCTCAAAAAGAACCATCCTTTGCTGACGTCACTGCTCCAGAGAAATCTGTTGGATTTACTATTCCCCAAGGGGAATTCCCCAGGACTGTTTCCACTGAATCTGATATGGCTCGATTGTCTGATTTGAATCTCTCCGATGTCGACGTCAGCATCAATAGTGAGGGTCTTGATGAGTCTATTGGTCGAGACCGGGGGAAGAGTGACCCGCTTCCCTTCTCCATTGTCGTGGCTCATGGAGAGATGGAGTCATCTCACTCGCATGAAACACTATCATCTCCAAAAAGTGGACCGACCTTGAAGGTCATCAATGTTGATGATGGACCAGAGGAGTCCGTTTCGAGCAAGTCAGTTGAGAGCCCCAAACAGCACAAGAAGAGATCTGGCAGGTCCAAGACTCACCTCGGTGTAGGGGGCCAGACCGGCTGCGATAGTGGGTTCGAGAGCAACAACAGCAGAAACGCGTCATCTGTGTCCGACACTATGTCCGTGGTCCTCAACACGCTGACCACGGTCAAGAGATCTCAATCAGCCCGTAGTGACTCTGCAGTAGCCGACAAGGTGAGGTCCTCCTTCACCCTGCAACCTGGTTCTCCCCCGATACACAGACACTCCACAGAGGAGCTGAGGGATAACAACACCCTGCCTCCCTCTCCTCTGGTGTCTGTGTCACCCAAGGACAGATCTTCTCCACCTGTGACCCACTCTCCTACTCACTCCCGGGACAAACCAGCAATGACCTTCGGCAGTCCTGTTGAAGACGGAGACGAAGTCGATGAACCAAAGATGTACCAGACATCAGTGGAAGAAGTCGTTCTCAGAAGAAAATTATCAAATTCTCCAGTAATGAGGAAAACTCTTTCTGATTCGAAAGTGCCTCTGACATCGGAAGAGAAGCCAGCCAAGGTTCTTGTCAGCCCATCCAAATCGAAAAGTAGGCGTGCCACCAGTGGGGGCGACAGCCCAACCACACCCCCTCACAACCTAATGAATTCAATTAGCTCCAACTCCATTCAGAGAAACACCAGTAACTCTGAGTGTGTAGCTATCGTGGACAACACAGACGGGGGATCCAGGAGGGGGTCTGTCCGAAGCATGCTCATACAACCATCCTCATCCATGTTCTCGGTTGGTAGCGCATCATTAATACCCACCACTGCCTCGGACGACCTCCCTCCTCCTCCACAACAGGTCAAGTTGAGGGAGAAGAATAAGCCTGTGGATAAGACAGTTAGAGCATCCATTGCTGTGGAATACGCTAGTCAGTTTGTCCCGTCTGTAGGTGGCAGTCAGTTGTATTCCCAAGACAGTTTCCAATCTGTGCCATATTGGAATGAGGACCAGGCCAGTGTTACCGAGCTGACCATTGCCGAGGAGCAGGAGTCAGAGAGTAGCAACCCTGAGCAAGAGGATGAAGACGAGAAGAGGCCCCTCTCCTCACATCCCGAGCTAGCCTTACCCCAGCAATTCAACTGGAGTCAGACGGTCAGTAAGAAGAGGCTGAAAGCCATGAGCCGTGCTGAGAGGGATCGCCAATCACTCATGTTTGAGTTCATTCAGACGGAACAGAACCACCACCAGTCTTTGGCCCTGATGGCACTGGTCTTCCGGAATGGCATGTTGGAGAAGTCCATATTGAGCGAGGACCAGGTCCACAAGCTGTTCCCAGTCCTGGACGACCTCTTGAGCATCAGCAAGAGGTTCAGTGAGGACCTTCGCCAGAGGAAGGAGGACTCTCCCGACAGTATCCTGGAGACGATATCGGATGTCCTGCTGCAGCAGTTTGTTGGGTGGCGAGCGGACCAGATGGTGAAGGCATTTGGCACGTATGCCTCCAACCAGAAGTACATCGTGTCTAGCTACAAGGAGCACATGAAGTTGAAGAAGTTCAAGCGTTTTGTCAACGAGTGCTGCAAGAACCCAGCTGCCAACCGGAGGAACTTCCCCGATCTCGTTCAGTCCATTACTGCAAGAATCAGTAAATATGTCATTTTAATGGAAAATTTGGTGAAAGAGAGTGAGCGATGTGCGGCAGCTGATCTTGAGGATCTCTACACTGCCAAGTCGGCCATTCAGAGGCTGGTCCAGGAGGTGGAGTGTGTGGTAAAGGAGAAGACCAGCAGGATAGAACTGGTGAGGATCCAGGACAGTCTGGACGTCCACCTGCCTAAATCCGTCATGAAGGACGAGAAGAAGAGAAAGGACCTTAAGAGCATCCAGTTCACCGCCAGTCATCGAAGGTTGATCCGAGATGGTCGGGCTATCTGGCTTGGATCACATCAGAGGGCCCTGGAGGTGTATGTTGTCTTGGTAACAGACTTTATTGCTTTCCTCAGCGAGACCAATGGGAAGTACAACATTGCTTTGCTACAGGACTTCCAGGTGAGCCATAAATGGAATCTCACTGTTACCATAACAACACTTGGCTTCTATGCAGTGCTTGTAAAATCATATTACTGTTAATTTATCTCATTGCATGACCATATCTGATTCCTTTGTTACCTTTTGATTTCATTGATTGAGTTACTGTATTGTTTTAGTGTCGTCACCTGCTTCCCAAATACCTTTAGCCACCTGTCGTTTGATTGGTCGATACTAATCACTTGCTCCCTGAATACCTTTAGCCACCTGTCATTCGGTTGGTCGATATTCATGTGAGGGTAGACGCTGCCTCTAAAGTCCAGCTCCTGATTCTGAAGAAGGAGCAGCCAGAATTCTACAAGCTGAAGTTCAAGAACTCTGTCGAGTGTGATAGATGGCAGGCAGCCATCTCCTCTGCCATAGAGGTCTGCAAAGAAAAGAAGTTCAACTGTGGTGAGTTGTGGTGTGAAGCTTATCCCTTTATCAGGTGTAATGTTGGTTCTGAGTCACTTGAGGTGCTATTTTCAACACCGATAAGAGATAAACGTCTTCCCCTCCACCCTACAGATTGTTTTGGTGGCAAGCCCGACCCAGAGCAGAAAGAAGTGGAGGTTTGTTAAGAGCTTGCATGCACCCTGATCAGTTGGTTTAGGTTGACTTTGATCTGCTTTTATATCCCAGGATCACGCGATGGAACCCAAGTATGTACCCGTGTGAAAAGATAAGGAGATACATGTCTCCCCCATTTGACCCCACCCCCCTCCCCAAGGGGAACTCAACATTGCCAAATGCCATTCAGCACCAGTGTCTTCCTACTTGTCTATTTATAAATTGTTGACTTTCAGTTTTCACAGTATCACTTTCATTTTATGCCCCATTTAGCTAGTAACACACACACACATTACAGGAAAGGTTGTTGTGGTCAGTGTTGAAGTATTGCACTAATGTGTTCCGATCGCTGTAGGGAAAAGATGATCTCTGACGCTCACAGACAGGTGACTGTGGCTCAGAAGTTGCTGGAGAGGAGTAAGCCAACAGTCTCTGTCTTCAGGTCGGGGAGCTTTGCTGCTGCTGACAGACAGGGCAAGTCTCTGCTTCAGAGGGATAACCCAAGAATGTCTAGTCAAAGAGGTCTGGGTGGGCCTAGGAACAGGCCAGAGAGGAAGTCTGCCATGCAGAAGACTAAGGAAGGTTTGTGTGTGTGTGTGTGTGTGTGTGTGTGTGTGTGTGTGTGTGTGTGTAGTACTAGTAGGGATGATGGTATATGCCTGTCTTAATGAATTACTACTCTGTTTGTTCTCCAGCTCTTCCTCAGGAGTATATAGCAGCTCTAGTCAACATGACAGACACAGTACAGAAGCTACTGGTTAGTAATACGTATATGTGTGTGTGTGTGTGTGTGTGTGTGTGTGTGTGATGGTCAGTGTACTTGTGGTATTTACCGAGGTCTTCTTGTCCTTTTGTTAGGAGTGTATCACTGAGCAGGACATCACTATAGCAAAGTATGGATGTGTGCCTGTGTGGTGTGGTGTGTGTGTGTGTGGTGTGTGTGTGTGTGTGTGTGTTCGTGTGTGTGTATGTGGTTCAAATTAATATCTTTTGATGTAGATTGAATGACCAGCTTCAAAGGCAGTCAGTGGGAACAGCTGGTAATGGGACAATAAAGAGGCAAACCTCCTCGGCATCAGTCACTTCGGAGTCGAACTTGGACTGGGGGACCCGTACTGCTGTTCCCATGACAACCGTGAATGAAGGAGACGACAGTGAATTTAGCGAATCTTGTCCTGTCGTTACCATGCGAACTCATTCCATCAGTTCTAAATTATACAACAGACCTCGGTCCTTCCACGAGGAATTAACTCGAAGTTATGACACAAATAGTTGATCATATGCACACTGTCAATTGATAATCAGGTCCATATTTGTATGTATACTAATGTATTCACCCTTCCCATTCCGAGTTTCAATTTGGAAGTGTGTTGTAATTATTTGCTGTATCAAGTGATTTGCTATTTTAATCAAATCAATCAATAATTTGTGGAATACATATGAATCGATATAACATGTAAAATCAATTTGATCCGTTCAATAGACACTCCCTCTCTTGCACAACATGAAGGAGACACTTTCTGGGACATGTGCATTCTACAGGGAAAGAGAACGAACAGTAGCTAGGACATACATGCACACACTACTGATGGAGCCATCAGTGATAGCTGTCCCTATCCTTCACACACTACTGATGGAGCCATCAGTGATAGCTGTCCCTATCCTTCACACACTACTGATGGAGCCATCAGTGACAGCTGTCCCAATTCTTCACAATACATGTCACTGGGCCAAAGCATCCAAGTTAGACCACTGGAACTGATGTGAATGGTCTAGCAAGACATACTACTAATCAAGATGGAGGAACTCACTCCTCTCCATTTGATTCTGCGGTAACTTCTTCTGAAAATGTCTTTTTATATATAAGTAGATGAGAAGAAGTGCCAAACCGCCCAATGCGATGAAGCTAGCACCTCCAGGAAAGTAGACAATCACCTCTCGATAGAACGTGTGACATCCTTCACAACACACACTGGGAGAGACAGGATGATCACAAAAATGCAACACGAGAGAAAGATTAGCCTGTCACCTACCTCGCTCCCTCCCCCTTACAAGGATGAAGAAGTTGGATCACTTGAATGGTGATCCCATTAGAGAGCTTGTCCGCAAAACTCATTACCCCGTACACAAAAGCACCACTCGACTACAACCATGATGACAAAGATACCATGATCAACACCGCTCACTTGTCCCATCCCATAACTTACAGTGCACTTTCCGATCATGTCTGATATGAAGGAGAGGGCGGTGACGAGGAGTGTGGTCCCCCCCGCACCGATCAGGAACATAGCACCATACACTATGTTACCATTCACTGACGATTCAGTAGAAGCAGGTTGCAGCCAACACCACATTCTGCATTGATAATGAAGGACCATAAGCTATGCCTCCCGGGAGGGGGTGTGGTCACTCATGTACGGACATTTAATGAGAAAATGATCTCCAGGGCTACTCCCCAGGAGACTGCAATAACACTAACTTACAGTGCTCCCCAAATTATGACTAATCCGATGAAGAATGTCATCTGAAAGTGAATGGTGAAAGAGAAATCATTGACGCTGGATGGAGCACACTGGGACATAGGCAGGGAAAACTCACATATCGTCCGATGAAGGCATTGACGTACTTGATGACCAGGGTAGTGAGTAGACTACTGATGAATATGACAAGAGGAGCTATAGCCACACTTTGCTGGGGGTGGGAGAGGACAGGACCAAGATTGTACAAGAGATTGAAAAGTAGCTCCCCATGCACCCACTCACCCACCCACACCCACGCACACCCACGCCCATACACACACACACACACACACACACACACACACACACACACACACACACACACACACACACACACACACACACACACACACACACACACACACACACACACACACACACACACACACACACACACCTTTCCAATCACAATGCTCTCCAACACGAAGAATGGAGAGTACAATTGAGTGAGGTTCACTACAAGCCTCGCACTCATATATATGATACCAATCTGTAAAGGAGGAAAACCCTGTAATCACAGAGCTCACAATCCACAGACATGCACGAGGTCCAAGCTCACTAGGTACAACTGAGGATTCTTGAACCACTGGTACCATTTCACCACCACAGGCTTCTCACAGACAACTTCCTGTTTCTCATGGACAACTTCCTGTTTCTCACATATGGCCTCCTCCTGCTTCTCATCATTGCTCTTCTTCACAACTGTAGCAGGGGGAGGGTGGGACGAAGTGACAGGAGTCTCCCTCACTCCGAGGTGGAAGACCAGTGAAAAGCACAATCCGACTATGATAATCCCTACAGCCATCGTCTGCAGGAGAGGACATCATGTGATATCATGTGACTCCATGTGATGTCATGTGATGTCATGTGACATGTGCTAACCTACATTCAAGAGTCTAGCCAGTACAAATCGCACGAAAGAGGTTATCAAAACTAGAGCCTAGCCATGGGTCACCATCGACACACCCGCAGCTATACCCACGGGTACCAGTGTTCGACACAGACAGTACAACTCAGGTGGGTTGACCTACCCAAAATATGGTTTTGTCCTGAGGGGTAATGTTGTCGGTCCCACCCCCAACGGTCTTCAGGAGTGCCAGCATGACCAGGAACACAGACAGGTTCGCCATTATTGTAAAAAAGTATCTGAGAAGAAAACAAACTGGATTGGTGAGTCACACACACACACACACACACACACACACACACACACACACACACACACACACACACACACACACACACACACACACACACACACACACACACACACACACACACACACACACACACACACACACACACACACACACACACACACACACACACACACACACACACACACACACACACACACACACACACACACACACACACACACACACACACACACACACACACACACACACACACACACACACACACACACACACACACACACACACACACACACACACACACACACACACACACACACACACCTTATAGCATTCAAACCCACTCGCTCACTCTTCACTGAAGTCAACTCCGGGATGAGAGAAAGATGTGCTATTTGAGTGGATGCCCATCCAAACTGGAAGACGATTATGAAACTGGAGAAGTACAGCACCTTATAAGGGACCTCTGCTTCAGTGCACGTGATACACTCGTGGTAGATAAAGAACACACTCGCGGCTACACAAACGGTCCCTATCGAGTGCCATAGCTTACGAGGACCGTACCACTTAAACCTCGTCCTGTCGCATTCATAACCACAAAATGGGGTACTTAAAGCATCTGCTACCTGGCCTATCAACACCAGAGTACCGGCTATCGTATTGGGAAGGCGGATAACGTAATGGTAGAAGACTAGAAGATAGGTGAACCACATACTAGCACACAGGTCGTTTAAAACATGACCAACACCATAAGAAAACCAAGTCAAGTAGGAGAGTCGATTACGAGTTCTTTCGTCATTTCCCTCTGTTCGTATCCAAGGAATCCTCGGACAAGGACACTTCATTTTCCTGTGATCATGTGACATAGTTCAATCTGTCGCCATTTAAATGATTTGTGTCCCGTGACTTATTACTGGCCCCGCCCGGCGAAAGGGAGTTTTAAATGGCTACTCAAACCAACAAGTTCGCTAATGACGGGAGCTTTCTCGAACAGTTTCTGAAGTTACAAGAAGAAAAGAAGAAATGTGAAGAAGCAAAAGAAGAATCCAAAGAATCTGCTACAATTCCTTCACCGAAGAAACCATTAATAGGCCGTATCGGTAGTTTAAAGAAGAGAACAGTCCCAACCTCCAGTAAACCAATATCCCAACAAAAGGTCCATAAGGTCTTCCGTGATGACAGCGACTCTGATCCTGAAGAAAATGAAGGGAATAAGACATCCAATATTAAACAGTGTAGTCAGTCTTCAAAGACAGAAGGTCAGATGGCTGTAGCACAGGTCTCTATAGTGCTGATGTGAATTTACAATTGGCAAAGTTCTCTGAATAGATGACATAAGCAAGGCTATTTCTGAAGCTGTGGAAAGAGCTAAAAGAGTTGCAAAGTTATCTAATGAGCAGGATTCCTCGCACTCGCAGGCGTCCACCAATGTTGGTCCAAGGAAGAGGAAATCGCGATGGGGTGATGAGCCTCCAGCAAGCAAGACGACAGTGGACTCGGCTATTGCATCGTCCTCCGGGTCTAATTACCTTACCCCCGAACAACAGAGGCAACTGATAGAGCAGCAAGAGGTGGGTGTGGTTGGTGGGTGTGTCCGTATTTATTAGTACAAATTTCCTCATATCACAGATGGATAAGCTAGTGGCTAGCATTCGCAGTGCAGCCCAGAAGAGAGGTAAGGACAAAGGAGGCCAGTACGAGTATGACAGCGATGAGGACACTGAAGGAGGAACCTGGGAGCACAAGAAGAGACAGATGGAGATGCACAAGACAAGGGGTGTGTCCCTGTGGGTGTGACTAGTGGGTGTGACTAGGTGTGACTAGTTCAATTTTAGGGTGTGTATTGTACACATGGTAGTGGGTACTGCTATCATTGAGTCATCTCGGAGGCAGTGAGTGTGCAAGTGAATGGATAGCAGATAGTTCTGGAGTCCAATTGCTTTTTCCCTGGAATACAGTGGAACCTCTCTATTACAAACCTCTGAATAGCAGAAACCTCTGTAGTAAGGACCCCATTCTGTGTCCCAGTGTAGTACTGTAGCGTATTAAATGACCTCTGAATTGAGGACACCTCTGTAATAAGGACTAAAATCAAAGTCCCCAAGTGTCCATAATAGAGAGGTTCCACTGTATTAAACTTGGGACTGTCCTACTGTAATGGGAACTGGGAAGTGATGTGTGGTGAGTGAATGGCCTGCAACACCTAGGCTCCTGTAGGAATGACATCATCGCAGAACTCCAGTAAGATTAGGATCTTGTACCCTGCCACACACACACACACACACACACACACACACACACACACACACACACACACACACCACACACACACACGCACACACACGCGCTGCATTAGTCCAGTGAAGCTTCCATCAGTAGCCCACAATGCTAATGGATTGCTGATGGCTAATGTCTGTAGTTGACCTGTTAATGTATGTATATACCTTTGTAGGTAATGTGTGTGTGTGTGTGTGTGTGTGTGTGTGTGTGTGTGTGTGTGTGTGTGTGTGTGTGTGTGTGTGTGTGTGTGTGTGTGTGTGTGTGTGTGTGTGTGTGTGTGTGTGTGTGTGTGTATTTGTTGATGTAGTGTGTATCTCTGTTGCTGCTCTCAGACAAGGCTGTAGAGCTAACAGAACAAGCTAAGGGGAAGCACTTCATTGGTGACTTCCTGCCTCCTGATGAGTTGGAAAAGTTCTTGGAGAAGATCCAAGCCCTGAAGGAAGGTAGAGACCCGGATTTCTCAGACTATGCCAAGTATAAACTGCAAGAAGACAATGTTGGATACCAGCTACTCCAGAAAGCAGGCTGGACAGAAGGGTCTGGTCTGGGACCGAAGGAAGACGGTAGAACAGCTCCAGTCAACAAGTTAGACTATATGGCGTCTGCTACTGTGTGGTGTTTGTACAGGTACACAGTAGACCTGTTATAACCTGTTGTGTTTGATTCCACTCTCCAGAGGCAAGCAGTCCCTCGATAACTCCGGGGTGGGAACTGAAGGTGTTGGAGAGGTCAAGAAGGAAGACAATGAATTTGAACTGTACAGAAAGAGAATGATGCTGGCATATCGATTTAGACCCAACCCATTGGTGAGCTTCGGCCACACCAACTACCATAATCATCTCATTGATCTACTGGGTTTGGGACCTCCTCTACTTGGTTTGGGACCACCTCTACTTGGTTTGGGACCTCCTCTACTTGGTTTGGGACCACCTCTACTTGGTTTGGGACCTCCTCTACTGGGTTTGGAACGTCCTCTACTGGGTTTGGCACCTCCTCTACTGGGTTTGGGACCTCCTCTACTGGGTTTAGGACCACCTCTACTGGGTTTAGGACCACCTCTACTGGGTTTGGGACCTTCTTTACTTGGTTTGGGACCTCCCACTGGGTTTGGGACCTCCTCTACTTGGTTTGGGACCTCCTCTACTGGGTTTGGGACCTCCTCTACTTGGTTTGGGACCTCCTCTACTTGGTTTGGGACCTCCTCTACTGGGTTTGGGACCTCCTCTACTTGGTTTGGGACCTCCTCTACTTGGTTTGGGACCTCCTCTACTTGGTTTGGGACCTCCTCTACTGCCACTCTATTCTTTTCTCTCCTTATCCAGAACAATCCAAGAAGACCATACTATTGAGTCTTACTATCAAATTAATTTACATATTATGCATAATAATGATAGTACATTGTATTATTATACTCAACAATTAATATTCGTGTATCATATCCTTATTTGGCAACGAACCCACACCCATGAACTCCAACTGTTTATTTAGGGGACGGTTATCGGAGTCCCTATCATTCCTGCGAGCCAGTCTGAGAGGCTAGATCACGAGTGACAATGCCGAGAACTTGCGGGATCATCGTGGACTCAAACTGCGTAGTGAGTTGGGGACATGGTCAGCTGTGCTGATCACCCGTATAGCGAGTGGTGTCGCCAGCGTGTGACCCCGTACAGTCAACACCCTCTTCCTCCGCTGTCCCTTAGGAGGACCTCCCTCCGCGGTTCCACACGTATGCAGATCGCTACGACGATGCCAGCACCGTCTGGGTATTTGTCTGCGCCATCCTCATGTTCTTCATGGTGAGTCCACACAGCCGGCGGTATTTTAATGGGTGGGGTATAGAGTATCTATGATGGGGTCAACACATTCGAATGCACCTCTAACAACCCAGACGTGTGTGTGTGCTTCCCCATTGATGATAGTGCTCCTTACACAATTAGCGCTGTTTGTTTAACCTATCGGTATTGTGAGGTTTAGACGTTTCCCGCCCTGTTGGTAATTAGCCCATGTCGTAATCCTTGTTGGTGAAAGAGAAAGGCGATTGATTATTGTAGTTGTTAAATTGTGGCTCAAAGTTTGTTCAATTTCATGTTCGTATTATGAATCTGTTATTTGTCGTGTAGAAAGCAGGTTTCCTCTACATCGAACAAGCTTTTGCTAAATCAGATGTCCCTTGGCGCAGGAGAGTGGTGCTAGCCGTGAGTCACTGCAATTGTGTGTGGTGTCTGCATGTGATTTGAGTGGTCACCCCATCCTCAGAAATACCTCGACACTTTTGGGAGTACCCTGGGATTCTTCCTCTTTGGATTTGCCATCTCAACTGGTGATAAAGGCTCTCTCTTTTTTCTCGGAGAAAATGCAGACTACATTTTTTGGTTCTTTAGAGTGAGCCCGTGATAAATGTTCAGATCAATAAAGTATCATGTTTTGTTTACTGTTGTTGTTGTTGTTGTTATTGTTGTTGCAGTTCACGTTTGCTAGTAATACGGCTACCATATTGGGTGGGCTACTGGTGGGTGGACATGTCCAGCTACGAGCTATATCCATTTTCTTCTATGCGTTTGTGATGAGTGTAAGCGACAAATCACATGACTTTCACATGATCATACGGAAGTAGGTGTGTCATTGCAGCTTGCCACTCCCTCAGGGTTTCATCCATCCACTAATAGCTCGCATGGCGTGGGTTGTAGGGGTGGAGTCTCCAATAAGTTTCTCCCCGTTTCGTTACTGTAACGGAACACCAAGGGCATCCCTGTTGACAGCACACACCAATGACAGTATCTTCGGAGGCCAGTTCGCACCTCTCCTCTACATCGACTTTGCTGGATCTGGAACAGTCCATCTCCTCGGTATGATCCCATAAAAGTGCTCTGTTTTTGTTTGTTGTTGTTGTGTTTTGTTTTTCTGTAATGTTTGTTGTTGCTACCTCATGCAGTCTCCCCCTACAGGTGGGATGGCTGGATTTGTACTCGCCGTCTTCCACTGGTTCGAGATGAAACACAAGGGTCCTTATAATTACTTTTTATCATTAATTAAATATTTATCAAAAAGACGTACTGGTACTAAGGAAGAAGCTGACAGCGGTGAAAATGCTCAAAGGAGGACTGTTGATGTGAGTGTCACAAGAACCTTCATTTACGCTTGTGTTGATAGTTGCATTCTTGCCTTCTCGAACCAGGAGGACAGAGATGATGTAAACGACACCCCTAAAACGTGGGTAGCGTGTCAGGCACCTGAATTTGATTGAAAAGTCACAAAATATTACTTTCTATTTTTGTCTGTGTGATCTTGATGTGCTGTAGACCATGTCCCAAACGACTTATTGACTTTCGCGACTTCTTGGATTGGATGTACCCGACTGGTGGTGGAGGGGAGAATGTGGAGAGTGCTGCTCTCGGCGTGATCATCCTCTGGACCACCTGGTTTGCCTTCAATGCGGGCTCAACTGAGAGCATATCCGGTGAGACCTCAATCTACAAATGATGGAACATCACCAAGTCCACACTCCAACAACCAGTGTTGTGTGTACTACGTCACCCATGGTGTTGTGTGTACTACATCACCCATGTTGTTGTGTGTACTACATCACCCATGGTGTTGTGTGTACTACATCACCCATGTTGTTGTGTGTTCCCCATCACCCATGGTGTTGTTGTTGTGTGTGCAGGCACTGCCCTACATGCGATGGTGGGCCGCATTGCTCTGGTGATGGCTGTGGCTGCTGCTACTGGTGGACTTACCAGTACTATTGTCTGTGGGCTGGTCCAGGTATTTTGACAGAATCCCCCCCTCTCAAATGTCCCAAATTCCTACCTGTGTCTGTTTTCAACAGATCTACAAGAGAGATAACGGTTTCAACACAAACGAAATAGCTAATGGAGTTCTGGCATGTTTGGTGGCTGTTACAGGGTGCTGTCCGTTCATTGATCCTCTCTGGGCTATTCTGATTGGTCGTAAGTCACATGACACCTTTAATGCAGTGTGTGCTGTTTCTGAGCATGTGTGTTCACTAATGCTGCAGCTCTCACCATCCTCTTCTATCACATCGGATGCTTCATGGTCTATCAGCTGAATTTCCAGGATGGAGCAAGGATTTTTCCTCTGCATGGCATATGGTAGGTGTGGTGTTGACACGCCTACTTCTTGTGATCATAACCCCACCCCCTTCCACCCTATAGCGGGTTCTGGGGTGTGCTCTGTGTGGGACTGTTTTATGAGAAGTGCCTCGTCCTGGAACTCTACGGCTCATCCTGCTTCTGTGACGAATACCTTGAATCTGAACTGGCTGAAATGGTGAATTACTAAGTTTCAATACTGTCCTCTTTGCATACAGTTGTACAGTTTTAATTGTACAGTTGTGTAGTTGTACAGTTGTACAACTGTACAGTTATTGTTGTAAGTACAGTTATTGTTGTAAGTACAGTTATTGTTGTAAGTACAGTTATTGTTGTAAGTACAGTTATTGTTGTAAGTACAGTTATTGTTGTACGTATTTGTACAGTTGTGTAGTTGTACAGTTGTATGGTTACAGTTGTTATAGTAGTTGCGACCTATTTGGAGGAGGTAACTCTCTATGCTGTCCCAGGTGTGATCATGTGTGGATGGTGCTGCATATGTAGTGTTGATGATGATTTCAGGACGTGTCTCGTGTCTGTTATCTCCCAGTGAATTGGGTGGAGGTGGTACGATATGTGGGGGTGGAGGTGGTATGATATGTGGGGGTGGAGGTGGTACGATATGTGGGTACGTATAGCTCTGGAGTAGCCAGGAGTTAACCTAGGAGGATGATTGAACAATTGAAGGGACCAGAAAAATGGCCGCCAGCAGTGATGTGACTAGTCGCTGGGAGAGCACATTAGCTTCTCATTAGCAACACACTAGTCTATCTAATGACTAGTAGAGATATAGGCTATCCTACATCAAACAGCAGAAATAGCACAGTGGAAAGGATACCCTTGGGAAATTGAAATATGTGCAGGTTCAAATTTCACAGTATGTAGGGCAGAGTAGACTCGTTAGCACACTGGGACCTGTGTCAAGGCATAGGACAATAGCATAAAAGATGTGGTTAGCACTATTCTTACCCTCTCCTCACACCAGACAACTTCAACATGTGGTTACATTTCTTGTTGTGTGGGTTTGTGCAGAGTCAATTCAGAAAATAGCCCTAATGGATTGTTAATCCCCAACTCTAGTTTATTAGCTACACCAATATATCCGGACCTGTGTGCTGTGTGTGTGTGTGTCTGTGTGCGTGTTCTTGTATGAGTGGGTGGGTGTGTTTGTTTGTGTATGTACCATGTACACATGTGAAAAGAAAGTAATTGTTATCTACTCGGTACAGCTCTCTGACAAAGGACTCATCTTTGCCAATCAGCTAGCTGGAGGGCTTATCATCATTGCTCTAGCCATTCTCCTTTGTGGGACTCTGTTCCTGATCCTGTGGTTCATCCCAGTCAAGCTACTCTACTATGCCACTGGGATGTATTGGTGGGTGTCTGTAGCCAGTGATTCTCCTATTATCTCTAATTGAAACGATCATCAATCATGTACTTTAGACACACCCATCCTCACTCACTCATCTCAGACACACCCATCCTCACTCACTCATCTCAGACACACCCATCCTCACTCACTCATCTCAGACACACCCATCCTCACTCACTCATCTCAGACACACCCATCCTCACTCACTCATCACAGACACACCCATCCTCACTCACTCATCTCAGACACACCCATCCTCACTCACTCATCTCAGACACACCCATCATCACTCACTCATCACAGACACACCCATCTTCACTCACTCATCACAGACACACCCATCTTCACTCACTCATCTCAGACACACCCATCATCACTCACTCATCTCAGACACACCCATCTTCAGTCACCCTTGATCTGTTCAGGCTGTTCAACTTCAAGGATGAGCCTCAATGCTGTGACCGCAAGCCGTACCAAAGTAGAGGGAGAATCAATTTCAAAGGAAACCTATTATTCACACACTTCAACGAAATCCAACCTCCACGGCCGAACGAGGACCTCCAGTTGGAGACTATTCGAAGGTAGACACCGACTGAAGGAACTACATATGTGCTGACTGCTTGAATTACACTTAGCTTAGAGTTCTACAGCCTCTGGTACCAGTGGCTGTGTGTGTGGTATTCCAAGTAGTTTTCTGATTTTGTAATAATATAAGCAAGTTTATTTTGTACACACAGTACTATTGTGAATACTAATGTAGCACCATCAACACTTGCTATTATTATTATCGTATATTACAATGAAGATTGTGAAAATAAATTATTATAAAAACCACTGGGTGTCATCTTAGTGTCTCTCCTCTGTACCTCACAAACTGATTGTCTGTTTCGTGGAGTGTAACCTCGTAGAGGAGGCCCCTTGGCATTAGGGGGTGATTCACCAGAAGGTCCCAAGCGTACACTGCGATGTTCTCCACAGTGCTGGAAGGAGTAAATAACACAACAGGAGATTAGCAGCACAGTAAAGCCTAACACAAAGACCAACTCATGCAATCATAGGACTGCTATATTTCCCAGGCACAGGGGTTCTGTACTGTGTAGCTTTACACTTTCAACATCGAAATAAGGATCGTATTACAGCTGATTGTTTTGACTGGTCAATTAGGTGGTCTCAATTGTGAGGTTCCACTGTATTAGTGATGGTGACAATATTGAAGGACAGTTTTGGGAACAAGAAATGGTTGACTGAAATCAGCACAGTTTATCAAACATTATCAAATGAGACCTGGGTCTGGAGTGGAAGTACTCCACTTCGACGTCCAAATTTTTGTGGTCCATCTTCTCCATCACAGTTTCCTACCAAACAAAACAATCTAAATATTATAAGTATTTGAAACAAAATTGAATGAATTTAATCATTTTTACTTTAATTATTGTCTTGAGATCAGAGAGGTTCATGATCATCCCCGTCACACCATCAATCTGAGAACCACAGACAGATGGAAAGATGGGCAGGATGAGCTGCTGAGCATGCACTGATCTGTAGATACTTCAGCATATGACAGTCACACACCTCACCCCTGAGGGTCACCTCAAGCTTGTAATTGTGTCCGTGGCCATGTGGATTGAAACATTTACCAAAAATGGCTTTGTTCTCAGCTTCTGATAATTTTGCACTGTTGGATGGTTTATAAAGGCACATAGCCACAACACAACACACACACACACACACACACACACACACACACACACACACACACGGCTCACCTATTCAGTCTATGAGCAGCACTGAACTTTTCAATTCTTGTGAGATACCCAATATGCTTAGTTTCGTGTTCCAAATCCTTTTTAGCCATCAAATACAACCACCAATTCTTGCTCGAGAGAGATCTACGGATAGAGAGAGAGAGAGTGTATCGAGGGTATTCCCCTGTTATGCTACTGGCAGTACAGCTGCACGTGATGATTACCATAGCAACCACGATCCAGGTAAAAGATGAGCGTAAGGACTTACAATCCTTCTGTCCGCGTTGGAAATTGGATAGAAGATTTGTGTCTAGAAGAAGATTTACTAAAAGATTTTTTATCAAAAAAGGACAATGGAGAGCTTATGATTCAGAAAACACATAATTTTTTAAATACAGTATTGAAAAAGGTACTTCAAGAGACGAGACACACACCTCGCTGCAAGTACTACATTATAGTAGCGCAAATGCAATTTGTTCAGCTCCCGATTTTAGTCGATTATGAGATTTATTCTTCCTAGTCATGTGGACCACGTTAAGGTGTCGTTAAACTGAGTGGACATGTCCTTAGCTGATAGGATTATTTCGATGAGAGCAGTACCTTCAGATATTGTACCCTCTCCTTGAGTTCAAACTACGTATGGCATACTCTATTCACTCTGTGCAGGCATCCGTTGTCGTTGGTAGTGTGTTGTTCAAACGCGGCCTGTTTTGTGAATTGATTGATGTATCAATTATCAATAATGAAAATGTCTACGTCCACATGTATTCAGCCTATTCACGAGTGGATAATGAATTGTGAATTACATATGTATGGCTTTAGGGATTTCCCCTCCTTTCATTCAAGGTTGACCTTGCCAAGCCCCCAGACGGCTTCCTGCACTACGGTGATCAAGTGTGTCTGTTTCATGTCCCCACGAAGACTGTCATCTCAGCCTACATGTCGGCTGCACAGGCATTTGAAGCACAGCAGATTGAAGCTAATTCCCAACTCTCCAGCTCAAAACGGTTGGAACCGTGTGCAAGGAATGTGTTTGTCATCGGAAGGTGAGAGCCCACATTCTCCACACTGTGTGTTTAAGACACTTGACATGCCCAACCCACTCGATGCACTCAACATACTCTGCACACTCAACACACTAAACACACTTGGCACGCTTGACACACTCTACACACTGTACACACTCTACACACTCTACACACTTGGCACGCTTGACACACTCAACACTATATCTAATGTTAATCCACTGATGTGAATTGTCCCACCTTACCTTGCAAGTCACTTGCTCTCGCCCTCATAGCCCTGAGGGAGGAGGTCGGGACGGAGAGGTTGTTTGTTATTCTCAGCCCTTCACACTGACAACATTGCCTGGTGTGGGAGGTCAAGTAAGTGCACAGTACGTACTGTATGTACTGTGTGTACTGTGCGTACTGTGCGTACTGTGTGTATTGTGTGTACTGTGTGTACTGTATGTACTGTGTGTACTGTATGTACTGTGTGTACTGTATGTACTGTGTGTACTGTATGTACTGTGTGTACTATGTGTACTATATGTACTGTGTGTACTGTATTATTGTCTTGTATTTCAATAATAATTGCTCCTGTCCTCCCTGCTGGGCAGCTCAGTCTCCACAGTGACAGGGCAACGTTCATGAAGCATGCTAAGCACTCCAGGTGCCAAGAGCTGACACTGGTCACAGAACAGTCATTCTTGACAAACTGGTAGGCACCTCCCCAACTCTCTGTATGCATTCACGCTTGTGTACTGAGTTGTGCCTGTGTTGGTCTAGGCAAGCTGTCTGTTTTGATCCTCAAGAACGTATGGAAGCCGAAGGAGAGCCAGTTCCCGTGAGTGGGCCTGTTTGTTGGCCGTGGTGACCCTTCTCATCTACGTACTCCTCTCACCAGGTCAACACCAAGGTGCTCATCAATCACTGTAAGACAAACCAACATTTGGCCGCTCTGTCAGAGTTCTCTCACAAGTAATTTTCAGTGTACTAATTACCACTGGTCTGTGGTCAGCCACTACCTGTCATTACCTGTCATTGACCCACAGAACTCCTTTTGGACTTGAGTACGAGGCGGCTGTGTCCACCAAATTGAACTCCCACAAAGTGGAAGATCTCCAGAATCACTTCATGTTTGTGGCTGGAGACCCAGTGGATATCACAGCAACATTATGAGAGAGACTACGCCCACTGTCACACCCATCTTATCATTGGTCTATAAATCCATACATCACATGACATCACATGACATTCTGCTATAGTATTAATGTTGAATAGTACAGATACAGTCGTGAAAATATTACGCATAATAGCCAAGATTGGCCTTCTTCTTTGCCTGTACCTCAAGGATTCCTGTAACCATGACAACGAATACCATCAACATAAACACCGACACCAGTCATAGTCTCACTCACCATCCATAAAGTCTTCGTGTATAACCTCCTGGCCACCCCTTCGAAGAGCTATCATTCCCTAGGAAAAGGTTCATTTTGACGTACACCTCCACCCACAGCAATCAAACACAGGAACTCACTGCTTCCACACAAACTGCCTTGCACTGGGCTCCGTTGAAGTCTTCAGTACATTGTGCTAGCTCCTCGAAGTTGACCTCTTTACTAACGTTCATCTTCCTTGCATGGATCTGCAGGATTCTGGCTCGAGCCTCTTCGTTGGGGATGGGGAACTCAATCTTACGATCGAGACGACCTATGAACCACATAAACAAATGGTAAAAGGCCACGCCCACTGTAGAGCCACACCCACACACCTGATCTGAGAAGGGCAGGATCCAATATATCAACTCTATTAGTGGCCGCAATGACCTACAGAGCAAGAGCAAATAACCTCTGTCCACAAATGATCACCACCTGACCACTCCCACAGCCCAGCACTGTACCTTGATATCATTGTTGGCAGTGAAACCGTCCAATTGATTCAGCAGTTCCAGCATGGTTCGCTGGACCTCTCGATCTCCTTCCTTTTCACTTGCAAAACGCTACATCACAAATTGACATTCACCAGTCAGCACTCAGTACACACACACACACACACACACACACACACGCACACACATACACACACACACACCTTAGTTCCTATAGCGTCTAATTCATCAATAAATATAATAGCTGGTGCCTTCTCTTTGGCCAGGGCGAAGGCATCCCTCACCATCTTGGCACCATCACCGATGAACATCTGTACAAGTTGTGGGCCTGCTAACTTGAGGAAAGCAGATTTAGTCTGTGCAGCACACGCTCTAGCGAGCAGGGTCTTCCCCGTCCCAGGTGGGCCATACAGGAGTACGCCTTTTGGAGGTTGGATGCCGAGGGTCTCAAACCTCTCTCTGTGAGTCATTGGCAGTACCACGGCTTCTATCAACTAAGAGGGGACACACTTTATTGAAGCGGAATGGAAGGGAGCAGCACCACCCCACCCCGCACCTCTTGAATCTGCTTGTCCAGCCCACCAATGTCGCTGTACTGCTCAGTGGGTCTCTCGTCAATCTCCATTGCCTTCACTCGTGCATCATATCTACAACATGGATTTCCATGGCAACCGATACAATCCTGATTCACATTCTGAAACAACTCACTCTGGAGGGAGTTTCTCTAGAATCAAATATGAATCCTTGTTGACCCCCTAACACACCACAAAAGGAACGGGTTACAAAGGTTGGTGGGCACACCTGAGTGGTCCTTTACCTACCACTAAGTCCCCAGGCTTCAGTTCCTCTGGATCAACCAATCCAATCACAGGTAGAAAGTACGTCTATTGAGGAATACAACACATTGATAGAACACAAGAGGGTAACACGTGATCACCAGTAGCTAGCACAGTAAGCAAGTGACAAAGGTTTTAAAGGACACAGCTGATGCTGGACCTCCTGATTACCTGTCTTGTTGAGGTCTTTATGACAACACACTTCCCTTTTCGCTGAGAATCAAGGTCCGTGTGTCCACCATCTTCCTCCAGCTGGTCTTGAGGGTCAATGTCAAGTATCTTAAAATAGTAACAGAAAGTGACATCACAAGTTCAGTACTCAATATCATAGAACACTACAGTAGTCGTGTCATCGTCATGGTAGCTTCACATGGCTAACGTCCAGGTGTGCAACAGAAAGATAAAGTGGTGATTGACTTCATCACTGCTGCAGGACACTGGACAGGCTACAGCTATATCATGAAGTATCCCTTACCACAATACTGCATCATATACAATAGCACCATACTGATCCAACATACATGATACCGCATACGAACCCTTTGGATATTCCAAATAACTATAACTATAGTACAGTACATTGCCCAACATTAAAAGTCATGTTGTTGTCATGTTAGTCATGTTATAACCATGTCATCATCATGGCAGTCACATCATCACCATGGCAGCCATGGAGCTGTCAGGATTATGATACCAGTCTAATATCGGTGATGGTGGAGTCCACATTGGTGTAGTTGGAACAGCGTTCGACAGTGATGTACTCACTTCAACCACATTGGATACCAGGTAAGGCAGCACTTTAAATACTTTGATTTTGTCCGTGTTTTCCTTGACTTTATCCTTCATGGTGTTCTGTTCGTGACTGATTCTGGATACTTCACTCTTCATGATCTGTAGAACCACACGCAACACGTAATAAACACCAACAAGACACTTATGGACGAAGAAGGTTTTGGAATAAACACTACTGTACGTGTTGACTCACTTTTATGTCATTTTCTAAAAGCTTCGTTCTGCTTAATACTTCATCTGTACTGAGTCGGAGAAGTTCTTCCTCAATT
Organism: Chondrilla cf. caribensis; assembly: GCA_964020155.1. Classification (NCBI taxonomy): domain Eukaryota; kingdom Metazoa; phylum Porifera; class Demospongiae; order Chondrillida; family Chondrillidae; genus Chondrilla; species Chondrilla cf. caribensis. The sequence goes on from OZ026560.1 coordinate 5,019,241, forward strand.
GCAGTCTATCACAAGAGATGGTGATATAAGTAACCCTAAATGTAACAAACAACTTCCACGATTACAGTAACCCACATCAGCGTCTTGCCAAACCGACTCGTCTTCTAGGGTAGACATTTTTCGGTGCTTACAATGCTGACGTCACATGACTTCAGCCAATTACTAATTCTCTTTAATAATATCGAAGCACGCTTTAATTTTATTGTCTGTGAATAGAACGAAATGATTATTTAGTGGATTTCGTTACCCAAGACACAGTTTGTCCTCTCGTTTAGGTTAAAGGAGATGAGAACGCCTTCGGAGTTGCTACCTCAAGGTCTAGCTGGTCAGTGCCGGCATCTTCTGATGTTGTCCCACGGAACAGAGCATTGCACCTGCTGTTGTGTGCACGAAACTAAAATATACGATGGATTTTCTTGTTGGAAGGAACAAAAGTGTTCAGATACTTGCTATTTCAAGGCGGAGACTGTAGGAGCAAGAAGTGACAAGGAAGAAACGTTGTCGAAGAACAACTTCGGCTCAAAGACAAAAAGAAAAGGTAGCGGCTCCGTTTATTCAAGGAGCTTCCCTTCTCTGTCATCGCACGAAGCGTACAGTGTTAGGGGGTCAGAAATATGCAAATTGGATCCAAGCGAGCAGGCGTCTTACTATCGCTCGCGCGTCACGCAAGAGTCAACGAACAAGCTCCGCGGGTACGTCTACCCGCACCTGTCGAGGCGGAGACCGAAGGAGCAGATATCCGTATCTCCGCAGATCGCATCGCAAGGACAAGGACTCCGTATATTACCGATGAAGAGCAAGAGTCACAGCACAATTGACACCAAGAAGCTCACGACCAGCATGGAGCAGGCCGTCAAGAGAGCGGCCATGAAGGGCGCCCAAACCACCATGGGGAGCATATTCGGCTCCGAGTACAAGGGACGCTGGGCGTACAGCTTCAGAAACCATAATCCCAATTCATTTTTAGAATTGAATTCATCCCGCGAGATTGCCGGTAGAGGGAAGAATAGACCGCATGTTGTTTCCCAAAGGCAGAGACACCACAGAATGGTCCCGATGTCTGAGGTGACAAATCCTCTGGAATATGGTGATTCAGAGGACGACACTTCCAGTGCTGTACGTTTCACTGAAATGAAGCATGATCTATCCACCCCATTGAAATGTTTTCCCCTTGGTGCGTCGTCTAGTAAAAAGTCGGAATCAAAGAGAAATACAGTTGCTAGTAATCAACAGAATCGGGCAAATGATAGAAAGAATCCCAGGGGACCTCCCTCGTTGAGAGGTATACCACCATTGCCTATGTGTTCCAAAGGTGTGGTGTTCAAACAGGGGCAGCCAACCCACCTTCTCCAACACCAGTACAGTGTGCGCTTCAATGGAGTGCAGAATGGATTCAGGTATGAGACCCTCTACCTCAATGGGCGTGGCAGGAGTGATTCTTCCCTGACCATTGCTGGACCTTGGATAACACCTTCTGCACATCACCACTGAACTACTTATATGTAGCACGCGAGTATGCATTGTTTGTATTGTCCCTCACACGTGTACACAACTGACGAGTGGAAGAGTGGCAATGTTATTGTATCTAGCATGTAGGACAGTGTTCTAATTTGATATTCCAAGTGTTGATCTGTGCAATTCAATATTAGCTATTGAATTTATGTTTGTATTGCAATAAAATGCTTATCGATTGCTTTAGAATATGGATGATCTGAAATTCGTTCGCAAAAGAGGCGATCAGAACAAACTGTCGCTTAGGCCAGGGGCAGCGCTACTGTGGCAACCGTTGTAGCGGACGTTAAATGACGTCATACAGTGCGCGTAGTACGCGCCATATTCTGTTCTTGTCTCCATATGTACAGGTCACTCCACGAATTGCGACTTTCGATGAGCTTTTAAGATGTCAGCCAAGAAGAAAAAATCTATTCTAGATTTTGAACACGGTGAGCTAGTTTGGGCTAAAGTGAGTGGTTTCCAGCACTGGCCTGGTCAAGTCACAGACCCCACACAGAGTTTTTTGGTCCCGAGAAAAATGAGAAAAAGACCAAAAGAAAACATGCTTCTCGTCCGGTTCTTTGGCTCGTACGATTTGTGAGTTGGAACACATATACATCTATAAACGAGGCTCGGATACTGTGTTCGTGTTCGTCACAGCCACTGGGTGAGTGTCTGGGCCGTAGACTCGTACGAAAAGGGGATTTCCAAGCGTTTCCATTCCAAAAGCAAAAGCAAGCTATTCTTGGTATGGGATCATGAAGTCATGCTTTGGACACCATTGGAAGCTGTGTTTATTGGTCTCTCTTGCTCCATAGCTATCTCTCCAAGAAGCTAAAACATTCAATGAAACTGGGCAGGTTCCATCCCAGTTCCTGTCCAAGTCCCCAGAAGATGAAGGGCAGTCCAGCTGTAGTGAGGAAGATGGCGATGTTTCCTCAGAGCATAGTGCTGAGGTCCCTGACTGTGACGATGTCACCTTGCCAGACCAAGAAGAATGTCTGGACAACCTGGAGTGCGAAGATCATTTTTGGATGAGTGAAGTGGAGAGAAACTTGTCTAACATGGAACATGACAATGGATGGTCAGGGGTGCTACTGGAGGTGGACACTGAGCCAAATCAAAAGAAGAAGGTGTGGTCTTATACAGCTGATGAGTGTGGTCATATAATATTACCAATAGGTGTTTAATGGGTGCATGTCTAATGGGTGTGTAGTGGGTGTGGTCCTATAATGACTGATGGGTGCACAGAGGGTGGGCTTACATGTGACTGATGGGTGTGGTTCTGTGTGGCTGACCACATACGTCCACAGATGGCAGTGCTTGTGATTGTACTTGTTTCTATTTTCTAGAGTTCCCGCACCAAATGCCTGACTGCGATGAGACTGGTGGGGCTAGCACCTCCTGAGCTACACCTCGGGCGACAACTGGGAACTTTTTATACACAATAACATTATTTATTTACATCATTTTTTAATCATAAACACTACTGTTCACTTAATGAGATAAACACAGCTACACATCATGAGTACTGTAGCATTGCTTATGATAGACTAGCACATGTTAAAAGTGACTACTTGAACTCGTGTTGAGAGATGGAAGCCATCATCTCCTCTGTGGGGAGGGGCTTGTTGAAACCCTCCTTACCATCCAGCCAATATGTGGTCATGATACCCTTACCCTATATGGAAAGAGAGGCGGAGATATGATGTCAGCATATATTGAAAGAGAGGCGGAGATATGATGTCAGCATATATGGAAGAGAGGCGGAGATATGATGTCAGCATATATGGAAGAGAGGCGGAGATATGATGTCAGCATAATATAATGACATTGACTGACTGCATACCTTGACCTCCCTCTGCCCCCTGACTGTCAGGTGGTAGCCTCCTAGCTTCATCAGTATGTTGGCTGTGCTGTCACTCATGTGTATGCGCAGGGCTGCACCAGAGTGGGGGTGGAGTGGGGTTGTGACAACAGTTATAACACAACTGACAACAGTTGCAACACAACTGATAAAAGTGACAGTACTCAAACAGCAGACAACATACCCAAACCACCAGACTCCATTCTGGATGCGGTGTTCACAGTGTCACCAAAGAGACAATACCGTGGCATCTTTAGCCCAACAACACCAGCAACAGCAGGACCTACAGAGGTGGACAGGTGGGCAGGTGGTAGGTGGGTGGTGGGTGGACAGGTGGGTGGACAGGTGGGTGGGTAGACAGTCGGGCAGGCGGGTGGTAGGTGGGCAGGTGGTAGGTGGGTGATGGGTGGACAGGTGGACAGGTGGGTGGGTGGTAGGTGGACAAGTGGGTGAGTGACTGGTGGAAGTACAGCATGTCCATGTGGTGTCCTCACCAGAGTGCATTCCAATGCGCAGCTGAAGTCTGGTGTCTGGCATGTGACGGATCTTGAAGTTGCACATGGCAGACAAAAGGTGGAGGCTCATTGTGGCTATCTCTCCAGCGTGGTTGTCCCCATTGCGAATAGGCAACCCGGACACCACCATGTCTGGAGTGCATGAAGAGCAGTATATGAGGGATGAGTACACGCACACATGCAGGAGAGAGACTCACAGGCGTCTCCGATAGTCTCAACTTTGTAGACATCGAAATGGTCAATAATACCATCAAAGCATGTGTAGAGATCATTAAGCAAGTCCACCACTTGGAGGGGAGTGCTGCCCCCTGCAATCTTAGTGAACCCAACAATATCACTAAAGTAGATAGTGACACACTCAAAGCTCTCAGCAGCCACAGGCTGTCCTTGCTTCAGCTGCTCAACAATGGCCTTTGGCAACATACCTGAAGTGCCAAGTGATGGTATTAGGTCTCGGGATATTGAATGACGGATGAGATGCACCACTACTCACGGCAGACAAGATCTTCTGTTTTCTGCTTCTCAGCAGCTAGTTCAGCTGTCCTTTCGGCCACTATCCCTTCCAAATTAGTGGAATACTTCTCCAGCTAATGCATTGGAAAACACTCATCTCACTAGTCACACCCCACAACCACACCCACCTTACTAGTCACACCCCACAACCACACCCACCTTACTAGTCACACTCAACAACCAAATCTAATTTATCACACTCACACAACCACATCCTCACAACCACACCTCTACATCACAAACCCACAGCCACACCTCTACACCACACCTCTATGCCACACCCCCACAACCACACCTCTACACCACACCCCCACAACCACACCTCTACACCAGACCCCCACAACCACACCTCTACACCACACCCCCACAACCACACCTCTACACCAGACCCCCACAGCCACACCTCTATGCCACACGCCCACAGCCACACCTCTATGCTACACACCCACAACCACACCTCTACACTAAACCCAAGCTATACCATGTTAACTAAGTTGTCCATAAGGTCTCCCTTCTGTGGGCAAATACTGTTGAGTTCTTTGAGGATACTGCTGAAGGATGGTCTTTCCTCCGGACAATCGGACCAACAGTTGCACACAAGCTAACAGGACATTAGGATAGAAGATGAGGTGTCATCTACACAAGTTCCTTCAACTGGCAACACACCTGCTTCAGTGACAGGTTGACATCATCAGGGAATTCCGGACGAAGTGTGTGGCTCTTCCTCAGATCACCTGAGCTAGCCCAGGCCTATACAACAAACAAACAAATGTAAACAAAACAACAAACGTCAACAAACCAATACCCAGTACTTGTGGCAGCTGAGAGGAGACATCCTTGTAGCCCGCTATACCTCTCAGCACATCAGAGACCTCGATGTAGTCCATGACGCTGGAGTAAGGGATGTCGTTGGTGAGCATTTCGCTCATTATAATGGCCATGCTGAAGACGTCTCCTTCCAGGGTGCCACACCCAACATGATCAAGGTGGGTAATCCCCTTCTTGAGGTGTTCGGGAGCTGTCCATAGTAGCTGGCTGTGGGGACCAACCTGACAGTAAGCACAGCAATGCCTTGTGTGAGAGGTACCACCCAACTCACGTCAGCTGGTTGTTGTCTGGGGCATTCTCTGCATTGCTCCCCTCCAGGAACCCATTGTTTGGGTCAAACAGCGGGACATTCTGCTGCTTTGCCTTCATCTGGTGCAGCCCAAAGTCAGTAAGCTTGAGGGTCCAGCGATTGTCAATGACACAGTTGGAGGACTTGAGTCTACCGTGAGACTTGATGGGGGACTGGGAGATGTAGTTCATGCCGCGGCAAATATCCTGTGGGTGTGGTCAACAGAAGAGGTGTGGTCAACATGTAAATGCCAGGCCATACCCATGATGTAGTACGACCTTCAATAATGAGTATTTGAAGTTCCAGTCAACATTGATGGAGTCGTTCAGCAACAGATCGTCCAGACTACCTTTGGGAGCCATTTCTGTCAGAATGCAGACATTGGGCAGGTCCAGACTAGCACCCACGAAATTGACAATGTTGGGATGTCGGAGATCCCTGAGGTGCTTGACTTCGATCCTGATGTCCATGGTGGGAGTGATGGCTCCCTTCTCCAAGGTCTTGATGACCACATCTATGCCATGCCATTTCCCAACGTTCTTCACCATGGACCTGGGGTAAGGGAGGGAAGACATTGAAAGGAAGAATAAGAGTGAGAGGGGAGGGGACAGGGGAGGGAACAGAGAAGACAGGAGAAGGGACAGAGGAGGGGACAGGGGAGGGGACAGAGGAGGGGACAGGGGAGGGGACAGGGCAGATAGGGAAGGAGACAAGGGAGGGGACGGGGAAGGGAACATAGGAGACAAGGGAGGAGACAGGAGAGACAGGGGAGACAAGGGAGACAGGGGAGATGCAACCAACTTGTACACCTGTGTGCTTACTTCTTGTTCTGCTGTTCAGACTGCACGGAGACCATGCTGCGGAAGACATTACTTCCCTGTGCCTTGTCGTCAGTGACTATGATGACGTCGTTGTAGTCAATGATCCAGTCATTGCTAGCTAGAGCTGCCCTAAACTTCATCCTACAACCAGGAACACGACCCTTGTCAGGAATGGATACACTCTACATGCGCACACCACACACGCATGCACACACACCTTTTGTAGTACCATCTTCCAACAAAGAATACGATAGTTCCGAGGACAGCCAGTACGATGACAGTGGGTATGATCACACCAGGTAGGGTGATGTGGCAGTTGTCCCCGGCCCATGAGAGGTCACACTCCTTGCACGTCCCACTACCCGAAGGACCTGTAGATGGAGGGAGTGGGGGGACACAGTGCAGTGGGTAGGGCTCTCAATTGGTGTGTCTAGTATCTATGCATCTGAGCACATTCCTTTGTAACTGCCCCTCCCATTTCACAACTGCCTCTCCCACTACACAACAACTGCCCCTCCCACTACACAACAACTACCCCTCCCACTTCACAACTCCCCCTCCCACTTCACAATAATTGCCCCTCCCACTACACAACAGCTGCCCCTCCCACTTCACAACTCACCCACCCACCCCACAACTTACCATCATCACAGATTCCATTTTGACAAGTGCATAGCTGTTGACAGTTACTGCTGAAGTATCCTGAGTCACATGACAAGCACATGCCACTGCCATCAGGCCCAAAGTCACACACTCCATTAGCACAGGTGCAGGCACTGTTGCAGTCCTCTCCAAAGTAGCCTTCCTCACAGGACACGCAGTGACCATCCCCCGTCACGCCCTCACTACAATTCCCGTTATCAGCATTGCAGCTGCACTGACCGTCACAGTTGATACCAAAGTAACCTGGGTCACAAGCACTGCAGGTTCCGGTTCCGGTTTGCCCTTCAATACAGTTTCCATGTTGACAGGAACAGATCTGGGAGCAGTCAGGTGACCAGTACCCGGGGTCACATGTGCATGAGTCAGGATATGTGCAGCGACCGTGGGCGGAGTCACAACCATACCTAATATGGAACAAAGATACAAACAGCGGAAGCCACACAAAATATTCACATCACGTGTCCACGGTAACAGATGGAAACAGCAAAAAGGGTGAAGGAGAAATGTTTTACCATGATGATACCGTGTGCAGGTGTGTGTGTGTGTAGATACACACAAGGAGGTGCCACTAACATTAGACACAATGCGACTCCACAATCGTCCCCGCTCCAGCCAGTCTCACAGACACAATTATCAGGAGTCCCACAATAGCCGTTCTTACACTCCGGGTTACAGAGGACTTTGGAGCAGTTGTTCAAGCCATAGGCTAGCTCAGTGGAGTTGGGCTTTGTTTTGCACTGACACTGGTCCATGGCAACACAAGTCCCATAATTGTAATAGTGAATGCTGTCATTGGATACCAGACCGCCCCCGCACCCCTCAGAGCAGTAGAATGCTGCTGGTATGTTGAACACGAAATCCTTTGTTCTACCAGCGTCCAACACCTCGGCAGTGAACCTGTGCAGGACACAAGACATGGCCATGTAACTGTGTGTGTGTGTGACAGGCCTATTTCACACACACACACACACACACACACACACACACACACACAACACAAACACACACCTTCTGGTATTGGTGAAGTTACTAGCAGCAAACGTAACATTAATGGGTAGATAGAGTGTGTTGGTCATCTTTCTTTCCAAGAGGTAGGACTCGGATATGGTGGAGAAATCCTCGCTGGCCTCCACCTTCCCCCAGTGGTACTGGACCTGCAGTGAGGTGCTACAGGTGGAGGCAGACAGCAGGGGAGAGAGGAGCAGCTGGACCCACCTGGTTGACCACTGTTGGGTTGTCAACAACCGGGTCAGCATTGTACACATTGAGTACACACCCGCTACGGTCGCCGTTCGCATCCATGGCAACCAATCCTGATCCACCTTGGAACCTTGCCTGAAGTAATGATTTTATAAACAGTAAACACACACACACACACACACACACACACACACACACACACACACACACACACACACACATGCACGCACACACACACACACACACACGCACACACACACACACACACACACACCTCTCTGATGGCGGTGGTGAGCTTGTCACCAGTGATGGTCTCCCTGTTCTTGATGAGGGAGATTGCCCCGTGGAAGATGGCTAGGACAGAGTCATGGGTGAGGGATGTCTGGGTCAACAATGGAGCTATCATGGCAAACTGATGGGAGAAGGTGGTCCATGGATCCCTCATCACAAAGTAGTAGAAGAGAGTGGACTGCCAGTATCCACTGTGGATGTCCTCGGTGTACTGGGGCAGCATGGAGACATAGCCGGCAAAGGCTGATGAGCAGGTCCTCCCCAAGAGTCCGTTGCAGAAGAAAGGATCGTTGGTGTTGGGGAAACTCAATCCACTTGGGCCGTATAAGATCCACTGGTAGCCGTTGTCACAGGCAAACTCCAGTCTGTGTGGATAACAAGTCACATGATTTCCACAATATCATCACATGACATTTCTCCCACCTAATGGCTTCATGGATGGCATAAAACAAAGTGTTTCCCGACAGAAATGACACGATAACCCTGACCCCAGAGGACTTGATCCTCTCAGCCTCCACCTCCACTCCTGGCACTCCGTCGTAGTTGTTGCTTTGGGAGACAGTAGGGAAGATGATCTCCAGCACATCGATCCCATTGGCTGACATGGCGTTGTAGAAGGAGGCAGCCAAGGGTGACTGGGCGTCCCTGAGGACAATCTGCGGATGAATGCACAGTTGACAAAGGTGGGGAAGGAGGTGTGGCAGAGGTGTGTCTGACCAGTTTTGTCCAGTAGAACTTGAGAAAGAACAGCGCAGCAGTGAGGTATTGGGCACTCTCAGTAGGTAGAACACGACTGAAGTATTTGTGGGACTCCTAATGGGAGAGAGTCATCAGCCACAACCGTAGTGTTGCACAGTACAGGTATGGGTATGGGTAGAGGTATGGGTACAGGTATGGGTACAGGTATGGGTACAGGTATGGGTACAGGTATGGGTACAGGTATGGGTACAGGTATGGGGCCAGGTATGGGTACAGGTATGGGTAGAGGTATGGGTATGGGTAGAGGTATGGGTACAGGTATGGGTAGAGGTATGGGGCCAGGTATGGGTACAGGTATGGGTACAGGTATGGGTATGGGTAGAGGTATGGGTACAGGTATGGGTAGAGGTATGGGTACAGGTATGGGTACAGGTATGGGTACAGGTATGGGTACAGGTATGGGTACAGGTATGGGTACAGGTATGGGTAGAGGTATGGGTAGAGGTATGGGTAGAGGTATGGGTACAGGTATGGGTACAGGTATGGGTACAGGTATGGGGCCAGGTACCTTTCTGGAAAGATCGTCTTTGGAGGCCACAAACCCAACAATTGGCATAGCGTCTGCTTGTGAGACTGTGCTGAGCTCGGCGGTAGACTGATCGTCGTAGGCCCCCACTATGCTGATGTACTTGTGCTTGGAAGAATCCATGTTGTTGGCTCTGATGTCCTTGTAGTAGGCCAAGGTCTGCTGGACCCCTCCTGCGCTTGTGAGGAATGTCCTCCCCACCACCATCCGACCTTCAGCTGTTTGATAAATCATCTCTAGATTGGTTAGATAAAGACACACCCACAAACCACACCCACCTGTGAAGTTGTATCCGACTTTATCATCCCACAAACCATCGTTGATCAAGTCACATGCTCCCAGGAAGAAGCCATTTTGAAGAACCAGTCCATATTTGGAAGTGATAGCGGCAAGATGTAGTTCACCTGTGGATAGGTGACACATGATCGAAATGACATCAATCATGAGATGAAAAATGGACACCAGGGTAACAAATGGAACACCAGAGTAACACTGGGGTAACAAATGGAACACTGGGGTAAGCAATGACACAATTGAGTAATGAGTAGACACAAACCAACATAAGCCCTCACCAGTGACACTGAAGAGAGGAGTCCAATCTGACCTCAAGGTGACATTGGATGAGGTCATGGTTGAGAAGCGGAGTCGAATGTTGTCCCCTGGACCACACACAGACCCAGGGAAAGTCCCCACACCCTTCACCAAGCTGAACTCACTGTCTGTTGACAAACAGGCGGAGGGAGGGTCAATCTCCGCTACGACATTCAGTGAGGAGTCTGGACCATCGGTGATGATGATCCCATTGGAGTCCACCACCCTCAGCACCAAGGGTACAGTGAAGGGGATGTTGGCGTCGATCACTTGAGGGAGAAAACTGTCCAGAACTCCCTCAGTGAAGTTCAACTCAACAGCATTCGAATCTAGAAAGAAGTGGAGACGACATTCATCATTGATAGAAGTGATCAGAATAGAAACATGTCGATATATCCATCTCTCTCACACAGACAGACACACACACACACACACACACACACACACACACACACACACACACACACACACACACACACACACACACACACACACACACACACCTCAGAGGATATATACCCACACTTACCAAGTACATTAAATCCATTAGAAACAGCTGTTCCAGGTGAAGAAGATTCATTCAGTACCAGAATCTTCTTCAAGGGATTTGGGAAGGTGAAGACATCGTTGTACTCATGGGGGACCCTCATCCAAGGAAAGTACCACTGGCTCTGGGTGATGTTAATGTGGACATCAGAGGCCGAAGTCAGCACACGCACATCGCTGAAGGTGGCCATTCCACTGGAGCACTGCTTGCGGATCCACAGATCATCTTTGGCATTCATGTTAACCTCCGCCCCTCCGAGAATGACGTCTGCTTCGATCAGTGTATTGAACTGATAGGAATAACCCGGCCCGAGGAACACGGAGAAGACCTTGGTATCCCAGCTGACAGAGAGGTCCACATGGAGGGCGGAATGACGTCCCTGGGTGAGTGGAATGAACGAAGTGTTATCAGTAGGGTCCACCATCATGGTCTGTACAGTGATGGTCAGCGGAGTGTTGACATTAACATCAACAAAGCTTGCAGGAGAGGTGATCTCCAGCTTAGCTCCGGCTGGATGGACAGAAAAGGGATGGGTTACTTCTGAAAGGGTATTTCCCTCAAACTCTGTAGTGAACACAATGCGTCTGCTGTTGCCATTGGTGACAGCGGTGTGCATGAGCAGCTCGAACCTAGCCACCCCATCGTAGGTGGTGTTCTGGACGTAGCCTATCTCATAAGTACTGTTGGAGAGGCAGATATATCTCTGGTTGTCATGGTGACGTGGCGGCCAGAATGAATGATGATAGGTTCCTATTCTGCAGAAGGACCCCTGGTAACTGTCGACCACAGGAGTGAGTGCGTTCCAGTTAGCAGCCAGGATACTTGTGGCTGTAATAACCACATTGTTGGACACAAGAGAGCCGTTGTCATGTTTCAGGTACACAAGGATAGGTCTTAGCATCTCCTCATTGGCAGGAGAGGTGTACACCATCTCCAAAGGGTCTGTGGGTTCTGTCTGGGGAGGACTGTAGTTGGGGTCTATCTCCAGGTAAGCTGCATTGCAGAAGATTAGGAGACCTACCGGGGAGTGGAGAGTGGAGCAAAGTTAAGGCTTGACACGGTGGTAATTTTGAACAACTGGTGCTAGCAGAGTGAGTGGTATGGGCTGTCAGTGGAATGAGCTGGGCAATGCCAATGCTAGTCGATGGTAGACTTGACATACACGGGAAAGTTGACCACATGCACACGGAACGTGAAACGCACGAGAAGTGAGGACTACCTGTGAGGAAGAGAGCCTCGAGGACGGCCATAACGCGGCACAGGGAGAGGGAGAGGGAAAATACGCCAAACTAGCTCAGCGGACTCTGCAGAGCAACTTTGCTTCTGAAAAACTGCAGGAGCAATGAATGTAACCAAGTAAGCGACTCCATAACAACGGATGGTCCAATCATGACTCCTTCAACCAGTTTAAAATCCTCTTTCTCCAATCCACGAAGCAGCACGAATCGGGGCGGCAAGTTCAGCAGCTGCTGCAGCTGAGGGAATTCCCTCCAATTAGCCAAGAGGCGTGACCACAAATTGTACGTTTCTCGCTCCATCAAGAACTACTGATCCCGGTCCTTTGCAGGTGAGGGAATACTGTACTCTGTTAGGTTGTACCTTTCTCTCAAACTATTGCACAAAACGTATTAGAGAAAAGAAGAGAAAGTTTATTTTGCGATTGATAATCCACTGGTCTGAATGGTAAGTATTATTTAGAACGCACTTCAACCGATATGTATTTTTTCCTGTTTTAGTTGGACGACTAATATGGGTAAGCGCGAAGACATTGACAGAGAAGTGTACCAGTGGGCTCTTGGGCAAAAGAGCAAGGGAATCAAAGTAACCCCACTGGACATTAGGCACAAGGCTTTTGAAGTTGGTCAGACCTATTCCAAGTCCAGTTTCAAAGCTTCACAGAACTGGTATGTGAACTGGAAGAAAAGGACAGGCTATGAATGTTTCCAAGGAGAGACGGTGAGAACACCTAAAAAGACATACACTGCAGCCTTCAAGCTCCAGGCAGTCCAGAGAGCTTCTCAGATGGAGTCGGCCAGCCAGGCATCGTTGGCTCTTAACGTTTCTAGAAGGTGTCTTCAGCGATGGAAGAAGGAGATCAACATCATAGCCACAGTGGCAGAAGAAGCAGGTACAGCTGTGTACAGGCGTCCAGGACAAGGTCGCAAAGTGAACGATAGTGATTTGGATGCCAATATTCTCTCGTGGATCCGGTCTTGCTGGTCGGAAAAGATCAACGTGACTCCTTCAATGATCAGAGTGAAGGCCTTGGAGGTCTGCAAGGAGCCGAGCTTCAAGGCCTCCATTGGGTGGTATGTCAAGTTTGCCCGCCGGTACAATCTGGACCTAAAGGAGAGGAAATGTGACTCTCCCGTGGACAAGAAGGACATTGAGATAAAGCTCAAGATACTTCCGCATGATCAGACTGAGAATGGGATTGTCCTGACCGATCTTCACCCTGGACAGCCTAACAACAGTCAGTACACGTCCAATGTCACTGATGGAGGATGGACAGACCATTTTGATCGGGTGCTTCTTGACTGGGTGGTCTCCAAGATCCAAGGGGGAGAGAAGGTCCAGAAGTCCACCATCAGAGCTAAAGCCATGGAGTTGTGTTCAAATCCTACTTTCCAAGCCTCTCAGGGCTGGCTGAGCTCTTGGATTCAGAAGCACAGGCTCTACAACATTTGTGGTGATGTGGAGGACGAACTGTCCATTGCTCATCAATTTTCACCAATAAGTGTGTACACCCACCCACACATCAACATAGGGAGAATCCCTTCTGACACTGAGCCTCTAGACAGTCTGACTAGAATTCAAAGTAGCTGTAACTTCCTGCAATACGACCAATCCCGTACGGTTCCTATGTCAACCAGCGAGACCACCAGTAGTGTCCCAGCTCTGAGTGGAGAGGACCTCATGACTCTCGCTAGCGAGGTGGTGGAGGTGGCGTCCACTGAGGAAGTCATCACTGACACAGTACAAGGTACAGTCAACATGGAGGAACAGGAGCACACCACATCAAGGTTTGTAGTGTGTAGCATCTTGTCCCATGTAAGTGTGCATTGTGGTATTGTGTTGATATCGTTGTGTAGTGATCGCTATGGGTTGGAGCATATAGTGGCTGTAACAGAGGTTACGATTGGGAGCAACTCTTCATCCAGTCACCACCAGACCAAACAGCTGACACAGCTGTACTGTGAAGAGACAGGTGGTATCCCACCGGACCATCCCTCATCACCCAATTGATTCCATCGCAACTTACTAAATTGTGTACGTAGTTGTTTTTTCAAACCAACATTATTTTTTTTATTTCAAATTGACAATACATAATAACATGATTGCAGTTTCAAGCAGATGATGTGGAACCTCTTCCGCTGGATAATCGTCTTCTTTTAATGACTTCGAGCCTCTTGTCTCGAGCCTCCTTAGCACGCTGGGCCAGCATCTTGGCATAGTCTGCTGCTTCCTTGCGACTCTTAATGGCCCAATCACGCTTCTGAGCGCGTCTCCTCCTCTTTCGTTGTAGGACAACCGGGGTCACCAGCCTCTGGATCTTAGGAGCTTTGTACTGTTGCTTCTTCCCTTCTTTCAAAGGAAGTGGGCGACGTATCACATACTGACGAACGTCATCTTCTTTGCTCAAATTGAACATCTTTCTGATCTTCCCCACTCTCTTTGGTCCAAGTCTTGAAGGAATAGGATTATCTGTGAGTCCTGGGATATCATTTTCTCCTTTCTTCACAACCACTAAATTCATCACTGAGAGGTTCCAATCAACAATACATCCTCGGACACTTTTTCGCTTCCTTTCACCCTTTCTCCTTGGCCTGTAACACGAGTGTCCTTTTGAAAGAAGAAGACGAACTCGTCCATTGGTCATGACACCCTGCTTCATAGGAAAACCTTGCTTATCGTTACCACCAGTGATTCGCACCACATAACCCTATAAGAGGGGGAGATAAAAACCGCCCTAACGTGAACGTTTCGACTAACACCATGGCTATATTGACATGAGCCTCAAGAATCGCTCCCCCTTACACACACACACACACACACACACACACACACACACACACACACACATACACACACACACCTTCCATTCTTCTCCTAGATGATCAGCACTGAGCTCGGTTGATATCCTCTTCTCGTAAAATGGTCGCCTAAGGTCGCACAAGAGACAGAACCATGACACAGCGTATCACTAGTTGTACGCAGACATGACATTTCCCTGTATAACCGTATAACGTACAGTTTAGATTCGTCATCAATTTCAAATAGCTTTTGCTGTCCCGTACCCGGATAAGCTACGTTTAGCTACAACAATGATAAAAGAACCATACAAACATGTAACGTATACACATATTTCTACGGTGCAGAGCTATACAAGTGAGCAAAATGACGATTCTTATTTTCTAGTCTACATACCTTCATCTTCCAGCACACCACGTGGAAAACCCCGCCTCCAGAATTGTGCAATCACAGGAGCCTATGAAGCCGGAAGCGTATATAGCAATCGGCCATTCTACTTGCGCAAAATAGATTGTAATATAAATTCACTTGTTATTATACGTAGAAATGCATATTATATATAATCTCATTATCATTCGAGGACGAGCCCATTTCGCACTTGAGACACGACATGCTTGTTACAGTAAACGCAACCAACTTCTTTTAAAATACCTTTCATCGACAGATAAATCTATTTACGTAATATTATCAACATCCACCAACGAAAACTTGATTTGGTGTTCAGCAAAGTACATATTATAATGCTATGAAACTCAGATCTGCACTGTTGTCACCTCCTGTTTAGTCGGTATTAATTTAAATTTACAATTTATCATTCAATAATTCGCCATTGATTGGAAAAAAATTCCGAGCTCTAAGGGCGATTTTGGTTCATAAAGATAAGTGATAATTATATAATATGATTATATATATATATATAACCCTATTATTGTGACATCAACAAGCTTGGCAGATTATCCAAACCTTTTCCTTGCACAGAATATGGTGTGATCCGGACTAATGAAATTCATTGTATACTCCCTTGTCATTCAATGAGTAGTAGATACACATCAATTGCATTTGATAAATATTATTGATGGACACAGGAAATCTAGGAACATGGAACTGGAAGTGATGTTGTGCTACACGGTGTGTGCCGCGAAATAAAGATACAGAAAAATTTGAATATAAATAGTTTAATGTTTGCAAGTTAGTGCGCTAGTCATGTTGGCTGTGATGGTCCAACTATTATCCTCTCCGTCGGAGCAATGAAGAGTGATGTCAACGTACTCAAAGTCATCTTGGAGACACTGTACCCCATAACCAGCGTCGTCTGGGTACTGCAACACGCAGTCATAAACTATACTTTCACCCGAGTACTGGCATACAGAGGTGGTCCCGTTATAAGAACTGACATCGAGGATACTCAGTACACACGGAGACTAAATGAAGTAAAGTTAGCAAAGTAATGTCCACTTCCTTTTAGAAGTTCCTAGAGAATGGTGGACTCACCTCACATGAGTGAACATCGGTGACCCTCGGGTTTAAGTACTTCTTATATTTGAAAACAAGAGTATATCTAATGGGCACAGGTTGAAGTAGGGTCAGATTGAGCGGCATCTGAACAGCCTCATGATACACTCACACAAACGTAACTGGGTAATTACTGGACGGGGCAATCCAAGGTATAACTAAGTTGTTGAGATTAAGTGCTTTCCTGCAGAGGATGATATGGACACCATTTGTTGTGCACGTGTGTGCGTGTGTGTGTGTGTGTGTGTGTGTGTGTGTGTGTGTGTGTGGTCCCAGTTGATATGGAGGCTGATCGAATGAGTAGGCCAGAAAGGTGACGAACCTGTAACCAGCAGGTTTGCCGCCTGCACGGTTGAAAGTATCAGCTTCTGACTGGTTTACAAATTTCAAGATAGTTGTGAACCAAAGTCACTGGGGAGAGTAAACTAACTTGTGTGGCTATTTTTACAGGTGCTAGTACATTCTCAACCCTGCTGGTTGTGTAATGTATGCATACTAGCAACCTGAAAGCTACCAAGTGTAGGGGTGGGGATTGCTGCAGCCTGGAGCCCTGGATGGACATTATGGTGCCATCACTCAGGGCTGTACCCCACCTCTCATCTCGTGGGTCTTGTAAGCCCACAGATGAGTAACCCTTCTGCACGAGGGGGCCATGCGGTTGGGGTGTTGGGGCATGTGTCCCCATTGCCAATGGGGTCCCTTACAGATGCTTCCTGCTGGCTCACCCCCTTTAATTGGGGGCCACATAGCCAAAGTTGGCAGTGGTAATACAAGTACAAGTACAAGTACAAGTGTGTGTGTGTGTGTGTGTGTGTGTGTGTGTGTGTGTGTGTGTGTGTGTGTGTGTGTGTGTGTGTGTGTGTGTGTGTGTGTGTGTGTGTGTGTGTGTGTGTGTGTGTGTGTGTGTGTGTGTGTGTGTGTGTGTGTGTGTGTGTGTGTGTGTGTGTGTGTAAAGAGTTGCACACAAATTGCTAGTGTGTGGTTGCAGCTCCCTTACTTTTGGGTGACACTATTTTCACACGGCGAGTATTGGTAGTGGTCTGAATTCGATGGCAGGTCAAAAATGCCCAAAACATCGGATTCATTGTCATTTTTACCACCCTTTCTTTTGGAGGTTAGCAGCAATCCATTGATTTTGTAATGATCAGCAAAAATTTTTACTAAAAGTAAAAAAGCCAAAACACACATCAGTGATACACACACACACACACACACACACACACACACACACACACACACACACACACACAAGCAAACACACACACACACACACACACACACAGTAGTAAACACAATATCAACAGAGACAATCACCCATGTAAGACGTTTCCGGCTGGTAGCACAGTACTGTTGAGCCATTGGGTGCAACCAGTTCAACGTGTGTGGTGACGTTTTGAGGGGTGAAATTCGTATCCACCGGTGGGTGCCCCACAGCGTAGAAGTAGCAGTAAGACCTTGGAACTCCGTAGTACGTTGGCCCCGGGTCTTTGAGTCCAGTGGAGTAGCTGATTGAGGGGCTCAAGTACTGGAGGAGAAGAGCTAGTAGAAGCATGGCTGGTGGACGGTTTGGGAGGGAGGACAGCTCCAAGCTTATAAATACCACTCACATGGTTGATCGATTATCAGCTTACACAGAGAACAATAGGTGTTATATGAAGTGTGTGGATTTACTGAAGGTAGCCACCACTCCTCCACACTTGGGCTGGCCTTTCAATGGGCACTTGATTTCTTTGCTCCGATAATCTCTTCAACATTCTTCTCTCTTTTTCTCTTCCAGATCCTTCGCCAAGAAGTCCAGAGGCATACGACATACCCAAACCAGCCTTGGTGTCTCTGGTAACTATCAACATCTATCAGTAGATAGAGGGGTTGATACATACACACACCAATCTGGGTGCCCCCCCCCTACACATACCAGCTTGGGTGCCCCACCCCCTACACATACCAGCTTGGGTGCCCCACCCCCTACACATACCAGTTTGGGTGCCCCACCCCCTACACACACCAATCTGGGTGCCCCACCCCTATACACACCAATCTGGGTGCCCCACCCCCTACACATACCAGCTTGGGTGCCCCACCCCCTACACATACCAGCTTGGGTGCCCCACCCCTATACATACAAACATAGGTGCCACACCCTTTACTAATACCAACCTTGGTGCCCCTCCCTCTACACACACCAACCTGCATGGGTACCCCGCCCTCTACACACAGTATGAACAGTACGCACTGACAGCATCCAACCTTCACGGATGGGCTACTGAACTGTCTAAATATGTGAAAACTTTGTACAATCAAAATTCATTTCAGTTGACCTCACACAGAGACAAAACACAGGGCATTCTCCTTCAAGCCACTATTTTGGGGGGTCGTCAAGTACTGACCGGTTCTGTCTGGCCTTGACCTGCTCGACCCAAACCTGTCCCCTCCTCCCATCCCATCCTTGACAGCAGCTGATGACCAACATTGGAGACACTGATCGGCCTGTAGATACATAACATGGGATGAGACCCCTTTGGACAACACAGGCTGCCATTGCACCCTCTAACCTTTGAACAGACGATGACTCAGTGAACTGAGGGTACAGTGACTCACTCAATGGAGGCTCGCTTCCTTGCAGCTTACGCCTGAGGGAGACTAGGATCACAATCCTGAGGGGATGGAGAACAACACACAACTCACTCACCTCTGGTGAGCTCTGTCCTGATAGTGGGTGGATTGAGGGCCAGCAAACCTCCCAGGACCCTACAGTGGAGACCAAGACATCTTCATTATCAATAAAGACATGCCTGTTATCACACGAGCAGACCCATGATCAAAAGCGATACACCCACTATCATAATAGACACACCACATCCTTCACCTTCAGCCCATAGTGTCTCTTCAGCACATCCAGTGTGTTGACCCTGGATTCTTTGGAGCCAACACCACTCCCCACACCACTGGAATCTATTGTGTACAGTTCTTTCAGTCAGTTTCCATAGTAACCATAAGACCACATGCCTAACAAACCATAGAGGGACTTTCCCTTTGAAAGAGTAGCCTGGGGCAGGCAACCCCCACACACCTCCAGACCCTTGTGGATGTGGACGGTGAAGGTCGATCTCCCGATAGACACAGAGTCTCCATGCTCCAGGGGGTGAGGGCTGCTTCTCTCTTTGGACTAAAACAGAGCAGATCATCTGGTGAGCTCTATCTAAACCACCCATTCCCAGTCCCTAATCCCTCCACCTCCACACACACCACGTCCACCTCCACACACACCACGTCCACCTCCACACACACCACTTCCACCTCCACACACACCATATCCACCTCCACACACACCAAGTCCACCTCCACACACACCACTTCCACCTCCACACACACCACTTCCACCTCCACACACACCACGTCCACCTCCACACACACCACTTCCACTTCCACACACACCAAGTCCACCTCCACACACACCACTTCCACTTCCACACACACCAAGTCCACCTCCACACACACCAAGTCCACCTCCACACACACCACTTCCACCTCCACACACACCACTTCCACTTCCACACACACCACTTCCACTTCCACACACACCAAGTCCACCTCCACACACACCACTTCCACTTCCACACACACCAAGTCCACCTCCACACACACCAAGTCCACCTCCACACACACCACTTCCACTTCCACACACACCAAGTCCACCTCCACACACACCACTTCCACCTCCACACACACCACGTCCACCTCCACACACACCACTTCCACACACACCATGTCCACCTCCACACACACACCGTACTTCACTCAATCTCTCTCCGTTAACAAACGTTCCACCAACACTTCCACAGTCCTCAATGTAGAAAAGGTCCTCTTCCTCATCAAAGCTCACTACAGCATGGAGCTGTGGAATAAGGATACTCAGTCCACACTAATTGCCACACCCTTGCCACACCCATCTGACCTTGCTGACATAGACATCACGTATTCTAACATCATTTCCTTTAGATACTTCTCTACATACAGGGAGCAATATGATCACTAAACCACTATCTTAGTGTGTGTGTGTGTGGTGTAGTGTGTATGTGTGGTGTGGTGTAGTGTGTGTGTGTGTGTGTGTGTGTGTAAGTGTGCTCGATGTGGCGTTGTTGCCGTGCAAGACACACCTCCCGATGTTGGCTCCTACTTTAGTAACCACAAACACCTCCCCCTGGCTCAGCTTCTCTGATGACAATGTGACCAGCCGAATACAAGGAGGCCACGACTCCTCCACCCCACCCACTTTAGGAGAAGAGGCGTGTTTCTCGTTAGCATCAGTCTCCACGATGTCTCCTAGAGACAGCAAATAACACATTTGACCACCAGAGGTAATTACTGTGAAAGTCAACACATGCATGCTCCCCAGTCATGTGTGTCGCCACATTCCACTCAACAAACTCATGAGGACTCCATTGGGACAGCAATAGGGTAGCAACAGTC
Source organism: Chondrilla cf. caribensis (assembly GCA_964020155.1). Classification (NCBI taxonomy): domain Eukaryota; kingdom Metazoa; phylum Porifera; class Demospongiae; order Chondrillida; family Chondrillidae; genus Chondrilla; species Chondrilla cf. caribensis. The sequence goes on from OZ026560.1 coordinate 5,040,159, forward strand.
CACATGGACAGATGTTAGTTTTGACTGGGAACACCACACGACTGTCTGTCTGTGCTTGGGTGGAATCTCATGCATCATCTATGGATGAGGTGACTACCTTGCTATGTGAACAGCTGGGTTCAGTACATTCTTGGTCTGTTCCAAATTAAGGATTATTCCCTATTAAACCATCCTGAGAGGGGGTGGAGTTTCCCCTCAAAAGGTTCTACACCCAATGCCACACCCAATGCCACACCCATTGTCCACTCAAACACTACATCCAATTCCAATAAAATTGGCCTGAAAGTCAACCAACCAGGCAGTGGACCAACTCCTGGTGCTCCAGCTGATTGCCAACTGGTGAGACCCCGATTAATGGACCCGGGTGATGGACAAGGTGATGGAGAGTAACCCTCTACATAATGGCTGGCTACAAATCAAATTGAAATTGATTCTGAATAGGTAATTCCTGGCGATACCAACTTCCTGTGAGCCTATTAGAAGCTACGTCTATGGGATATACCTTCATTAAGGTAATGAAAGACAATGAATTCATTAACAAGAACAGATAAACACTGCAACATTATTGTAAACAGGTCTTGCTAACACCATAAGCAGTCAACAAGGACAGCAATATCCCATTTGAGATTTGCTCCTAAACCACACAAATATCCAAATGCATGCTTCCTAGCCAAGTGGGAGGAAACTTGTTCACGCCCACCCACCCACGTACTGCTTTTTCAAATGAGTGATTTGTCAAGGTCAAGAGGACCTTCCTCTGCCCTCCCACCTCTACATGTGAGGTTACAGACAGTTAGGGACACGTGGAGATGTTATCAACACAAAGAATAGCATGACGGGATTACAACGATATGAGGGGCTAATGAATACTGTACTGTATGGTGCCGGTCCATGGGGTAACACAAACTTGTTAAGGAGATTATTTTAAGGATTTTAATTTGATATTGATTGAGAAGAGAGGATCGCTGTCAAGTCTACTATGATTGAGAGAAATGGTCCATGTTATACAATAGCCACTTCCACCAATCCGATTGGTCCCTCATAATTCAAAGGCTGGTTCCACCAAATCTGTTTGTCCTCGGTATTTTAGCACCACTCCCACAAATATATTAGTCTCACTCCTATTGGTCCATGGTATTTCAGCACGAACCAATCGGATTTGGAGGGAGTGGCCACTCCCACCGAGCATGTACAAGTGTGAAGCCAACCACCCCCTCCAATAGCAAGCATTCCATCTGGTGTGTGAATACACATATACAAATCGGACACATGGAGAACCCACACAGTACACAGTGCAGGAGGCAGGAGAATGGACATGGGAAGATGGCCCTTTGGAACACAACAATACGCTCAGTTTGGCTCTAATAACACAGAGTTAGTGAGCTATTTGGAGGAAAATACACACTTCATTGTTAAAGTGCCAAACAACAGCTGGCAGGATGGGAAACTTGGGGTGTTGTTGGGTGAAACAATGGCTCGTAGAATGTGGAATTTGTGAACACCTAACACAAATAGTCCACCATGGGTGGCTGCAAGGAGGAGCAGACAGCCTGGCTGGAAGGGAATAGCTAAGCTCCATTCAATTACATGCTTGTACATAAACACACACTCACAAGTATGCACACACACCAGGTACAAAACTCACACATATGTGTATGTACATACACATGTACACACACACACACACACACACACACACACACACACACACACACACACACACACACACACACACACAAGCACGCACACAAACAAACACACACACACACACACACACACACACACCCACACCCACACCCACACACACACACCTAATTCCTTCTCCTCGTCCTTATCTGGTGCTGCTTGGCTATGGAAGACATACTCTTTAGTGTTCTCATCATAATAGAAATAACTCTTGTAGTGAACTGAGTAGTACAAACGTGTTGTCTGCAAGGGGTACATACACAGGGTATATACAAGTACATACTTACTAATGCTACTGTATGAGGGTATTGGTCCTACTGTACGAGGGTATTGGTCCTACTGTACGAGGGTATTGGTCCTACTGTATGAGGGTATTGGTCCTACTGTACGAGGGTATTGGTCCTACTGTACGAGGGTATTGGTCCTACTGTATGAGGGTATTGGTCCTACTGTACGAGGGTATTGGTCCTACTGTACGAGGTATTGGTCCTACTGTACGAGGTATTGGTCCTACTGTACGAGGTATTGGTCCTACTGTACGAGGTATTGGTCCTACTGTACAAGGGTATTGGTCCTACTGTACGAGGTATTGGTCCTACTGTACGAGGTATTGGTACTACTGTACAAGGGTATTGGTCCTACTGTACGAGGGTATTGGTCCTACTGTACGAGGTATTGGTCCTACTGTACAAGGTATTGGTACTACTGTACGAGGGTATTGGTACTACTGTACGAGGGTATTGGTCCTACTGTACAAGGTATTGGTCCTACTGTACAAGGTATTGGTCCTACTGTACAAGGTATTGGTCCTACTGTACAAGGGTATTGGTCCTACTGTACAAGGTATTGGTCCTACTGTACAAGGGTATTGGTCCTACTGTACAAGGTATTGGTCCTACTGTATGAGGGTATTGGTCCTACTGTACGAGGGTATTGGTCCTACTGTACGAGGGTATTGGTCCTACTGTATGAGGGTATTGGTCCTACTGTACGAGGGTATTGGTCCTACTGTACAAGGGTATTGGTCCTACTGTACGAGGTATTGGTCCTACTGTACAAGGGTATAGTCTTGTACATACAATTTGCCCAGTAGCAATGTGCAGTCTAGGAACACTTGAATTCCCAGACATGATGGAGTGTCTCCAACAGATGGTGGATAGGACCATTTAGTGAACGATTGACTTTTCGCTATGAGCTTGAATGGAGGAATGATTCGATCAAGGGGTTGTTATGGCAACCAAGGTACGACATGCAAGTATGTAGCAGTGACAATCATCTCACACACCACGCACACCACGCACACCACACACCACGCACACCACACACCATGTACACCACACACACACCACACACCATGTACACCACGCACACCACACACACCACGCACCATGTACACCACACACACCACACACACACACACACACACACACACACACACACACACACACCTGATCGTAATAGAGACCAGACTGGCTGTCAAAGTACAGTCCTGAGGTTGGGTCGTAGACCATCCCACATTGAGAGGTCATCCTTTCAGACACCTCACTTATCTTGCTCAACCAGTCTTCCTGCTTCTCCCCCTGGGATGCCACACTGAGCTGAGAGGACTCTTGATCCCTACTAACACTGAGCTGAGAGGACTCCTGATCCCTGCTAACACTGAGCTGAGAGGACTCCTGATCCCTGCTAACACTGAGCTGAGAGGACTCCTGATCCCTGCTAACACTGAGCTGAGAGGACTCCTGATCCCTGCTAACACTGAGCTGAGAGGACTCTTGATCCCTGCTAACACTGAGCTGAGAGGACACTTGATCCCTGCTAACACTGAGCTGGGAGGACTCCTGATCCCTGCTAACACTGAGCTGAGAGGAATCTCGATCCCTGCTAACACTGAGCTGAGAGGACTCTTGATCCCTGCTAACTGGCACTTGATCTGGTGCAGTCATTGGAGCAAGATAACAGCTGTTCGTCTACAAAAAAATCAACCAGGTTACCACTGATAGTGAAGGTATATCACTTACCAATTGTCCCAAACCCTTCTTCACCCCTCTCCTTCCTCTCCTCCCCTCCTCTCTCCCTCCCCTCCACCCCTCTCCCTCCTCTCCTCCCCCTCCCTCCCCTCCTCCCCTCTCCCTCCACTCCTCCAACTCCCTCCCCTCCTCCCCTCTCCCTCCCCTCCTCCCTCCCCTCCTCCCCCTCCCTCCCCTCCTCCCCTCACACTCACTGGGTCATAGTAGTAACCAGTAGCAGGATGGTAGAAGACTTCTCTTTTCTCATAACCATAATTTTTTTCATCTACTTCAGTAATTTCTCCTTCTTCAACATCACCTGAATTTAATAAATTTTGAGAATAAAGTACACAACACACACACACACACACACACACACACACACAAACACACACACACACACGTGATTACATTCTTGCTCAAGTAAATTCATTTGATCTTCCATTTCTTTCAAGAAGTGTCTAAAAAAGAAAAAAAAGGCCAGTGAATTGGTCGTCGACCCTTCATGCTTGTCTAGACCTATAGCTAGCTAGACGTGTTCAATCACTCGCGTGCTCAAGCGTCTCTTCAGCTACTAACGGCGACAGTGGGGAATCCCCTTTGCTGTTCAACATGGCGACTTCTCTAGACCTAATCATTTGTGACAATTGCAGGAATTGCATAGAAGGTGTTGGCGAACAAAAAAATGGTACATTATACAGTTGATAGTTCTTCAATGCTTTCTCTCTTTACTCATTATATTTTTCTCTTAGAAACGGATGAAATTGAAGCAAAAAAGCCTCGTATTCCTGTGTGTTGCCTGTGTTGTGGAGTAAACAATGACTTATATCTGACATCGGTGGTGGAAAAGGTCAAACTAGGACTGGAACAGACTCCCTATGCCGTTTCTTCATTTGCTCTGGGTTTGATGTTGCCTCCTGCCATTTTGGTACGCCAGCATGCTCTCTCCTTGTACCTGGAGGTACATCCATCGCAGACTGGGTTGAAGGATATGTTGAGACCACAGTTGGCCCGTGCAGTGAGCACCTCACTCAACTTGAGTTATGACTGTAATTCTGCATTTCGTATCTGTTTGGAGTTTGATCATCCGGAGCTCAGAGGGGAGTGTGCCTTTCTTGCAACACTCCACCCAAATGCCTTCAAGACCAGCAAAGAGAGGGATAGGAGAGTCCCTGTCATTACTTCCGGTTCCGTCCAGAAAGTGCTGGACAAGATGCAGTGTAAGGACTACCAGGACAACAACTACTGGCCACCCCCTCCCCTGTTGACAGCTATGAATAATGTTAAAGTGCTGTTCACTCATGAATCTATTTATCTTGGTGGTCGTTACAATAAATACTCCAGAGCGTTGAGCCAGACACCTTGGTTGATTGAAGGTCAGAGAAAAACAGCTACTTCGGTCCAGGAGCTGATAGGAGACCCATTGCTGCGCTTGTATGGGTCGAAGGAAGTGAAGTTTTCATCATCTGGTCGTGAGGATGCAGACGTGAGAATGCTTGGTAGAGGGCGGCCATTTGCAATTGAAATTGTGAATCCTCACAACCCAAATGTAACACCAGAAGAACTGTCGAGTGTGGCTGACAACATCAACAGTGACAGGCGAAGGTTTGTGAGAGTCAACAACCTACAGGTGGTCAGCAAAGAGACCTGCGAACGGCTGAAGGAAGGAGAGGAAGAGAAGCGAAAGTGTTACTGTGCATTGGTGAAGTGTTTGGAGGAGGTACTGCCCATTGACGTGTGCAGCTTGGAAAGGCACAAGAACTTGGTGATCCATCAGAAGACACCTATTCGGGTTCTGCACCGGCGTTCTCTAGCTACCAGGGAACGTACCATCTTTTCTCTTCGGACAGAATTTGTGAACAGTCGCCACTTCAAGCTCCATCTCTGTACACAGGCAGGAACATACGTCAAGGAGTTCATTCATGGTGATTTTGGTCGAACAACCCCAAACATCTGCTCCCTCCTCGGACAAGAGGCAGATATCGTTGCTCTCGATGTGGAAGAGGTTGTGTTGGACTGGCCCCCCTCCTAGCCACCGGTCTGACAGTGTTCACCTGAACCAGCAGTACTGGTGAACAGACTGCTTTTGTTACTGTTTGACTTGTGGTCTACTCCAGTGTGCATGGTGTGTGTTGTTTCAGCTAGCTTTGTCTGTTTATTGATACTTTGTTCATATAATTAATAAGTTGTTAGCAAAAATACAGCATTGGTCATTCAATATAAATTCACTTCATGATTCACAACATTCAATATAACATTACCAGCCACTACTACTAATTAATGGCTTTGTAATGACTAAGCCTAAATGTCCATAGCCTGTTGTGAGAGACCTCACATGTGTGCGTTTCACTAGGATCATGCTATTTACTGAGAACTGGAGGCTGCCTTCACTCCAGTAACAACTGCTTGCTTGGCAGCTGATCTGACCGTTTTATTGGAAGCAGCAGCCCTTAGTGCTTCTTGTTGAGCCTGCTCTAGTGTGTATCCCGATCGCCTGTAGTATCGATGGGTCTACAGGAGCAGTACAAAGAAAAATGGCCGACAGAACTTCTGAAGGGACTCGCTATGTTACCACTCACCATGACAAATAGGAGAATACCAACTCCAGCCAAAGCAAACCACACCGCAGTGAACAAGAGCATGGCAACCCCCACAACTTTCCCATATATGACATTGTTCTGTTGAGATTCGTCAGTGCTACCCTGGAGGGCCGTAGCACCCAGCCACAATCCACTGGGGAATACAAAAAGGAGAGCAGGGTATTGTGCAATGCTATATGATGATTGCCCAATAACACAATTTGATTATGCAATACTATTAGTGTTAAACGTAGAGCGCGCATATAAAAGGGGGGGGTGGTCACACGTTTACGGAGTTTACGGAACAAAATGGCCGCCTAATGCTTCTCCCTCGAGAAGAAACAATATACAGTAACTCGTGCTCTACACAATACAAATTCTCCAAAGTGTAATAGAAATTGTATGAACACACAATAGTAATAATAACACGGTATTTCCGTAAAAAATCGGTATCAAAATGTGGCATTACATGTTACCCTTACGAGGAAGTATACACGGGAAGAAAATTGCTCTAAAGGAGGCACGGAGAAGCTTTGGCGGTTCTGTTCGGGAAAAAGGAAGGTTTAAAATCGTCGGGCGTCAGCTTAGATCAGATTTATTCGAGAGAAAATTCACTTTCGAACGATTTAGCAGACACCACGCAACTTGAGTAGCTGAAGCCGTGATAACACAAAGTGACACTTCACCGTCTTTCTTCGTGCCGTACAGCGAAGGAATTCTCTTCTTCTACAGCTATTCAAGCCAGCTAGCGGATGGTAAGCCGTTCGAGGCATGCAATACGTCAAATTCTTCGAAAAGTAAAATTTCTGCTTGGAAAAGCGAACAACAAAGATCAAAAACAATTGCTTAGTGTATAAACGTGCGTTGTTCTTTTTATCATTGTTAATGCTTGTTAACAGCTATCGTTAGGACGAAAAGAAGCCTTTTTAGAAGAGAGCTTCTTTGCGTCCGTTTGAAACTCGCGCTCAATAATGTTTTCACGGTGTGTAACCACCCCCCCTTTTATAGTCGAATCCCCGACACCTCCAAACACGCGAGGCGAAGATTCCGTACACGTAAGCTACGCGTTTATAAAAGCACGCTCTACGTTTAAGATAACAGAAAGCATATTGACAGCACCTACTTCTAGCACAGTCTCACAGACTAGACGGCTCACACAGTGAAGGTAGGTTCATAACATGTCCAGGTTACAAGTGTGTGCATGTGTGCACTCAAAGCACTTACGCCGCTCCAAGGTTGATGAACCCCACTCCATTCAAGACCCAACAGGCGATTTGCAGACCAAACATCAGAAAGAACCACATGAAGGAGAGTGAGCTGTCCTTCCTGCAGGAGTGCAACACAGTGGTGGTGGTGGTGACACAAATTCTCTACCAAACGTTTGACCAACCACATAACCCTAATGTTTAAAGACAATATTAATTTTATACAGTCCAATGCACATTGCTAGCCCCTGTTACATGGTGTAGTTGGTGCTGGTGGTGAACATGGTGTATGTGGTGCTGATGGTGAACATGGTGTATGTAGTGATGGTGGTGAACATGGTGTATGTAGTGCTGGTGTTGAACATGGTGTATGTGGTGCTGGTGGTGAACATGGTGTATGTAGTGCTGGTGGTGAACATGGTGTATGTAGTGCTGGTGGTGAACATGGTGTATGTGGTGCTGGTGGTGAACATGGTGTACGCGGTGCTGGTGGTGAACATGGTGTACGTAGTGCTGGTGGTGAACATGGTGTGTGGTGCTGGGCGTGAACATGGTGTACGTAGGCTGTGCTGGTGATGACTATGATACAAGTGAACCAGTCTCACCTAAAGGCCCTGTATATGGGCATGTACCAACACACCAGGGAGAGAAGGGGATAGAGAAGAAGGTAGATAATAGAAAAGGCAAAGGAAGTCCCAAAATATTGTAGATTAAGAGCAGCTGAGGTGGTCCACACGAACAGGCCGAGTAGCAGGATAATGCAGTTCACCAAGAGAGCCCCACAGTAAACTGGAGGACAAATCACAGAAGAATCAATGTATCCTCAATATCTGATTACAACAATCCTCTCTTACCAGCCCAAAGGATCAAAAGACCCCTCATTATCCATCTTTGTCCTTCAGGAACCTCATCTGAGATGTTGTGATAGAAGCAAGGCTTGATGGGGAACCACTTGGGGAGAGGGGGGAAGTTGTTGGGACGAGCTGTACCAGAAGGTGAGGAGATTGTTACGAACTGACAAGATTGGAACACAATGAGACATACTAAAACTGAAACTATAGACACAACAAAGAACTGAAACTGTAGACATAACAAACTAGTAGACCTGTAGACAAAACATACAACTGAGCCTGTAGACAGGAGACACTGCTGAAGTGACACTCACATTTTGGCTCCTGGTTAGACTTAGGTTCATTTTGAGATGGTTTAGAATCATCTACAACTAAATCTACCTCTACAAGTTCTGAGGATTTTGTTTGGCTTTTGGACTTTGACATTTCCTCACTACATTCCTGTCTAACCATGTAAACACCATATCAACAATACCCTAGTGCGCCTCAGATGGAATTTGGTACTAGAGTTGTGGCTGACAAATCTACATTGTTCTTGTACAAGTTACATACCTCATAAAGTAACACTTTGTATTGGAACACACTCCCATATAGGCACTGTACTGAAACACCCTCCCATATAGGCACTGCAACACTTTGCACTGGAACACCCTCCCATATAGGCACTGCAACACTTTGTACTGGAACACCCTCCCATATAGGCACTGTAACACTTTGTACTGGAACACCCTCCCATATAGGCACTGTAACACTTTGTACTGGAACACCCTCCCATATAGGCACTGCAACACTTTGTACTGGAACACCCTCCCATATAGGCACTGTACTGGAACATCCTCCCATATAGGCACTGTAACATTTTGTACTGGAACACCCTCCCATATAGACACTGTAACACTTTGTACTGGAACACCCTCCCATATAGGCACTGCAACACTTTGTACTGGAACACCCTCCCATATAGGCACTGTAAAACTTTGTACTGGAACACACTCCCATATAGGCACTGCAACACTTTGTACTGGAACACCCTCCCATATAGACACTGTAACACTTTGTACTGGAACACCCTCCCATATAGGCACTGTAACATTTTGTACTGGAACACCCTCCCATATAGACACTGTAACACTTTGTACTGGAACACACTCCCATATAGGCACTGTAACACTTTGTACTGGAACACCCTCCCATATAGGCACTGTAAAACTTTGTACTGGAACACACTCCCATATAGGCACTGCAACACTTTGTACTGGAACACCCTCCCATATAGACACTGTAACACTTTGTACTGGAACACCCTCCCATATAGGCACTGTAACATTTTGTACTGGAACACCCTCCCATATAGACACTGTAACACTTTGTACTGGAACACACTCCCATATAGGCACTGTAACACTTTGTACTGGAACACCCTCCCATATAGGCACTGTAAAACTTTGTACTGGAACACACTCCCATATAGGCACTGCAACAGTCTAAGTTAGTATGCACCAAACAGGGGAAATCCCTCCTGTGCACTCACGGTCTCTCAACTGTTCACGCTGTTGAAGTGCTCTTTCACGAGCTGCCAGTTCTTCTTCCTTCTTTCTCAATTCCTCCTCCTCCAAAGTACTGGCAGTGTAAGGAGGCTGTTCGGGTAGAAGTAGTCACAGATAGCTGCCATGCTCTACTAATGTCAAGTACAACGTTTACTCACAGGCTGGACCGCAGATACTGATACAGTCGGTTGGATCACAGCAGGTTCTGATGGAGGTCGGGCTGGACCAGGAGGTTTCTCAGCTTTAACTTTTTTCTTCTTCTTCTCCAAAAGGTTTTGGCTTTTCACCTCTTGAGCTGTCGGAGGAGGGGGTAATATGGGAACCTGGAAGGAGAGGACCGCACACAATGAACCAACACTCCTACAAGCGATGCGCTTATCAACTTCTACACACCGGAGTGATTTAGTCATTTGATGGCCGACTGGTACTTACCGTGTCATCTGGCTTTGTTTCCTGTTCGGCGAAGGGATTATATTCTTCTTCCTTTTGAGGTTCAGTTTGGACCTCCTGGACTGAAGGATCCTTTGAGGAGGGATAAAAATGAATAAATGACATTAGTACAATTTGAATGGGTAGAATAAGAGAACTTACGGCGAACGGGTTTACGTCTTGTGGATCAGCAAAGGGGTTGTCTCCAAACTCAGCCATTTTAACATTGACTGGATACCACGTGATCTTGTCACATGAATAAATCACGTGATATAGTAAACCGCGTCATAACACGAGGTTAAAAATGGCGAAAAGGTGGCAGGGACAAGGCGGTCGAGGTAAGCTGCTTCTACTCCATGTTGAAGTAGTTTGTTAGCCATCTTCCAAACAATCAACATATTATTCAGGACAACCGAGCAAAAGGGGAAGATGGAGTGGCGGTGGATCCGGTAATCATTGGGACGACATTCCTCCTCCAGGTCCGGGACACTTTGGTCCCCCGGGGGGTGGCTTCCACGAGCCAGGTCATGGACCACCACCGCCGCCACCACCCTTCCTCGGTGGAGGTGGGAGCAGATTCAGAATTCAGCCCAAAAATGATGAAGAAATGCTTCGCATACTGTTGAGAGCATCGGTACGAGCTGCACCAACACCTCATCAGTTCAGGTCTTTATGTGATATTTCCCTCCATTTTAGGATGCTGGAGCAATCATTGGTAAAAGTGGATCTAATGTGAGAGAGTTGAGAAGCAAGGTATTTTTATTTGTGTATTTGATGCATTGATCATATTAAGTGGTGAAGGTGACACCTATCGGCTGAGTACCTAGCAAGCATGCTGTGTATTGTCTCTCGCCACTAGCCAGTCACATGACTGTTGACATTACTGACAGTATACCCAACATTCACAATGTGCACACTCTTCACTTTGTTTACTTTTGTGCATGTCATATGGAAGCATATATTTCTCTGCAGTCAGTGTAGCTGCCTCTGTTGTATGTCGTGTTAGTCCTCAATCCTTATTGCAATCCAGTTTGATTTGAAGATGCACTGTAATGACTTGCCTTCGTGTAGTCCAGTTACCATTATTGTGTCTCCTCTTCCCCATCCACGCCTCCCCATGGCCTATGCCCCGCCCATCCCACAACAGCATAAGTGTCAGATACACCTTCCCGAATCAGGAGATAGCTCAGAACGGTAAAACCCCACCCACTCCTTATCCCTTGTAGGGTTCAGTCAGTGTTGTCATGGTAACATATTTGCATGACTCTTGAGATAGTTGTAGAGTGTGATTAGCGGCTACCGATCTGTTCTTCACTATCCTATGTCATCTGTGCAGCAGCACTCAGATTTGTGTATTCTGTGTGTGTGCGACCGTTCACTACAAGCATGAATTATGTGTGGGAATGTATACGTATGTGTGCATTATTGCAATAGTCTGTTACTCAGCTGTTGACCTGGTCGTTTGTCCACTGCTGTAGATTGCTGATCATAACTGGTAAGCAGGAAAATATTGTGGAAGCAATGAGAGCCATACTTGACCACATCAGAGAGGTGTGTGCATATGATTTTCATGAGTGTTGTGCTAATCTCAAGTTGGTGGGATGTTAGTGGAGACGTGGTTTATTGATTGTGTGTGTGACCACATGTATTCCCTCTCTCCAGCCTGAAGACACGCCGTACGAGAAGAAGCCAGGTAGTAAAGAGGTCCAGATCTTAGTACCTGAGCAGTTCATGGGTGTCATCATTGGGAGGGGAGGTACTAAGATAAGAGAGCTGAGATCAAAAGTAGAGGCAGTCATCAAGGTATTCACTGCTCAATTTTACACAAACTATTGTCTGTAATTGTGAGTTGGGCATCTGTGTAGATCTTCAGGGAAGCTCTACCATTCTCCACTGAGCGGAGTATTTCTGTACATGGTCCCGAGGACAAGATATGTCAGGTCATCACATACATTCTGGATGAACTGTCTGCATCAAAGGTAAAGGTACATGTGAGCCTCCAATTCTCGGGTGAACATGTGGTGAATCTGTACTTGCTGTTCTTTTCACAGCACGAGGATCGTGGAAGAGTTGTATATTATGATCCAATGCACGGTGTGGACATGCCGCCCCCGGAGATGGTCATACCTCCTCCCCAACACAGTCCTAGAGGTAGAGGTGGTCAGCATCATGGAGCAGGTGGGAGAGGAGGTGGGTCATTTCGAGGACCTCAAGGGAGACCTGGTGGTCAAGGGGGACCACACCAAGGGCCACCGGGGAATCAAGGGGGGCCTCATCAGGGACCACCAGGAGGACCTCACCAAGGACCACCAGGGGCGCAAGGAGGACCTCACCAAGGGCCACTAGGGAGTCAAGGAGGACCACACCAAGGGCCTCTGGGGAGTCAAGGAGGACCCCACCAAGGGCCACTTGGTGGTCAAGGAGGACCCCACCAAGGGCCACCGGGGGGACCTCATCAAGGGCCACTAGGTGGTCATCATCAAGGTGGACCAGGAGGTGACTTTGGTAACTTCTCTGGTCAACACCAGGGAGGTGGTAAGTGGAGGAGTAGCAGTAGTAAAGGAGATAGAAGGAATGAACGTGCAAATGATGGGGACAGTCATCCAATAACAGGCCAACCCCCAAGTATGTCGCGTACTCCAGTCCAGCAAGGTGGTGGAGGTGGTCCTTATAATCCCCCTCATAATGTCCAGCCCCCCTCTGCATTGCCTCAAGGTAGCCTGCTCAATGTACCAGTTATAGTGAGCTCTTGTTGACTCTCCAACTTACCAATACTACAGCTCAGCCATTGATGCCTCCAGTTCCACCTGTTATGCAGCAACCACAGCAAACACAGCCAGTGATGCAGGTATATCCCACTCATTACTCATAGCTCCACTGTTGGCTGCTGACATGGTTCTCTGTTTGATCTGTGCAGATGCCCCCGCCCCAGGCCCCCATGCCCCAGCAGCAGCAGGGAGCAATGTTCCCTGTATATGGATCCAATTCTACATATGGTACTCCTCCTCAACCAACTGTTCCATCACCTCAAACGAACATGGGGTACAACCAGCAGCCACCCACTGGAGGCAGTGCTCCTCAATCTCAGCAGTCAAATTCGACCAAGTTCTCCATACCTTTGCAGTTCAGGAACTCCATTATGAACAGTCTTCCAGTTGTCTGGTGTGTGTGTGTGTGTGTGCTTAAGCTATATTACCTCACTTGCTGTGTATATCAACTTTGCAGTGCTCAAACAAAGTGCTTGATTCATGTGGAAGAACCTCAACAGGGTGGTGACTCTTGCATCATAACTATAACCGGCCAGCAGGAAAATATTTCTATGGCAACCACTCTCCTCCAGAACAGGTAGGCCGAAAGAAGCTCTTGGCGATGTGACCACATCTTACAGCTGTGTTCTGTTCCTTTGCAGTGTCCGTCAGTACCACAATGTGTAGTAGACCTCTCTGCAGGATTCTTTGGACTTCTTGTATCTTACTGCATATGCGTTGTGTTTGTTACTAAATTAGACTTCTAAGAACTGTGAACTTTATACTTATCAGTGATGAGAATACTGTTACAGTTAAATTCTGTGATATGACATTTGGTATAGTGTATAATAAGCTGAGTAGCTCAAGATTTGCTATATACAGTGGAACATCTAACCAGAATTTGTCTGCTGTAAAAGTTATTCACTCTTCAGAGATGAAGAATGTAATGGCATTATAGCCTTTGTTGCTATAGGAGGCATCCTTCAAAAGGAGGTTATAAATGTCTAGGGTGTCCTATAATAGAGGGTACACTGTATTTGTGCTCAAATTAATATCACAGACCCTATAAGTGGTAAATCCAATCAATTCAGTAATTAAATATGAAATTGCCTATTTTCCTTTCGCTCTTCCTTTCTTTGGTACTTCTTCAATTTTAACTGGAGCTGGTCCGTATAACTTGTGTGAGAGGATGTTGATGTAGTACAGGGCAATAATGGAGAAGATGACGCTACAAAGAATCAACAATACTTTGTGATACATCACATACTGGAGACTACCATGAGCTGTAGATCATGAGCAGCAGATGTAGTGACAACATACCACACAGTTGCTGACACACGATGAACTAGTCCGGACACCACTGCTGACACAACAATACATGCCAAGACTGCAGTGATTTGTGAATAAACCAAATGATAAACACTATCAAGCAACATACGGAAATACATGAATACCTTCTGGGAATAATTTGGTTTGAAAACCTTTTCCGAACAGTATCGTCTCAACATTGGACACTCCCTATCAATGAGGAATTTATAATCATTGCAGTGACAAATGGTAGGAGTGGGTTTACTATCTATTAAGTACATTTAAGTACGTCAGTCCCGTATCACGTACCGTCAAGAAAAATATAAAGAACCATGAACCTAGAAATCCACCCAAGATGGTCTGCAACTGTCCCGAAGACAGATGGTCCTTGAACATCTGCATTGTGCTGAAGATCAGAACACACAGCAGAAAGGACAATACAGACGAAGGTCCACTGGGAAGAGCTACATAGATAAAGGTAAAACAGAATCAACTCGATAGGAACTTACAAAAATTGAAACGAAATAAAAAACAACTAACCCATTGTTTAACCAGTAACCACACGTGATACTGAGCATGCGCAGATTGATATACACTAACCCACGTGTTGTTTGTCGGGACACCATTTTATTTCGTGGAGCAAGTTTCTGCCGAGAAGCGAAAAGATGACGAAGACTACACAGAAGCAGACAGCGGCAAAATCCTCTGTTAGTTGTATTCATTATGATCCATGATTGATTGAGTTACTTGAAATTGATTGTGGGTTGATAACTTTACAGAAAAAGGCTATGGAGAGTATTAACGCTCGATTACAGCTTGTAATGAAGAGTGGGAAGTACACACTTGGATACAAGACAACTTTAAAGACTCTGAGACAAGGAAAGGCGAAATTAGTCATTCTAGCGAACAACTCTCCTCCTTTAACGTTAGTTTATCCATAGCTATTCTAAACCACGTATAGTGCTGTCTTCTATTTGTATTTATGAAACTATGTTTGGCAGCATGATCGTCTTCGCTGTATGAAAGAAAATGTTCTTCATCTTTTGCAGGAAAAGTGAAATAGAATACTATGCGATGTTAGCAAAGACTGGGGTTCATTATTATTCCGGAGATAACGTTTCTCTTGGTACAGCATGTGGGAAGTACTTTAGAGTGGGAGCTTTGGCCATTACTGATCCTGGTGACTCGGACATCATCAGATCAGCACCCAAAGCAGAAGAGCAGCCATCCAGTTAATTGGACAAATGTTCTTTTTTACAATGTGAAATTCTTGAATAATAATGATAATCCTGTGATTGTGCAATTTGCAAATTATATTCACAGAACCTCACAACTCAATCGGACTGATAATGTATTGTACTATTGACAATAACGTGGTCTACTCTACTTCTTACAATATTGACTATCCTGTGGTAATGTTGTTCACTATTATCCTCCAGCTTTCTCTGTTGGAAGTGCACTATTGGTGTTGGAGTTTCTATATGACCAAGTACTTAGCATTACAACTTCTATTTCTGAGAAAGTTGCTTGAAGTATCAATTGATCCTTGCAATGCAAGAAGGTACTTCTTGGCAGCAACTTCTAGTGTAGCTAGTTGTGAGGTAAATTCGTAAGTCCTCCAAATTAATGTACACATACTGTAGCGATCAACTCACAACTTGCAATTACAACTGCCGGACGCAATAAAACAACTACGTAATGACAACATCAGTTTTAATAGATAAGCACATAAACCTTAGACAGGGAAAATCTCATAAAATTGATGTAACCGCAGGTTCGAATGCTAAAGAGTAGCCCATGGGTCCATTGGAAAGTGGCATTGTCTCAGTTCATCGCGCTCTACTCTGTTGACCTTTGGAGGAAGTGATAGCTCTTCGGAAGAGGAGAATATGAGGCTCTGGAGCGTGAAACATGTAATGGATCCATCCTTGAGACTGCTGTACTCCTAACTTTCGCCATTCTTCTTCGCTCATTAAATGATTTCTTGGTACCAATTTGGCGATTTCCTTTGGCAGCATAACATGCCTAGTGAAAAGTAAATACGCATCTTTCATATATCAACGAGAACAACGTCTGTAGTTTCGCCTAAACCTACCTGTACTCGTATATATCGTCGTAGTATCTATCGGAATAGTAGATGTTCTTCACTGACATGCCGCTCTCTCCAGTTGCTGTAGACAGACAGTTTCAGACGTCAAGTGCTCCGCCGCTCAATTTGAAACTACACCTCGTTTTTGATTGGCGGAATAGCATGCGACAATCATGTGACCTATGGACGTCCCCTTATCCAGCAGTCAATTCCTCGACAGAAACAATCGAACGTTTTACCTCAAAACGAGAAGATCTTCATCCAAAAATAATGTAACGATTGTGAGGGAGCAATACCTTAGAGACGACATTCCCTGCTATTCTCCTCACTGTCATGTGTGTCCCACACATCAATCCGAGTACAGCACCATAGGTAACGTTATTGGCATCAGTGAATGAGTTGTCCTTCACAAGATATCCACGTTCATTAGGGATGCTGCCGAGTGAAGCTACTCACTACATCATACCAGTGGCTGGAGTGGTCGGTCCGTATTTGGAGATATTTGATAGCCCCTCCATCACCGGGATAGTCATGCTGCAGACAGTAGTGTCTTCTGTGAAAGAAAGTGTAGGAAGCAGGTCATACCAGAGACTGAAAGCTCTAGTAAAGCAGGAAAGAAAGAAAAGTATATATTTCTCTAATGAGTTACACATGCAGACTTATGTGAATGCTTCTGCAGAGTCAGATTGGAGTTGGTGTAAAAGGTGTGCGGTGTTTGTTACCGAATACAGTGTCTGTCACCCAATATGATGTCTGTCAAGCAATGTGGTGTCTGTCACCCAGTGTGGTGTCTGTCACCCAGTGTGGTGTCTGTCACCCAGTGTGGTGTCTGTCACTTAATCCGGTGTCTGTCACATAATGTATTTGTATTGGATGTTTTTCCACAACTGTCACTCATAATTTCGTAGCCTTGTCTGGACAGCAGCTTGCTGGTATGCCAATCACCTTACAATGGTGGACATAGTCGTTTTAGTTGATTCTCCAGAAGAATGGGAATGTGTTAGTGTTTGCAGTTTGCAGTTACTTCATCAATTTTCTGTTTGAAAGTGTAGCATTTTCCCCACACCTCCAGAACACCACTCCTGGCAACCTCCGTGTGCTGACATTGAAGCAATACTTGGAAGAGTTCCATTCTGAATTGATAGCACAGTATATGTCGATGAAAACCAGTTTGGAAACAGAGTGTAGAGGTTAGAATTCAAAATGGAAACATATCCAACACTGTCTTCAAAGTTTGCTACTTTGTTGTAGAGGACAAACATTATGTTCCTCATCTGTCAAGATGTGCTTTGCTAGAAGGAATTGCCATGGTGAGAGGATGTGTGGGGAGATCTGTGTATCTCTTGTGACTTCATTCACTCCCTTAGGGACGTCTCTTCTCTGGAACTCTTCATGTCAACAAAAGAAGGACGTCAGTAGCTTATGTCAAGTTGAACTCTTCTGCTCCATTTGAAGGAGACATCTTAATTGAGGGGACCCTTGATCGGTACTCCGCCCCCGCTGTCATCTGCTTGTCTCCTGGTGTCATCCTGGGTCTTTGTCTTATGATAGGAATAGGGCTATTCATGGAGATGTCGTTGCAGTTGAAATAATTGGAAAATTGCAAGGAGAACATGACTTGGAAATGGAAATTTCTGAAGAACAAAGTGAGACACCTTCTACTTTGAGCGGTGTATTGTCCACTGACTACTCCTGTCTCATCTAGAGGGAAAGGTTTGTGGAAAGATAGTGGGTATTTTGGAGCGCCGCTCTGCGGAACATGTGGTAGTGTTTCCTGTGAGTCTGGTGTGTGTTTGTGTGTATTAAGACACTCACTATTGTATGTATGTCCATCCTAGGAAATAGAGGCATCATCATCAAATAAAGCTACAATGGTGTGTGTGTGTGTGTGTGCGTGTGCATGTGTGTGTGTGGGTGTGTGTTGGTGTGTGTGTGTCCACACAGTTTAGCTGTATGTTGCCCTCCTTCAGGTCCTTGTGGTGCCTTATGATGTTCGAATACCCAAGGTGCGCATTAGTACACACCTGACTGAAGAGCTAAGGAACTACAGGTATGGCCCTTGTGTACTCTACATGTACAAGTACTGTGCTCGACCTTTGACCCCAAGCCCCTCCCCCTTCATTGGTAGGATATTGATTAGAGTGGATGGGTGGGAGGCGGGGTCCCAGTATCCACACGGTCACTTTGTGTGCAGTCTGGGCCCGATTGGTGACACGGAGACAGAGACTAAAGCTATCCTCATAACACATGGACTCATGTCACAACCCTTCACCAAAGCACAGGTGGGTTGATATCTCTCCTGTTCCACTCCTTGCTGGTCTATAGGCACCTGGGATATGTTGCTACAGCTAGCTGAGCTGCCCCCTGAAGATTGGAGCCTCACGGATGAAGAACTGTCTAAGAGGAGGGATTTGAGGTGGACTAAACTGTTACTGTGTGGTCTTGTCATGTGACTGTCAACTCCGCCCACAGATCCTCCCATTTAGTGTTCAGTATCGACCCCAAGGGTTGTGAGGACATTGATGATGCAATGTCAGTGAGGTAAGAGGTCGTGGGTAGGGGGTGTTTGAGGGTGGGTGTGGGGATGTAGTGAGGTGAGGTGAGGTGAGGGTGAGTGTTGGGGCAGTGGTTAGGGTATGTGGTTAGGGTGTGATCAGAGGCGAGATGAGGTGAGGTGTGTTGTTGAGAATAGCCTTTTGCTTGTGTAGGGTGAAGAAGAACGGCCATCTTGAACTGGGAGTGCACATTGCTGATGTATCTTACTTTGTTTCTTCTGGTTCACTCCTGGACCGAGAAGCTGCCTCAAGGTCAGTCTACTGGTAGTGTGTGTGTGTGTGTGTGTGTGTGTGTGTGTGTGTGTGTGTGTGTGTGTGTGTGTATGTGCGTGTGTGTGTGTGTGTGTGTGTGTGTTGTGTGTTGTGTGTGTACATGTGTGTGTGTGTGTGTGTGTGTGTGTGTGTGTGTGTGTGTGTGTGATAATTATATGTACTTGAGTTGCCCTTGGTATAACACTAATGAGCAAACCTGGTTACCCAGGGCAACCACTGTGTACCTCCCCCATCGTCGCTATGACATGCTCCCCGGTCTACTGAGTACAGACCTGTGTTCTCTGTGGTCTGGTGTGGACAAGTGTGCTGTTAGTGTGCTGTGTGAGCTCGATTCATCATGCGATGTCGTCAAGGTGTGGTTTGGACGAACAGTGATTCGCTCAAGCTACAAACTGACCTATGAGGTGAGGTGGGCTGTACGAACCCTGTATGTCACGTGTGTGTCTTGTGAGAACCTAGCACTGCAGGTGGCACAGGCTATAGCCGACGTGGACAATCTTGATGCTGTCACTAATGAGATCAAGGAACTTGACACTCTGGATCGCTCTGCAAGAGAAGAGAAGTAGAGAGGGTGTTGGTTCGTGCAACTTGTTCAAAATCAAAGGATTTTTGTTGTTTGACATTCAGATTGGTAGAACTGAAGGAAGCAATATGTGCTTTGATGACAGTTACGAGAAAATTGAAGCAAAAACGTAAAGAATTAGGAGCGTTAGACCTGGATACTGGTGAGGTGAAGATCACAGTGAGCACTACAGATGAAAGAGTATCAGTGGAGGATATCGCCCCTTCCTCGTGGCCTGTGAGTGTGGTGGACAGTCTTAGAGGACACAGGTGACCATGTAGTCTTGTCTCTCGCTGTCCCCTAGCCTTTGGAAATCCATGGTACTGTAGCCGAGTGCATGATACTGGCCAACCAGTTGGTAGCCAAAAGGATCCACCAAGCTTTTCCTTCGTCAGCACTGGTGAGTGGGTATGTCCAGTCAGTGTATCCATGGTAACCCGGACGGTTTTTCCCACAGCTACGTGCTCATCCATCTCCTGATCCTGAAAACTTCACTCATCTTCAAAGACTAGCAGCCATCAAGGGTCAACACATTGACATCAGGTTGGTGGTATTTGTGCTTTTGTTAGTAAACATGACATGCATTGACCTGCCATCTGACATGCATTGACCTGCCATCTGACATGCATTGACCTGCCATCTGACATGCATTGACCTGCCATCTGACATGCATTGACCTGCCATCTGACATGCATTGACCTGCCATCTGACATGCATTGACCTGCCATCTGACATGCATTGATCTGCCATCCGACATTGACCTGCCATCAGACATTGACCTACTAGGAGTGTTTGGATCATGTCAAGTGTTTGTTATTTCTCAGTTCAAACAAGGCTTTGGAGGCCTCACTGGTTAGGTGTGCCTCTGATGATAGTTTCCAGAAGATTGTAAAAATGTTGACAGTCCGTATGATGAGAAATGCGGTCTACTTCTCAACTGGTAGCCGAGACCCAGACCAGTTCTACCACTACGGACTGGCACTGGACTTCTACACTCACTTCACATCTCCTATCAGACGATATGCTGACATTGTTGTGAGTGGGTGGAGTTGTGTCACTTAGCAGGGGTGTATTAGTGCTTGATCTTGACCTGTCAGGTGCATCGTATGCTGCTGGCTGCTGTTGGGGGTTCCCCAGGGAGCTTCCCACCCGGAGGCACTGCTGTGGACACCTTATGCTCAAACCTCAACAGCAAAACCATTTCTTCCAAATCAGCTCAAATGCAGTCGCGTGAACTGTTCCAGTCATTGTTCTTCGGTGACAAGCGGTACAAAATGGAGGGAGTAGTCATTGAGCTGAGAGATTGTGGAGTGACTGTGTCTGTGCTGAGGTGTGTGTGTGTGTGTGTGTGTGTGTGTGTGTGTGTGTGTGTGTGTGTGTGTGTGTGTGTGTGTGTGTGTGCACTGGTATGACCAAGCATGTGATGCTCAATTAGGTATGGAGTGCAAGGAACTGTGTACCTCAAAGACAAGCAAGGGAGAGTACCCCAGCCCGACCTCTCTGGAGATGGGGTCACCTTTGGGGAAGGTATCTTCACATGTGAACCTAAAAGTGCTCTAGCTGTTTCTGTACATGTACACTTGTACACCTGTGTTGTGGATCCCTGCACTTGTGTTGTGGATCTCTACACCTGTGTTGTAGATCTCTACACCTGTGTTGTAGATCTCTGCACTTGCATTATTTGTCCATACACTGATGTTGTGTGCTTGTGCACGTGTGTTGTATGTGTATTCAGCTGTGCTACACAGGTGTACTTTCATGTATCCATGTTTCAAGGTACATTTGAAGTGAATGATACATCAGTTAAAGTCAGCTATCCTGGAGGAGACTATACAATTACACTATTGGATCACCTGATGGTGTGTACTGTGTGTACTGCATATACTGTATGTAGTGTGTGTACTGTATGTACTGTGTGTACTGTGTGTACTGTGTGTACTGTATGTACTGTATGCACTGTATGCACTGTATTTACTGTATGTACTGTGTGTACTGTGTGTACTGTATGTACAGTGTGTACTGTGTGTACTATTTGTACTGTATGTACTGTATGTACTATATGTAGTGTATATACTATGTGAATTGGATCTACGGTGTATACTTTCAGTACTGCACTTTGTTGATCTACATGACAGCTAATTTTGGACGTTGAAGTGTCCAGAGCTCATGGGCCTTCCTTTGTATTCCACCTAACGACCTGTGGTGCAATGAAGGTATCTGAAATCATTGACATGAAGCGAGGTGTCCAACAGACTGCACTTGAGGTGTGTGTGTGTGTGTGTGTGTGTGTGTGTGTGTGTGTGTGTGTGTGTGTGTGTGCATGAGTGGAGGTGAGGTGTCGCAGTAGGTTAATGTTTCTTTTTGAATTGCAGTCAAATGTGGTGAAGACAGTCAGCAAGCCGAATCGTTCAAACCAACAGACCTTGTATGAAGTAGTTTCCACCCTCCATAAACTCAGCCTCGAAGATTGAGTATATTTTGATTGTACAAAGTGAAAATTTGAAAATTAATAATGATACTCGTCGCCTGCCCACCATTCCCGGTTATAGATCACGTGAGCTGGAAGGCGGGGGCTGTCCCGACCTGTATGCTATCTAAGGAAAGTGTAAATATTTCAGCTTCTTTCGGTGTTGTGGTCCGAAAGAGTGTTTTGTTATAGATCGCTCACTGATACGGACCATCGAGCAACAGAAATGAGTACACTTGTAGGCTACAACGAACAAGGGTTCATAGAGAAGCCCGCCACGGGATGGCTGCACGAAGACCGGGATCTCATTGACGGAAATTCTATCACATACTCGATTAGTGTGAGATTCGAGATGTTTGGACTGTGTCTCCCCCGATCTAGTCAGTTATGTTTCACTGGTCTCTCGCCGTGTAGTATGTGGGGGTGGTACCCGTGTTCGAGTCCATCAACGGGTGGAAGCAGGACCTTCGCACGGAGCTCGTTAGGTGAGTGGAGGCGGAGTGGACCGGTTGCCAGAGAACCGTAGAACGTTAATAGAAATGGTTCGTTCTATAGAGAAGCGATCGTCAGACTAGCAGACCACGCTCAGCTACTAACAGCTAACAAGAAAAGAAAGGTACATGTGGTGTGTTGGGCGTGGCCCACGACTGATCCTGTACATGTGGTGTGTTGGGCGTGGCCCACGACTGATCCTGTACATGTGGTGTGTTGGGCGTGGCCCACGACTTATCCTGTACATGTGGTGTGTTGGGTGTGGGCCATGACTGATCCTGTACATGTGGTGTGTTGGGCGTGGCCCACGACTTATCCTGTACATGTGGTGTGTTGGGCGTGGCCCACGACTGATCCTGAACATGTGGTGTGTTCTCCAGGTGACGAAGAAGGTGCAGAAGGCTCTTGGTGGTCCCAGTAAGCAGTGGGGCTGCGAGTGCAAGCTGGCCATCAGCGTAGACAATTTTACTATCAAGAATGGTGTCAACAATCGGGTGAGTGCCTGACAGTCATTGTCCCTCACAGGCTTGTATCCTGTGGATATACGAATGTGGGTGTCCTCTTCTGTAGGAGATGTTCAAGCACCAATTAAATTCCATCTCGTTTGCTTCTGGTGGAGAAGGGGTGAGTGAAGTTATTCACAGAGATATGATATGCCTGTGTATCTGTATACTATGTGTTTTATCTGTGTAATATTGTATACTGTGTACAGGTGTGCGGTGTGTTATTTGCACAATTTGTAGGTATTTGTTTTTAATATCTGTCATGCTTTGACATTTTGTGCAGGTCACGATTGACTTTGTAGCATATGTTGGCAAGGACAGTCGATCTGGGAGAGGTGAATGAGGTCATGTGATTCTGGTTGCACCGTGCTATTAGAGGAATTCAGCTACATAATTCCTTCCCATGCCAAACTGTGCCCATATGGTTATAGTATGATAGTGAAACCATAGAAGTGTTTTTTGTTGTTATTTGTTTATTTCTCCAACACGTGTAGGTTGTCACATATTTGAGTGTCCCCGGAAGTCCCACCTGGTGTTGCTGACCATGGGACAAGCCTTCGACCTGAGCTACAGAAGATTCAAGGCCAAAAAAGCTCAGCCCATCTCTGTGGACCAGGGGTATGGGGGGGGGGGGGGGGGGTGACTACTTCAATTCGGTAGTTATGTGTTTACTTTTACGTGTGATAGACGTGACAACTGGGGGCCTGGAACACCAGGTGCGGGCACTTACGAGGAATTCACTGTGAGTCAACTATTGGATATAATGCTTGTTTTGTTGTGACTAGAGTGTGTGTTTTCAGCGTTCCAATAACAGAAGTATGATGCCTTCTGGCCAGGGTATCTATGACAATTCTTCTGTCAAAGGTGTGTTCACGTGCATTCACATGTACCCCATCTCATCAGTATATACTTACTTTCTCATCCAACCAACTCCTCCTACTCCCTTCCCCACCTTTGCCCCTCCCACTCCCATCCCCACCTCTGCCCCTCCCATTCCATCCCTTTCCAACTGTACAGGATCAGCCAATGACTACGAGGCCTTCCCAAGGAGAAATGGTCTTGATTCTGACATGTACGGTACCACTGGAGGACCTCAGGAGAACATCTACGACAACGGCATGGGTGGACGGAAGATGAAGAACAGTGATGATGGTATCTATGACAACGGGATGGGAAAGAGTTAGTGTTCTAGTTGTGACAATGATGTTGCCTTTAACCATTGCTGTGTTGTTTCCTAGACGATGGTATCTATGACAACCGTCCTGGTAATGCAGCAGAATACGAGGTTTCCCACTCCAACAGTGCGCACTATAGTTTATACATTTCAACAATTATTGTCAAGTCAATTACATAATTAGCATTGTTATTTAATTCTTTGTAGGTAAAAAGGTATTTGATGACCCTACTTACGAGAGTGTAAAGGGAAGAGATGGCATTATGTACACACAAGATGGTATCTATGACAACGGACCAGCAGGTGAAACAGAATGAATGTGTGGTTGTCATGGCAACATTTCATCTCCTTTGTACTTTGTAGGAAGACAAGATGGTGTCTACGACAACACTCCCGGTCAGAGAAGACCAGGTGGTAAGAAAGATGACGGGATGGAGGAAGACCTTTATGGAGGAGTTGGTGGAGTGGATGAAGGAGTTTATGACACAGCTGGTGGAGTGAAGAAAGGAATGAAGTACAGCGAAGAAGGACTTTATGACAACCCACTTGCTGGGAAAGGTGAGCTCAGTAGAGACCCAGTGGTTGCTAATGTGAGGGAATACATCTGTTCACATGCTCTGTACCATACCCCATGTGTGCACGTCCACAATGTGTGATAGTTCGAAAAATCCCCTCTTCAGGACAAAATGACGTCTATGACAACACTCCCGGTCAGAGAAGACCAGGTGGTAAGAAAGGTGATGGGATGGAGGAAGACATTTATGGAGGAGTTGGTGGAGTGGATGAAGGAGTCTATGACACAGCTGGTGGAGTGAAGAAAGGAATGAAGTACAGCGAAGAAGGACTTTATGACAACCCACTTGCTGGGAAAGGTGAGCTCAGTTTCGATGTAACACAACGAATTCTCTCTCAACTATGTTATGCTACTTTTTGTGTTGAAAGGGGGTGGTTACTTGCAGTTAGCCCCTACAAAGTGTAAATTGGTGACATTAGTCACTGAATGTCACACCAACCACCCTGCTCCACTGACAGAGTGTCAGGTTTGGGGCAATGTCTTGACAATGGCAGCTAGTGATGACCTCCCCTTCAGCCTAACACATCAGTCTTGTTGACTGTTGCCTCCTTTTGTCTGTATCTATTGAAACCACAAGTGTTTAGATTGTGTTGGATATAGAGGCAGGCAGTCACCCAGCATCATCCGATGGTGCAGGACATCAATGAGCCCTAATGGAGGCAGGAACGTTGTCTGTTGCTCTTCCATGTTTGTTGGGATGTAGAGGAGGTTATATATAGTCATCATCGGTCATATAGCCAATATATTACTGGTTGTTATTAGTAGGCCCTCGGTCTGTTGAGAATTGATACCAGTGTAGCAGGCTGATCAGCATAATACACTTTGTATGTATGTACGTATGTACAGATCAGCAATGTGTGATATTCTATAAATTATGTATTTATGTACCTCAGAGAAGGATGGTGTCTACGACAACACTCCCGGTCAGAGAAGACCAGGTGGTAAGAAAGGTGATGGGATGGAGGAAGACATTTATGGAGGAGTTGGTGGAGTGGATGAAGGAGTTTATGACACAGCTGGTGGAGTGAAGAAAGGAATGAAGTACAGTGAAGAAGGACTTTATGACAACCCACTTGCTGGGAAAGGTGAGCTCAGTAGAGACCCAGTGGTTGATAATGTGAGGGAATACATCTGTTCACATGCTTCATGCCATATCTCTGTATGTGTGTACATATGTACGTATACTTCAAGAAATCCCCTCTTCAGGACAAAATGGTGTCTACGACAACACTCCTGGTCAGAGAAGACCAGGTGGTAAGAAAGGTGATGGGATGGAGGAAGACATTTATGGAGGAGTTGTTGGAGTGGATGAAGGAGTCTATGACACAGCAGGCGGAGTGAAGAAAGGAATGAAGTACAGCGAAGAAGGACTTTATGACAACCCACTTGCTGGGAAAGGTGAGCTCAGTAGAGACCCAGTGGCTGCTAATGTGAGGGAATACGTACATCTGTTCACATGCTCTGTACCATACCCCATGTGTGCACATCCACAATGTGTGATATTTTGAGAAATCCCCTCTTCAGGACAAAATGACGTCTATGACAACACTCCCGGTCAGAGAAGACCAGGTGGTAAGAAAGGTGATGGGATGGAGGAAGACATTTATGGAGGAGTTGGTGGAGTGGATGAAGGAGTTTACGACACAGCTGGTGGAGTGAAGAAAGGAATGAAGTACAGCAAAGAAGGACTGTATGACAACCCACACAAGCAAGGAGAGGAATCTGTGTATGATAATGTAAAGATGAAGAGGAAGGTTGACGGAGCAGTCCGTATTGCTAAGAAGGACACCATAGATGAGGATATATATGGAAGCACTGATGTGGGGGAGGTAGAAGGTTTCTATGACGATCCAAAGTCAGTCCATCATACAGGAATGAAACTCAGTGAAGAAGGTATCTATGACAACCCGACTGGTGTGAAGGGACCAGGTATGGTTATATACATGCGTTGTGGAGTGTGTGAGTCTCAACACAGAGTTGCTCTTGGTTCTTACTTGTATAAGATGGCAATGAATACGAGGACGTTCCAGATGAGAGTGGGCTGGAGGAAGGGATCTACGGAGGTACCCCTGGGGACCTGGGGAATGATATCTATGACAACCCACAGGTTGTTGGAGGTGTGAAATCTCCCACGATGAAGTTCAGTGGTGAAGGTATCTATGACAACCCTGAAAGCATGGCAAATGAAGACCCTATTTACGACAATGAAGCAGGAACAGTTGTTCAGCCCGAGAACCGACTGCGTAAGCCTCGTAGAATGGCTGAGTTTGACCAGTCCATTTACAGTAAAGTACCGGGAAAGCAAAATGAAGGTAGTCTCAATGCCTACCTGTGACACTTCAAGAAATGTTTGAATATGTCTTATGGGATGTCACTGTTTGTGTGCTTAGGTCAGAGTGGACCAAAGGAAAAATGGCCACTCATCCACCAACCCTGGTTCCATGGCAAGATGGAACGCATAGAAGCTGAAGCAATGCTAGAGAAAAATGGGGACTTTCTTGTTCGTGAGAGCAGTAAGAAGCCTGGACAATATGTTCTGACAGCAATAGCCATGAACAAACCTCAGCACCTTCTACTGGTGGACTCCACTGGAAAGGTGTGTGACTTTCTCTGTGTACGTACTATCTCAATGGTTCCTGTGTAGCCAGGGGTGTGCTAGTGAATGTGATGTGAGGTGTGTGCTGGTGTGATGTGATGTGTGCTGGTGAGCACTATGTGGTGTGTGCTGGTGTTGATCTGTGATATACATGTCTCGCTTGGCACACCAGGTGAAGGCCAAGGACCGTGAATTCTCCAGTGTTGGAGAGTTGATCTACCATTTCATGGAGAAAGGCCTCCCCCTGTACATGGACAAAACTGAAGTTTTCTTGAAGACACCAATCGTCAACTCTTTCCCTCAGGACGACATTGACCAGGACAATGCCATTTACCAAGAAACAGGAGCAAGCTGAGCAACACTAACTGGCAGTGCAGTGCGCTGCTTAATTACCTGTATAATATCTAATTATAATTATCTAATTTACATAAATTGTACTATTACATGTATTGCTATTGTATAGCTACACGTGTTCATGCCCACAAACAAATCATGTATTGTTGAACTAAAGCCAATAAGCCATTAAAGATAACTTGTTTAATTATTATTAAATTGTACACAATCAAAACAACGACACCAAAAAATGGTAATTGCGTTTAAATGTCATTTCAACGGAATGAATCTTGAAGAATGAGTAGCACCTATCCCAGGACGGCCGTGTTTGACTGGTTTGTATGTGATTGAGAACTCTCCCAGATAATGGCCCACCATCTCAGGCTGCAGAGACAAACAGAAGCTTTGTTAGACAACACCAGCTGGTCCACCGTAAGGTACGCTGCCACAATCAATGCTCATGGCTAATGGCATAAATACTACCAACAAAACCTCAAAATGCCGAGGTGGACAAGTTGGATGGCACAGACCCAGTTGGGTACACACGTACATACCTTTATTTCCACCTGATTGAACGTCTTCCCTTGATGTATACCAACAATGCTACCGATCATCTCGGGTACAACGATCATGTCCCTCAAGTGTGTCTTGACACATGCTGGTTTCTCAAGTTCTGGACACTCCTTTTTAGCCTTTCTTAGTCTTTTGATCAGGGCTAACGGTTTTCTCTTCATTCCTCTAGAGAACCTATCCGGTAGGAATGGACTTGTTACACAATGGTCACTAGAGAAGCATACGATTGACAAATTGGAACAATAAATGAACAGAAACTACACAATGGAGGACATAATTGGAAGAGGAATGAAAAATATGATGTAAAAGATTCTACAGGGACATACGATGACTCTTGCATAAGATAGGATTATGCCTTCCATTGGCATCTTTAAGTTACTCGAGGTTCATTATTTGGGGAGAACCTGAGAAGTGCGACAAACCTTCTCCTGGCTCTGGCCGGAAACATCTCCATAAGCTGTTCTGTAGTCATGTCGAGCAGTTGATCCAAATCAACTCCACGGTACGTGAACTTCCTGAAGGTCCTTTTCTTCTTCAAGGCTGCTTGATCCTATATGTATATATTCAAACGATGCAATGAAATGAAGGATAAATGGAGTCTCCCAGCTCAATAATCTTCTCAAAACTCACAGCCATTATCTTCTTTACGCAGTATACAAGACACGTGGGTCAGGAGGCGTGGTTCTCTGTTCAGACATGCTCAGACCCACGTGTACCTGCTACATCCGCAGTGTTAATGAAATGTTCGCAAACGCGGCACCATTTGAACGGCCGTTCAGCAGAGGAGCGACTGCGGCTACTTGAGAGATCTAAAGTGTGTTTGTTTACGTCTTTTGATGATGACTGGCTTATTTCGTAGGCGTTCACTCGGGCAACTCATCACTTGCGACATACACTGCTTGGATGGGACTGTATTCTCGGCGCAATTGTCTGTAAGTCTCAGCAGAAAGAAGACAATCCTGACAGTAAACAGACAAACGTTGCTTGACTAAAGTCGTGTTACTGCTTTTTGTTTTCTTACCTACGTTCTATTGTAGAAGCGGGCTACGGGTCAAGAATTGTTGTTGTTCGTATTTCGTCATCTAAAGATCCAGGACGCTTCTTCTTTGGGTCTAGTTTTCGCTGGCGACAACTCGCAACAGGTGATAGTCAGGGGTGGATGGTTGTCGTGGGCTCAGTGAAGATTTGTGTACTTCTCTTCTGTGTTTACCTAGGAATGGCTCAATCCAACCAAGTCAATTCGGAAGCAACTACCAGGTGAGGGGGAACGTGTGTTTGTGTGTGTGTGTGTGTGTGTGTGTGTGTGTGTGTGTGTTTGTGTGTGTGTTTGTGTGTGTGTGTGTGTGTGTTTGTGCCTCACTGTGTGTATAGTGACGTTACTCAATCATTTTCATTGAGTTCATTTTCTGCTTGTCATGTTCCATTCTTATAAGGTGAAAGTCCATTTCAATTGTTTCTCCAAGTTCGGGTGTATCCTCTAAGCCCTCAAAGCATCAAAGATGTCCAGACCAGGTGTGTGTATGTGCTGTATTATGAGAGATAGTTGATGATATTGGAGTGACTGCCTTGGGGCTCACATTGAGGTTCTGGAATGTGTTCCCTGACTAACAGCTCATGTGAATATGCACACATTCACAGCCTTGTAGTGATAATGTGAGAAGGATGTGATGTCAGTGAGAATACTTTCAATGGTGGAGTCTGTCCTCATCTCCCATCCAGGTATCAGTTGTTCCTTCAAGTCAAGAAGGACCTCATTGAAGGAAGGTAAGTCTAATGTTGTCTGATGGCACTGTGTGCTCTGTTATAATTTGTTTGTTGAGTGTTTATTGTTTGTTGCTAGGTTACGGTGCTCAAGGCAGCATTTAGTGGATCTATTAGCACTATTTGCTCAAGGTGAGGTGCTGTAATTGGTGGCCTTCTTAACCTTTACAATCTTTGATATTAATTCAATTTTAATGCAGTTGATGTCATCTTTGATATCATGATTATTATTTGTAGCTGAATTGGGTGACTACTCCGAGGACACCTTCCCCAGTGACTACATGGAACGCAGTGGTTTATTGGAACCACAGGTATGGTGTTGAGTTGGTGTATGTTTCTGCCACCTTTGATCCCAATTCAGAAACACTTTAAGTGACTATGGCTGATGAACTGTGTGCTTGAGCTGACACAGGTTGGCCTTGTTCCTTCCCAAATATGTGGCTGGTGTGATATTTCTGTTAGTCTGGTCAGAACTGTCTACAACAGCATTTTCTATAAGACAATGTCCTCATGACCCGTTTTGGGGGCACAATCATTTACATTGCAACACCAGTTACAGTAACACTCTGGATATTACAATGTTAGGAAGTACCAAGGGTCATGGTATAGGGAGACAAGACTGTACTTCCTTTCGCCCTGACCCAATCACTCTCTTCCTGACCCAATCACTCTCTTACTGACCCAATCACTCCCTTCCTGACCCAATCACTCTCTTACTGATAAATATGAATTGAGCCATATTGATGTCATGGATGGAGTATTTCTTTCTCCAGGGACTGCATAATAAGGAGCAGATAGTGAAGGCTCATAAAGAAATGAAGTTAGTGGTTGTTACTGGGTATCCAGTGTATTAGTAATAACAGTTCCTCCACTCCTCCACTGTGGGTGTGGGGTGGGGATGTACACGTGCTAGTGAATATTAGCCTTCTCCACCTCTTGTGTAGAGGAATGTCATTTGATGAGTGCGAGATACAAGTATTGGAATTAGCTGAATGTCAAGAGAATTACGGACTAACCTTATATCCTGTCTTGGTGAGTGGGAAGAACTACCTTTAATCATCATGGTGTAGTCAACCACTTCAGCACATTCCATTTTGTTCAGGATTCTGATAAGTCTGCAATAAATTTGGGTTTGGGTCCGACTGGTGTTCATGTTGTCATGGGAGCGATACCCGTAGCAGTCTATGAGTGGGGCTCTGTCTTGAAGATTATTCAGAAGTACCACACCTTGTCCCTGAAGATTAGAACACCTCATGTAAGTTGATTATTTGGTGCACAGAACTCCTCTGTCTAAGATATCAGTTAATTGTGGAGCTGCATCAGATACTCAAGAAGTGATACCATTGGTGTGCACTAACTTGTATTGCTTCTTTTCACATGCACACAGACAATGGCAATACACACTGCAAAATTCCACTGTCCCTCCACTACCATCTGTAAGCAGCTGGCCCTGCTGTGTCATGAGATGCAAGGAGCATATCAGTGAGTGTGTATGCAGTGAAATGGTGTGGGTTACTAGAAGTAGTTGTGAAATGGTGTGGGTTACTAGAAGTAGTTGTGAAATGGTGAGGTTTGTATGTTGAGAGCCTTATTGTTCTCTTCCAGGTCGTCCACTCCTTATGCCAGCACATTCAGAAGGATATGGAGTGGGAGAGGAAGTGCTGTGTTGAAGGCTCCTTTACAGAAACTTCGGAGTTCCATCAAACGTAGACCATCTTCAACTGACTTATCTGTAGAGAGACAGTTGTCAAGGAAATTATCTTTCCAAGGCACTGGTCAGTGGAGTTGGCGTCTCTTTCTGTTGATTGTAGGGTAGATTGTAAGCCTCGTGTGACTCCATTCTGTAGCTGATATCACTACAGGACCACCAAGACCAATTCTTAAGAGGAGTATATCAGACAATTTCAGCGACAGAAAGTTACCAGTAATCGAATACAGGTTAGATAGCTGATATCATGTGCATTGCAGGCCAGAGCATTGTTGATTGTTAGTTTGTCTCCCAAAGTTCTCCACCAGATCCTGTTGTCCCAACCTACAGGCGCTACCAGGAGACAGGACAACCTATTGCGTCGTCAAGGTACTTTATGTTCCTCTTATACCTTCCTGTATCAGGATCACATTTGTTGGTACTCTTACCACTGCTTAGCCCATACTCAACTCCGAAACAGTCGGTTGTGGTTGATGAAGATGTCAGAACTGCTGTAAGTAGCCTGAAGAATCCCAAGAAAAGTAAAGCAATCTCTGATAGTTCACTCAATAATATCCTCGACTCAACCGGGAAGTCTGTACGTAACCTTCCAGACAAAAGTCTGGCTGATCTCTCGGACACGGTATGTCCAGTCCTTTCACATGAAGCATGTCCTTCACAGATATGTTCTCCTCTTTAGAGTGATCAATTGTCCATAGTAACAACAGACTCACAGTTGGGAACTCCTCAAGCTTTCAGACCACCAACCCAGTCAAAAGGTGACTATAACACAGTCTCAACAACTAGTATACCTTCAGAGAGCATTGAGGAGACCTCGACCAGTGCCCCTACAATGGACACCGAGGACACCTCAACTACACAGCAACCACCAACTCTTAACAGGAGCCATAAGCCTACTTCTGTTCCAACCATTGTGGTCAAGGCAATGTCTGAGCAAGTTCCCCAGCTACGTCCCACCAGTAGACAGTCGGAAGTTGGCCTGTTTCATTTCCACGACTCGAGTGATCCTTGTACACCAGAGCCAGTTATCCTCAGAGACAAGAGTGAACGCTCTAGTTCCCGTAACCGTCGACATAGCTTGCTGTGGGACACAGAGGACAACATGGAGAAAACTCCCTTTCTGGACTCACACATTGCTAGTATGTACTTTGAAACATCACAACACGATGAACTGACATGTGACCTTTGACACTTGTAATTTTAAACACAGAGAAGCTATATTCTTCCATTCTTTTGCATATTGTATTCACTGTATATTTGTATGAGTTGAGCTCGTGCTCAGTTATTCAGTCTGGATTGAAAGCTGGGACTCTATGCAGAAATTCAATGATTAAATTCTTGTTGTATTAACCAGTTGTTTCGGGATTATTTCCTTGTGAAATGTATCGAGCCACTGTCCCCACGGAGAATCCTGTACATCCTCTAGTTATCCAGTGAATAGTGTACATTTTCATAGTTTACTTTTTACAGAAGGTATACCGTGGTCCTTCTATTTGTCGGAACGAACATTTATGGGGGGCGGGGTAAGGCCCTGTCCGATTGATTAAAATGGCCGACCAATGGGAAGAGCTAGAGAGTGATCCCGGTCTATTTACCCTCCTTGTGGCGGACTTTGGCGTGCACGGAGTTAGAGTTGAAGAGATATACGACCTCTCCAGATTGACATCCATGGAAGACGTGTATGGTTTCGTGTTCTTGTTCAAAGTCGTCGGAGACACCACCACTGCCAGAAGAAAAAGGAGAGCAGTCGAAGAGGATAATTTTGTGACGGACATTAATGTCGTCAATGATATGTTCTTTGCTCTGCAAGTAAGTTGAACTGGACGTACAATACCCTGCAACTAATTTTAATGTGTGTGTCCCTATTACTGCCTAGGTTATACCTAACTCGTGTGCTACTCATGCCTTGGTGAGCATCTTGCTGAACACCTCACATGTCAAGTTAGGCCCCGTCCTGGAAGATCTGAAGACTTACACCAAAGGGATGGATCCTGAAGCAAAAGGGAATGCCATTGGGAACTACCCTCACTTGGCCCGAACGCACGAGAAGCATGCAAAACCTCATTCCCTCAAGCCAGTGTCCAGGGGAGGGGTCGTGGTGACAGCCACAGGACATGATGCCTTCCATTACTCCAGCTTTGTCCCAATCAACGGTCACTTGTATGAGTTAGATGGTTTAAAGCCCTTTCCCGTTGACCATGGGGAGTGGGACCAGAGTGAGCAGTGGACATCGCTGTTTGCTCGAGTTGTGCAAAAGAGGCTCAGTCAGTCCAAAGATATCTGCTTCAATTTGATGGCAGTCGTTCGCGACACCATCCACGATCAGGTCAGGAAGGTGGAACAACTGCAGGTGGAGCTGAAGAAGGCCGTTGCATCTCTTGTCAAGTTGGATGCCAGCGACGAAGTTTTGGATCGCGTAACCACATTAGTGAAAACAGCACAGCCAATACCAGCTGAACATGTTGCTGTAGCTACAGCTGTTGAAAATGTTTTAAATGTTAGAGATCAGCTAGAGGTGGCTCGAAAGGAGCTGAAGGAAGAGCAGGAAATTCGTAAAGGCTACCTATTGGACCACGCCCGCCGCACCCATGACTACAATCCAGCTATTCAGGAGTTTATAAAAGCTCTTGCCAAACACGGGCAGCTTCCTGTAACAATCCTTCGCAAGCGAACCAACCAATCACCACCTTAATACACTCAGTCACTATGATTGTACTGCAAAAGTAATATAAAATTAGCAAACTATGTGTGTATTTTATCTTTTTATACAATGAATGTACACAGATGCATGTCCAATGCAAATAATGTTTTCAAAACTGATATACAGCATGACCTTTGATTCTGGCCTGAAGAAAAGGAGGGATAGAATAGCACACATACACGTGTGTGTGTGTGTGTGTGTGTGTGAGTGTGTGTGTGTGTACATAATAGTAGATGTGCACATATCCACGTGTGTAGGTACAGGTATGTGTATAAACATACATTCAGTACAATAAACACAGATCATACCTGAGAGGGAGGTCCTATAAGAGATAAAACAACTGGCAAGAGAAGAAGTCCATTGACAAGTGATAGGATGATGCAAGACAAAAGGAGTACAAAAAAATACTTTGTGATGAAGGGAAATGGAGAAAATGCTAACATTATGATTCCAAGGAAGGTGGAGACACCACCATTGAGTATGGGGACAAACCGGTATCTCAAGGCTTTGTCCATCCGCTCGTTCTGGCTGCCACAAGCCTTCAAGAAGTAGAAGGACATTGGAGCAGTTGCTTCTACTGCAATTCCAACAGACACAATGAGTGTGACAGCTGGGATGGCGCTGAACCGAATATCGATCCAGCCCATAAAACCAAATACTTCAACAGCTGTGAAAATAAGCATTACCACTAGAAGTAGCCCGCTCCAGGGATCCATCAGAAAGAAGCTGGTTGCCAGGAAACTGACTAGAAGAATAAGTCCAATTGCCATTATAACTCTCTCACGCAGTCCAAAGTACTGTTCCCAGTATATGAAGGGCACGCCCCTCGGATAGGCGGGCACACCCTGGTCGGCATATCTCTCAATGATGGCTCTGCTCTCGGTTATAAGCTCCACATAATCCTCTGTTTCACGAAGACCATCGACATAGAATGTCATCTGAGCATACTCAAAATCCTTCCCGTTGGTTGGGATGGTGGCGTTCCCGTATAAAAAGTTGTTTATCTCTAGTACTGGGTCCCATGTTGGGATGGGTGGATGGAATTCGGGAACTGAAACACCAGCTGACACAGGATCAATGGCGACCTATTGGTAAACAGGACAATAGTACACAAGTAAACAAAGCTTGTTACCCTCAACAACAAAACTAAGTGAACGTAATCCACTAAGACAAGCAGTTAACAAGACTAACAAAGCTGATCTTACTACTCATGTTCACTGTGAGCATGAGAGCACATATGACCAATACTGGAAGTGAACTTCCAACAAAGCAATCCAAAACATGTAAACAAGCACTTCTGGCAGGCTGCACTCACCCACACAGTGAGGAACTCGTAGAAGACTTTTGGAGGGATTATGGTGAAGTTCCTCTTTTCACCATTGATGTCACGATACACCGTGTCTGTCAGTGGTCCATCGCAGTTACCCCTGCCAAGTAGCCCCTCAAGGAACTGATTCAGAAAAGCCTCCACACCGCCCTCCTCGTCGATACAGATGCGCTTATAAAAAGTTTGATAAAATGACACCATGGCTTTGAGCCAGAAGGATGATGTCTCTGTCCCGTTGCCCTTGACGATATGGTTAAGGGGGAGGAGTTCATCGTGCATCATCATCAATTCGACTTGTTTCCCACTATAGTTCATCTCCTTGGTAACCACGTACATGTCGTAATAGGTGAAGTAGGAAAAGCTGGCGTTGACAAACCCGTACTCTTCTGTGTCCTCGGGGACGATCTCCAGGAGGTCCAGGCCATCCTTAACTCTGAAACATCCCATGATGGCCAGCGGGATGACAACGGCACAGAAGAAGACAACAACTAGTATCTTCACAAAGTGATTCTGAAGTAAGGGAGAGTAAAACCTTGTAACCAGTTTAGCTACAATGGAATGTCCCCTTAAGAATTCTCCTGCTTGCTTGATAAAGTGGGAGATGTTCCCTTCCGAAATACTGTCTGTTGTCCCCTCAGCATCACTTTTATTTGTATTTGGTTCTAAACTAGGCGTGGGTTGGTGGTCACAAGGTTCGCAGGACAAGGCTGTTGCTGTGACAACTTCAAAGGAATTGGGATTCCTCCCAGTTTGCTTGCCCTTTTTACTGACTTTATTCCTCCAAAAGGCAGGTATGCAGCAGAGAATATCCAGATGGTTGTGCTGGAGACGGAAGGTGTCAAAGACTACGAAGCTTGTGAAACCAAACAGAATCACAAAATAGTTACAGACCACGGCAATTCCCACCTGCAAGAAAAAGCAGACTGGTAGTTACCATAGCAACATCCTCCACATCACTACAAAAAGACACTTACTTGAATAGCAAAATTTCTCATTGCTGGTAT
The DNA here is from genome assembly GCA_964020155.1 of Chondrilla cf. caribensis. Classification (NCBI taxonomy): domain Eukaryota; kingdom Metazoa; phylum Porifera; class Demospongiae; order Chondrillida; family Chondrillidae; genus Chondrilla; species Chondrilla cf. caribensis. The sequence continues at coordinate 5,077,212 of OZ026560.1, forward strand.
TGGAATTATGGCCGCCAGAAAAAATCCACAAGCATTGGTAATAGATGTTAATGTAATATTCGGTCCGACCTGTCGAAGAATTACAGTAATTCTTTCTCTGATGGTAGCCTTCCTCAGCTTGTCATCACTCTCGAAGAAAGCATCTCCAATAACAAACATGTCGTCAACGCCCAACCCAAGCACCAGGAACGGTAGGACCTAATGGACATACATGAGTTCACCCAACACACAGGATCACTGGACACACACAGGATCACTGGACACACACAGGTTCACTGGACACACACAGGATCACTGGACACACAGGTTCACTGGACACACACAGGATCACCTGACACACACAGGATCACTGGACGCACAGGATCACTGGACACACACAGGATCACTGGATGCACAGGATCACTGGACACACACAGGATCACTGGACACACAGGATCACTGGACACACAGGATCACTGGACACACAGGATCACTGAACACACACAGGATCACTGGACACACACAGGATCACTGGACACACACAGGATCACTGGACGCACAGGATCACTGGACGCACAGGATCACTGGACACACACAGGATCACTGGACACACAGGATCACTGGACACACAGGATCACTGGACACAGGTTCACTGGACACACACAGGATCACTGGACACACACAGGTTCACTGGACACACAGGATCACTGGACACACACAGGATCACTGAACACACACAGGATCACTGGACACACACAGGATCACCCGACACACACAGGTTCACTGGACACACACAGTGATAGTGACAAGTATGCTCTCACGTGAAGAGAAGTAGCGTTGAATATAATTCCAAAATATAAACACAGTCCCAAAGCACCCACAACTGACATGACTATGAGGAGCAGTCCAACCTGTGGAGGGGGAAGGGAGTTCTCACAAAACAAGGATTACAGATGCTAACACTATGACGTCATCACATGTTACTAAAATAGATGCTAGAACTGTTATGTCTTCATGTGCTGATTGCTTTGGCAGAAAGGGTTCAGGCGAAGACAAAACACTAATTAAAGTCCTTCTAATTGATTGTTATTGCTCATACTATCCCTAGAGTGAACCACACCCACAACCACGCCTCTTCCTAACATACCACTCCAGCCCCTGCTCTTGACTGGACCACATCGAAGCGGGCAAAGGCCAATGCACAGTACACCAACATGAGGATGTAGCCTGTGACGATTAGCGCAGGGTTTGTTTCCGAGAAGGTCTTCACTACAGAAGTGGCACTATAGGAGCTCCAACCATGAAAATCATCTCCTTGTTCACCTTTGAACTCATTGACAAACTACACAGGAGGGAAGTAATAGAGAGGGATAAGCTGAATAGAATGATACGAAGAAGAGCACATAGCAGTACCCTGTCCACAACACTCCACACACAGACTTGAACGTTCTGCTTACCTTAGTAAATTTCTTCTTCCATTCAGTTAGAACAGCTTCGTAATGTGCGACGTCAACATCATCTTCCTTCAAATGCTCTCCAAGTTCTCCCGGTCCAAACAGCTGAAGGATGGTCTGCAGAGCTTCCGGGTTTGCTCCAGGTTGATGACCTCTCCAACCAGACCCTGGGGAGGGGGGATAATCTAATTAATCATGTATACATATAGATCGTGAATATCATTATCCATAAGCCATGATGCCGACAAGTGGTAGAGTTTAGCACAACAGTACAGGCAACTAACCAGCCACTAATATCTGCTCTGGCCACTTCATAGCATTGGAAGCAAAACCACTACAACCACCACGAAGGACTTCCGAGACGTTGACAGCAGGCTGGGGAGTTGTCAGTTTATTATAAGACAAGTGAATACACACCTGGCACACATGCACACACACCAGGCACACATGCCCACACACCAGGCACACATGCACACACATAAGGCACACATGCACACACATAAGGCACACATGCCCACACACCAGGCACACATGCCCACACACCAGGCACACATGCCCACACACCAGGCACACATGCACACACATAAGGCACACATGCCCACACACCAGGCACACATGCACACACATAAGGCACACATACCCACACACCAAGCACACATGCCCACACACCAGGCACACCTGCACACACACCTGGCACACATGCACACACACCTGGCACACATGCATACACACCTGGCACTTGCATAACCAACCTGTGATGGACATGATTGACCATTGTAGGAACCCAAGATACAAGGTCGTTCATTGTACCCCTTCACACCAGACTGCTCCAATCCCTAATGCAAAGGATTCAACCAACCACATCAAACAGTTCCATTATTGCCTGGTTCAGCAAACACAGTCAATACACACAGACAAGTTTGGTTTGTAATTGAATAAAGATATTAATAACATGTAAGGTGTCATTTGAGAGTGCTGTATGACTAAGAACTGAATATGACATTCAAATACCCTCCGCCCACACCACACACAAAACTCACATTTTCAACTGAACCAAAGAGCATCTTCCTCAGCGAATCATCCTTATACAGGTCCTGAGCACACTGCATGGCTTCACTGACATTGACGTTGGACCAGGTGGCATTGGCCGACCAGGTGTACTGACTACAATTAGAGATGTTGATGACACCAACTGGCTGGTGGACGAAGGAGCCCTCCCAGAAACAATCCAGAGGAGTCACAATCAAACATGGGTTCAGTCCAGTCAGCAGCTGGTCCAGAACAGGAAAATGAGTGGACGGAAATGACTCCTTAAGACACAAATCATTGAGTGTATAATTCCTACAGGGAAGATGGTGTTAGAGGAGTAAGGGGGTATTGTATACGTATGTATACATATGTAGACAAACACACTACACCCACACACATGCATGTACACACCCACACCCACACCCACACATGCACACACACACACACACACACACACACACACACACACACACACACACACACATACACACACACACACACACACACACACACACACACACACACACTTGTTTCCTCGTTCTACAACGATTTTCTTAATACTCAGCAGTAACCGGAGGTGATCCATCAAAGAGATAGTGAAGTTTCTTCCCATTACGGTCTGGATCAATATTTCTGTAGTGGGCACGTTGTCTTTGGGCAAGTAGTGTTCCGTATAACCGATTTCTTCATGCAAGCGACCCTCCGACTCTACCCAGAGCTTCTCTTCGTTCGTCTCCACTTCAACAAACACGAAACCTGTCGCGAACACGGAGAACAGAACGACCACGCCTGTCAAGACGGCAAGGCTGACAAAGGGAGGGTACAACACGAGCAGACGACTAATGTAATAGAAACAGCTCTCCACCACAGCTCTTCCCCTCAAGGGGATGCGGAACCCTTTAGCGCGCCCTTGCTGGATTTCCTCCAGAGCCAGCACAGCATCTTGCAATCGTTCGCAAAGGACGTCGTCCGTTAATTGTTCGATCTCCTCGTCTTCCGTCATGTTCCTCTGAAGCTGTACCGAGAACAACGACCTTATTCCCCGATGCAGCTCATGGAACTTCTTCCGATCGAGAAGTGTATATTGTATATACTCTAGCGGTGGTGTGATCACCTGACAAGCAGGCGATCAGGAGATCTCGAAGTTGCGGAAAACTGAGTGGGTTGCCATATAGTCTATCTAACCAGACAGATGTTCAATAACAAACGCACAGGGCGTCAAATACTAAACTAGTGTAGTGTCTGCGAGCAGCACGTGATGGAGTGGGCGGGGCCACATAGAGGCTGCGTTCACTTCAATATCATCATGAAAGATGATATGAGCCAACACTTATCCGATTGGCTACTGTGGTGTTGTTATGATGGGAAGTGACCTGGAGAGGTCAGTTGGTACTGCCCACTAGACAGCCCAGTCTTGTTGAGTAAACTGGATGTTAGGGAGTTAATGATGTAAACACAACACATTCTTATACTGCACACAGACGACTCTGTGAGTAAACTGGTATTAGTAGCAAAGAATGTTGTGGTCAGAGTGATCTGGGGTGTGCTGATAACACGAGTTGAGAGGTAGTCTTGGAGCCGACTGGAATGTAGTTAGTTTTAAGGCTTCAGAGATTTTGAGACCGATAATTTTCAGTAACGCTCAGTAGTTTGTCCCCTTTGTGGTCATGTCTAACTGGGGAGGACATTTGGAGGAATACAAGGTTGCTATTTTGGGAACAGGAGGAGTGGGGAAGAGTGCACTAACTCTGAGAGTGATTTCAGGGACGTTCACTCCAAACTACACGCCGACAATAGAGGATTATTACAGACATGAAACAAATGTCCATTCCATTGGACCCTGCATAGTTGAAATACTGGACAGTGGAGGAACAGAGCAATTCTCTTCCATGAGACAACTCTACATCTCGTCCAGCCAAGCCTTTGCTATAGTATATGCTATTGACGACAAGGAATCGTTTGAAGAGGCAAAGAGCATATACCAGGAGATAGCTGATTCCAAACCAGAAGGTCAAGCAAAAGTTGTCCTTGTTGGTAACAAATGTGATCTTTATGATTCTCACAGGATGGTCAGTCTATCAGAGGCTGTTCAGCTCTCCAAAGCAATGGGAAATGCTCCATTTCTCGAGACCTCAGCCAAAGACAATATTAATGTTCATGAACTATTCACAAGACTAGTCCAGCTAGCTAGAGAGAGTGTGTGTGAGGGTGTTGGCAAGACAAGAGCACATCGAAGAACCTTCAGCAATGGTTTCGCTAGTGCATTGAGAAAATCATTTCGACTCACTAAACGCCGCCGTGTCAACTCAGTTGATTTCAGCTATGGTGTTGGCACTCAATCCAACTCCCAGAGGTCTCCACAAAGACGAAGACATTCACGATGCTCCATCATGTAAGCAAAATGCCCCCTTCCAGTCAGTAAAAGACTTTTGACAGGACCAACGTGACAATTTGACAGAAAAGTACACTCTATATTCGTATTATCACTTCGCTGTATTATGAACATGCCATGATTAGAGTAATAATGTTGAAGGATGTTGTATGTTAAGACACATGATACATATCAATGATAACTACAAGCGAGCCCTTAACACTGAATAGCATGATCATGGAAAAAGGTACCAAACATGAAATATAAAAATATTCCCTACGAACCCCCCCCCCGACACACATACAAGAATATGGTTATCAGATATGAGTATTATCACATACACAATCGTTTAGTGATTTGAAAAAAAATCCGCTTAGTTCTCACCGTGAGATTCCGTGCAAGTTCGTGGCAGTCGCGTTTCCAGTCTAGCTACCTAGACCATCTCGCTTCATTCATCGGTACAGAATGGGCCGACTCAATGCAGCTCTTTTACGATTCTTGTCCAAAGATGACTTTAGAGTCCTAACGGCTGTATGTACCATACGTATACATGTTGTTTAACCCTAACAATGAATCGCTATGTTATCTTTCCTTTCCAGATTGAGATGGGAATGAAAAATCACGAGATTGTCCCCGCTCAACTGGTGGCAGCCATTGCCGGTTTGAAGCACGGAATTTGTCACAAGATTCTAAAGGATTTAGTGAGACACAAGCTTGTCTCCTTTGAGCACAAAAAAGGTAAAGACAGAAGACATTTTTTTCGTTTCGCAATTCAGAGACGATTGAATGTCTTGTTGTTTGTGATTCGACTAGTAATTGTACTCTGTACGAGACTCACTTGCTTTGTGCATTGTGCAAGAAATAATAATGTATGTGCTGCATTGAGATATGTGTGTGTCTGTACTGTATTAGTGTTATCCAATGCACTTGTGGACATGCACATGTCAAGATTATATGTGCTTGCTTGTAGCTGTTGGCTACAGACTGACATTCACAGGATATGACTACCTGGCCTTGAAGGCTCTCTCCAGTCGTGGGACAATAGCTTCCATCGGTAACCAGATCGGTGTTGGGAAGGAGTCAGGTTGGCCTCCTGTGTACACCGCAGATGGTTTGTTTTGTGATGTGTAGTCTTCTCAGATATTTATGTAGTTGCTGACTCAGATGGCCAGCAGTATGCATTGAAGCTCCACAGGTGAGATGGCTTAGTACATTGTAGGCTTGACATCAGCCTGGTAAATCAATTTCTTCACCTGTATAGGTTGGGAAGAGCGTCATTTCGCAAACTAAAGGAGAAGAGGGATTACCACCAGCACAGACACCGTACTTCATGGATTTATTTGAACCGACTGGCTGCTGTGAAGGAACATACCTACATGAAGGTATTATGATGGTGGTCATGTTGCTATCATCTCCAATGACAAGTGAACATCTGCTAACACAATATACATTAATTCTTGTTTTCAGATATTACATGAAAATGGGTTCCCTGTTCCAACCCCTCTTGATGCCAACCGTCATTGCGTTGTCATGGAACTGAAAAATGGCTACCCTCTGTAAGCTCTGCTGATGACTGTCCTGGTCGGTTTTGATAAGGTATTGTTTGTGGCATTTCTGGTAGGTCTCAAGTCCACAACCTGCGTGAACCAAAGGAGTCTTGTGACGTTCTTCTTAGTACCATCGTTGAACTTGCTGAGCATGGGCTGATTCACGGAGACTTTAATGAATTTAATATCCTTGTTGACCCAAAGGACAAGATGACAATCATTGATTTCCCTCAAATGGTTTCAACGTCGCACTCAAATGCTGAATGGCAAGTGGTGTATGCTGTACCTACATTGGGTGGTTTATGACATTCGTTCTTACGCTGTAGGTACTTTGAGAGAGATGTGGAGTGTGTTTGTGATTTTTTCCTAAAAAGGTATTCATTCGAAGTCAAGGATCGGCCAACGTTGAAATCAATAAGGTTTGTGGATATGTTTGTTACCATGGTAACTGATTCAGTACTTGTTACATTAAAAGGAAGAAGAAATCTCTGGATTTGGAAGTGAGAGCAAGTGGACATTCACAGGGAGTGGAAGAAAGTTTGATAAAGGTGTGTTGGTGGAAGTGTGGTGTGTGGTGCACAGTGTGTACCAAAGGAAGTCTTTCTGCTGTGTGTTTAGGCCATTCAGGAAACCTTGATGACAGAAGTACAAACTTCAGAAGAAGAAAGTGGCAAATTGGATCTCACATCAGAGTCTTGTGACAAGCAGGAGCCAGGGGAGGAGGAGCCAGGGGAGGAGGAGCCAGGGGTGGAGCCAGGGGTGGAGCCAGGGGTGGAGCCAGGGGAGGAGCCAGGGGAGGAGGAGCCAGGGGAGGAGGAACCAGGGGTGGAGGAGCCAGGGGTGGAGGAGCCAGGGGACACGTGTGGTTGTGGTGTTGTGGGTGTAGAGGTATTGACGGAGTATGACAGTGATGGTAGCAGGAGTAATGGTTACAGTGAAACTTCTGATGATAGTAAAGATGAAGCTGAGCAAACAGAACTGTCACCTTCACGTAGCAAAGATGAAGAGGGTAGGATCAAACATCAACATGTACTAACAACAGTTGATGCCGATCAGATGAAGGTGAAAGTAAAAAGAGAAGTAATGAAGAAGAGGAAACAACTACAGAGACCAAGACTAAGAGGAAAACTGGACGGAACAAACAAACATGGCAAGCGCTCAGCAAAGAAGAATAGAAAGTTCACATCAGTCTCAACTAATATTCTCTTGTGACATACTATTATTGTATCAAATTAATTTTAATGAATGTTCACTCGAATTTGATTCCCTGAGCTAGTGGCAGCTCTTTTGTGTAGTTGATTGTGCTGGAAAAGATGCAAAATAGATATGTATGTTTGTGGACATGGTTGGACATTCACCCCGACTCACCAGGTGGACCTTCTCATGTACTGCTTCCATGAATCACTTCCGGACTCTCTTCCCCATCCTGTGTGTTTGTTACCACCTGAGTGTGTGGGAGGGAATGTCACCATTATCGGCAGTACAGTTGCATTTTGTCTCAAGTGGGGAAAAGTCAAACAAGAGGAACATACCAAATGCTCCTCCAATTTCGGCTCCATTGGTTGGTATGTTGACGTTGACAATACCACAGTCTGAACCTTTTGGCCTTCACAAGGTAAGAATAATCCTATAAAGCACGCACGCACACACACACACACATGTACTGGGTTTTCTTACCCAATCCATTTGAAGAGGTCTCCAATGTTAGAAGTAAACAGACTACTGGTGAGGCCTTGGTCCACCTGGTTGTTGATCTTGATGGCTTCATCTAGATTCTACATAAACAGAAATGAGGTCACCTTGGGTAATTCCCTAACTACAACTTGTCCACTACTTTGGTTTTCAGTGCATAGACAATAGGAGCAAACGTCTCTTGTTGGACTATGGGTGAGTCGGGCTGCAGTCCGCTGATGATGGTTGGCTCCACATAGTGTCCAGGACGATCGATCCTCTGGAAGGGATGCACAGACTAGCATTATTCAGCAATGACAAGGAGGAGGGCGTACCACACCTTCCCACCACACTCCACTGTTCCGCCTTGTTTCTTGGCCTCTTCAATAGCCTTTTCAAAGTTGGCAACAGCTGCTTCACTGATCAGAGGACCGTACAGTGTCCCATCTACAGCAAAGAATAAGGCACCACCATCTCAAGTACATTCAAGTATGAAAAAACAATATTCTGGAATATGTAAGGTTAATTTACAAAAGTGAGAAGTATACAAGAATAATTTATTGTGAAAGGATTTTGAGAACCTTCCAATGGGTCTCCCACTCGAATCTTGGAGTATGCATTCTTCAATCTTCCCACCACCTCATCATGGACCTTCTCGTGAAGTATCTGGGCAAAACGCATTGTAACAAGACAAACAAATGTACCCTGTAGAGATTAGTCTAACACACACAAAACTAGCACTAGTGTTGTATGTGTAAGCCTCAGTGGGTGAAACATTGCTAATTATCTTAGGGACCATATTCTGATGTACACTATTCGTGCACAACACTCATCTCCGCATACTATAGCATGACAAACGATATCCACTACAAACAAATGTACCAGTCAACATCACCACCACCTACCAATCTCCTTCCTGTTGTACACCTCTGACCAGCGGTGCCCACACAAGCAAACACAGAAGCTTGTACCACCATGTCAAGGTCAGCAGATTCATCAACTGAAAGGAAATATTCGAACGGTATCAATACGTTTGATATGCTTCTTTGCCAAACAATCCCACACCACATACCTAAGATGGCATTGTTTCCACCTAATTCCAAAATGAACCGACCTGAAAGTACCAAATAATAAGATGTAAGTGCACACTCAGTACAGACCTACTGAATAGTGGGAAATTTTCACGGGACAAAATTTTTGCAGACTTCGCAGTTGGCCTAACATCTGCAAAAATTTTATCTGCAAATTAGGTGTTTGCGTTTTTCTATCACGTGACTGTGGCCAGCCTCTGTGAAAATTTTATGCACGAATTGTCATTTTTGGAGCCATCTGCGAAAATTTTGTCCTCCTGCTATACAGTAAGATGTGAGTGTACACTCAGTACAGACTCAAGATGTGAGTGTGAACTTTGAACTCAGTAATTGCTTGTACATAACAGGAATAACAGTGGTTGATCTGGTTGTCCCTGGCGACACTCATGAAGTATTGACATCACTTGCTCCACTCAACCACACTGGAGCACTCACCAAACCTCTCTTGTACGAGCATTCCTACTTTGTTTCCAACAGCGCAACTCCCAGTGAACGACACCAAATCCAACCCCTTGTCCCTGGACATGGCCTCTCTACAGAAAGTGTCTGATAAAGACACACACAGTGACAAAGGGATCAAGAGAGAGAAGCCCACCCTATCTCTGCTCCTCCAACAACAGTGGAACATATTTCCAATGGCAATTTGTTGGCCTTCAATACCTTATGGATAATCCTAAATTATATTCATAATCAAATTACAACAATTCGCAGTAGAATCAAATGAGACCACACACTTGCTAATAGCAACGGAAACCAGTGGAGTTGCTGGCGCTCCTTTCCTGTCCAGAAGATGAGGCCATGACGACAGAACAAGACAGTACAACGCAATCGACTCACCATAGGGTACAGTTTCCAGTTACCATGGCAATAGCATGATTCCAGCCAAACACAGCAATCGGAAAATTGAAAGCTGTTATGATCCCCACCACCCCCAGGGGGTTCCACTGCTCCAGGAGATAATGCCCGGGTCCTGTCAACAAAGTACACCTTTCATTAGAACCTTTCCAGGCATCACCAACCAGACAGACATCACTAACCAGACAGACATCACCACAAAGGACAGACATCACCACACAGGACAGACGTCACCACACAGGACAGACGTCACCACACAGGACAGACGTCACCACACAGGACAGACATCACCACAAAGGACAGACGTCACCACAAAGGACAGACGTCACCACAAAGGACAGACGTCACCACAAAGGACAGACGTCACCACACAGGACAGACATCACCACACAGGACAGACGTCACCACACAGGACAGACGTCACCACACAGGACAGACATCACAACACAGGACAGACGTCACCACACAGGACAGACGTCACCACACAGAACAGACGTCACCACACAGGACAGACGTCACCACACAGGACAGACGTCACCACACAGGACAGACGTCACCACAAAGGACAGACGTCACCACACAGGACAGACGTCACCACAAAGGACAGATGTGACCACACAGGACAGACGTCACCACAAAGGACAGACGTCACCACAAAGGACAGACGTCACCACACAGGACAGACGTCACCACAAAGGACAGACATCACCACACAGGACAGACGTCACCACACAGGACAGACGTCACCACAAAGGACAGACGTCACCACACAGGACAGACGTCACCACACAGGGCAGACATTGTAAAGAAGGTACTAACGTTCAGAAGGGAAAACTTGTCCATTGAACATTCTGGACAGTCCGACTGCATAGTCACAGACGTCAATGTACTCTTGGACCTCACCAATACCTTCAGCAAGAATCTTTCCATTTTCCAGAGATAACTGAAAAGAGCAAAATAAGTAAAACGGCATGTCCACTGCATGAGACCTCATCTTGTATCATAGCTCACCAATTGACCCAAGTATTGTAGCTTAGCTCTCAAAGCATCTCCCACTTGTCTGATTATTTCGCCACGCTTTGGCGCTGGCACCTACACCACTAAACATTGATCCTAGTCACACGAGATGATTGTGTAATGACCTACTTCAACCCAGGTGTCCCAGGCGGCTCTGGTCCTCTCAACAGCTGCACGGTATTCTTCAATGGTACCTTCCTGAGCTTCTGCTATCACCAGACCACTCGAAGGGGACACAGACGGGTACACCTGTACAAGGTAAGCTGGATGACTTGTACTCATGACTAATGGTACACCTGTACAAGGTAAGCTGGATGACTTGTACTCATGACTAATGGTACACCTGTACAAGGTAAGCTGGGTGACTTGTACTCATGACTAACGGTACACCTGTACAAGGTAAGCTGGATGACTTGTACTCATGACTAATGGTACACCTGTACAAGGTAAGCTGGGTGACTTGATACACGATAAACTGCGATGGAATGCGAGAGTAGCTAAGCGTGTTACAGAGCAATTGGGAAACATGCATGACAAATAAAACCTTTCCACTGGCGTGCCAGCTTCCATCGAATACTCCGGGATTCTTTTCCTGGAGTTCCAGTTCTTTTCCAAGCCATGAAAACTTAGGGTCATTGATCAAAAATGACGAAGAAGATGCCAGCCGCGACGACCGATACAACAACAACGAGACAGGTCTAAATACTTTACAATTAACTCTGAACATCTAGTTTGACTGGAGAGGATGGCCCGAATATAAGCTAAGGCTGTAAACTCAGTTATGAAAGTACAGTAATTGGAGGTTTTTCCTCTGCACGTGATCAACTTCGTCACAGATTGACCACACCCTGTGAGCACTAATAAGGCCTCCTCGCGTTGCCTGCATTCTTGGACCGAATTCTTGTGATCTTACTGCAGTCGTTCGTTCTGAAATTATCTTCATTCAAGTCACCAAGAGTCTCAAGGAGAAGAGTGTATGGTATGGCTAGACCTCCAATTGGGATAACTGAGGATCTTGCCTCTTTAGGCGACTTGACTGAGGAGATCCTTCTCGCGGAGCTGAAACATCGCTATGCCCAGGACAAGATATACGTGCGTATAGCTCGCTGGCACTCAGCACGCACTATGTATTGCATGTATGGAAACTACGAGGAATAGCCTGTGACTATTCTCTCGGCTTTACTCAGTTTTTCCACTGGGGGCGATTGTTGACATAGTAACATCATAGCTACTAGCCTAGAGTATCTATAGTGACATGATATTGATCTAAGCCAGACTGTATTTCTCCCTATTCGACCTATAGACTTATGTCGGAGATATTCTTGTGGCTCTCAATCCTTACAAGGAACTAAGGATTTATGACAAGCAAGTAAGCTTTGTGTGTGTGTGTGTGTGTGTGTGTGTGTGTGTGTATGTGTGTGTGTGTGTGTGTGTATGTGTGTGTGTGTATGTACTGTATGCGTGTGTGTGTGTGTGTGCATGTGTGTGCATGTGTGTGTGTGTGTGTGTGTGTGTGTGTGCATGTGCATGTGTGTGTGTACTTATGTGTGGGTGCGTGCATGCGTGTGTGTACTTGTGTGTGTGTGTGTGTGTGTGTATGTGTGTACATGCTATGGTGCATATTTGTGAATGTGTGGGTGTGTACTTGTGTTTTGTATGGTCTCTTGGACTATGCAAATATTGTATGAGGAAATCAAGACCTTGTGGTGACAGATATGTTATGTTCCCATCCTTTGCCGTTATCTGATATGCCAAGTATATTGTGAAGAATTTCAATCTTGTAGTCCCCACATTCTTATGCCTTTTGCATCCTCCTTCACAGAACCAATCTAAATACAAGAATGCCACCAAGAGCCAGCTTCCACCCCATGTCTATGCCCTGGCTGACTCCGCCTACCAGCAGATGATGACTAGTGGAAAGGGCCAGTGCTTTGTTATCAGGTAACCATGGTAACCCCGAGCTAGTCACACAGTGTGTGTTAACTTTCAATTCTGTACTCAGTGGGGAATCTGGGGCTGGGAAGACAGAATCCTGTAAGTTCATTGTCACCCACTTGACCGAGCTGAGCCATGCTAAGAGTCTGGTTGAGCAGCGTATCATTCAGGTATGTCTGGAGTACTGTTGAGTCAGTAGGACACTTTGCTTCAGTTTGTGTATTCATTGCAGATAAACCCCCTCCTGGAAGCATTTGGTAATGCCACAACTGTGATGAATGACAATTCCAGTCGATTTGGAAAGTATATTCAAATGAAGTTCCAGAAAGGACATGGTTCGCCAAAGACCCTGTACAGTATTGATCTTTTGCTATTCTCTCATTTTTGATAATTAATTGTTGTTTCAACTAGTGACTGGAGCCAAAATCAATGAATATCTTTTGGAAAAATCACGTGTTGTTTACCAAAATCCTGGTGAATTGAATTTCCACATATTCTACTGTTTAATGTGTGGTCTTAGCCCCGAGGAGAAGAAGGAATATCGAATAGAAGACAAAGAATATAGGTAACACACACACACACACACACACACACACACACACACACACACATGCAGTATTGAAATAATGCAAATTATGTAGGTACATTACCAATGGATGGAAGATTCTTTCTAAAATCAAGGACATGAAGCAGCTTCAATTTGAAGAACTCCAAAATGCTATGGATCTAGTGGGCTTTGAGTCAGAAGTAAGAACTCATTATCATAGTTTTAGAATTGGCAATTCAATTGGGAAATGATTGTGCTTCCTATCAGCACCAAGTGAACATGTTCAAGTGTATGTCGGCCATCTTGCACCTTGGAAATGTGGACTTCACTGAAGATGACTCTGAAAGAGCTCATGTCTCTTCAACATCCGAACTTGTAGTGACAGCTGTAAGCTACTTTCATGTGCTCTTTGTGGCTGTTCTGAAGGTAGTGTTAGGCTTCAACATGTCTGGTGTGTGCTATGTAGGAGTTATTGGGAGTTGAATCCGATCAAATTGCTGACTTGATGACAGTTCAGGAAAGTGTTACTCGGGGAGAGAAAATCAGAAGAAACCTTAACAAAGAGAAAGCTTCAGGCAAGAAGAATGGTTTCAGTTTATCTGAAGAGATAAAGTGACAGAAATACCTGCTCTGTTTTGTAGTTGCTCGAGATGCCCTTTCGAAGGCCTTGTACGATCGTATCTTCCGTTGGATTGTCAATAGAACCAATGGACTATTGGCACCTCCAAAAGATGCACACACTGGAGAAACAGAGATTGGAATTCTGGATATATTTGGGTTTGAGTGCTTTGATGTCAACAGCTTTGAGCAGCTGTGCATTGACCTGGCTAATGAGCAGCTGCAGTACTACTTCAACGAGCACATCTTTGCTCTCGAGCTGGAGGAGTATAGAAGAGAAGGTATCAACACGGCAGATGTCAAGTATGATGACAACAAACCTTTATTAGTGAGTGACTGGTTATGACTCAGCGCAGATAGATTGAAGGTACTTGATCTCAACTTGTCTTCCAAATAGGACTTCTTCCTAGCTAAGCCATTGGGTGTCCTGTCCATGCTTGATGAACAGAGCAACTTTCCCAAAGCAACAGATGACACCTTTGTGATGAAGCTCAACCAGCAGTTTGGAAAGCTTCCATTCTACAAACCAGCCAAAGGAACTAGAACAGATTATTTTGGTGTCACTCATTATGCCGGTCATGTAGGTGTTGTGTGTTGTGTGGTGGAGTGTTCCTGCTGGCAGTCTCATCATATGCAAACATTCACATTTCCACTCACACTCCAACACAGATCACGTACACAAGTGCTGGTTTCCTTGAGAAGAACAGGGACACTCTTCCTGGAGGGGCTGTGGGGCTGATGCAGTCAAGCACTAATGAATTGGTCAGATCAATCTTCCTAGGTTTGTGGCAGACAAAGCAGTGTTACTTGTGTCAGTTGTGGAGCGTAGCCTGTTAATCTACTCTCTAGCTGTCATCTCCCGAACTGGAACACTGGCTATTGGAGAAGTTGACAGGAAGACCAAGCGAGGAAAGACAGTAGGTCATTGTGTGTTACCATGGCAAATGGTAAATGTTACAAGCTGTGTTTTTGTATAGCGTAAAGGAGGTGGTCCAGGGAAGAAGGGAGGTCCAGGTGGTGCTGGGGCCAAGCAGACAGTGGCATCGCAGTTCAAGAACTCCTTAACCATCTTGATGGAGAAGATGAATGCTGCCAACCCTCACTTTGTTCGCTGCATCAAGCCCAGTCATGAGAAGAAGCCAGGTTGCTTCAATGACGAATATGTCACTAATCAGCTGCGATACACAGGCATGTTGGAGACCACTAGGATCAGAAGAGAGGGATACGCTGTACGATTTGAGTTTCCGGAATTTGTGGACCAGTTAGTTACCAAGCAACTTGTAATTTGCTCACTACACATGTCCAAGTGCATCACACGCCCACTCCACCAGGTACAAGCTCCTGGCTGCCGATCCCAAGATGCCACCCACTGCTAGTAGTTGTACACGCATTTGTGAAAAATCTGGTATCAAAGGATTTCAGATTGGGAAGACCAAGGTGTTCTTGAAGTACTTCCATATTGATATTTTAGTTGAGGAACTGGAGAAAGTCCAGAAAGCAGCCATTAGAGTGCAGAAGAGTGAGAAACCTGTTGGGTTTCATTTATTCTATGTCACATAATCTATGAATAATTTTATTGCAGTTATTCGTGGATTTGTGGCAAGACGCCGGTTCCAGAAGCTATGTTTGGCAGCTGAAGACCAAGCAAGACGTGTTACGGCCTTTCTGGGTTCCATTCCAAGTGCTGCAACTGGATTGGATATTGCAATGACGAATATGAATAAAGAGGATGATGCAAGACCAAAGGGTTAGTAACAGCATGGTGCATTGTGGTGGAACTCTTAGTGATCATGTTGAATGTGTGATGTTATCAGAGGTGATCCCACCTGAGCCACGGGAACCTACCCCGCCTCCAAGAGAACCGACACCTCCTCCTCCGACTCCTCCCCCTCCTGACATTCCAGAAGACAGTGATGATGACGATGATGTATGTGTACAGTTGTGAAGTCTAACTCTCTGTGTTTGTCAACTACATTGTTCTTGCACTGCTAGAGCGATGAGTTTGACGATGATGACGATTTCATCAAAATTGACCCAAAGGCTCGTTTTAAAAAGTTTGGTAAAGAAGGAACAAGAAATGCGTAAGGCTGTATTGTTCACTTCAGAAGTACATGCTCTCACTTCTCTGCTGATCTCCCTCAGGTCAGTGAGATGGTTCCAGGAGACACAGACTTCAGCTGTCAAGAGCAAAGCAGGTTCTGTACAGCCGTGGTTCCATGGAATCATCACTCGGAGGTTGGTCACTGTGGGCCGTAGGGACTTTGTTTCAACTTGGCTCTCTATTCCGCAGGAATGCTGAACAGCTGTTAACGGACAAACCAAATGGATGCTTTTTGATCCGTGTTAGTGAGACAAGATTTGGATATACCTTATCTTTTAGGTAATCACTTGCAATTTATTATGTTTTGTTGATAATCACCACTAATGTCACATCCCTCAGGGTGACTGGGCGATGTCGGCATTATATGATTGACCAGACACTGTCTGGAAAGTACATAATTGTCGGGGAATCAAAAGTGCACACTTCACTGGAAACGTTGGTCAAGTGGTATCAGAGAGTGAGTTCTGTTAACCACGGACACGTGATACCAGTACAGTTTGGTCTAACCTCTGTTCACTGCTTCTGTTAGCATGCAGTCAACGAGGACGGGGATCTGCTGACCATTCCATGTGGACAGGATGGTTCTACCACAGATTACTCTGAACTGATCGAAGGTATCAGTAATGGAGGAAACGAAGCAGAAGAGAAGATATCTCCCGTGAGTTAGAGCTGCTGGTAGTGTGGGAATAGTCTTCCCAGATTCCATGTCTCCTTCAGCAGTTCTACTTGAACCCAACAAATGTAATGTCCTCCAAACCTGGAATACGGAAGGTATCCAAGAATCAACCTCGAGGTCCGGCTCCTGAATTACCTCCAAGATAATTGCAAATCCAGTTTGATTATTATTGTATAATAGTTGACATTAAATTAGTAATTTTCTTATGAAATCGTACAGATTTCAATTATGCTAGGTTATTGTATAGGTTTAATTAATATTACAAACTTTCACATGTTAATTATAAGTTAAAATGGCATCTTTGGAGTAGATGGCAGACGGTGACAATTGGCATCAAAATTCTTTTTCACCTTCAAAAGAGACATGGATTGTGGTCATGACAAGGAATACACCAGACGATGTGAAGATACCTGCTCAGCTGTCCTGGTGTATGGCCTCTCCAGACCCTCTCTGTTGAGTGTCACACCAAACCCTGGTCTAAAACAGCCAAACAAACATACCATTTTAAAATAAGACATACACAGGAGGGTGCGAGGGTTAAAATAAGACATACACAGGAGAGTACGAGGGTTATAATAAGACTGGAGAGCTAAGACCCCAGTCCTGCCCCCTGGACGTGGTATAGTGCCAAGTACTTCAGTAACACTGATCTGGAGGTGCATCATGCATAGTCAGCAGATTGAGATCTCACTTGGAAGAAAGTTCTATTCTGCCATTTTGAGGTAATGGTTCATCTGAGAATAAATCCCCAAAGTAAGGGACAATTTTGTCTGCCTGTAGAGTGAAATAGGACATGCACAACATCCACTACAATGGTTGCCATAATAGAGACTATTATTCAATCCGTCACTCACACACTTTGACCTCACACATAGGTGATGAGGTCAAAGGTTGCGTGAGTGTTGATTGGTGCTCAGAATCTAGTGGTGCCTGTCCAGCTCTGACCTGAGGACTGAGGTTGATGTATTCAGCAAGTGGACAGTTTGTGAAGGCAAACTGCAAATGGTAGGAGTAAACACTGGACCCATGGGGAATCACCATAATGTCATGAGATGATGCCATGGCAACCACTCTTCTGGCCTGAAAAAAAGCAAAAAATGTTGAATAGATATGAGCACCACACACTCCCATGAGCACATACACACACACACACACACACACACACACACACACACACACACACACACACACACACACACTCCCATGCACACACACACACACATACACACACACACACACAGCACTTGTCTTGACCTTGCATTCTTTACTTCAGAATGTGCCTACCTCAGTAATCCCGCCCACCCAAGTGATATCAGGTTGCAAAATGTCCACACAGCCTCTTTCAATGAGTTCACGGAATCCATATCTAATGAAGAGCAAAGTTAAATTAAATCACTCTTCGCTAATTTAGAGATAGTACGTATGTTACTTGCACACTTACCTGGTGTACTCATGCTCCCCTGTGGTTAGCAATACCTGTCCAGCAAGGGCTTGGTGCACCTGAGAGTAACCGTGGTAATCATCTGGAGGGAGGAACTCTTCCAGCCATTTCAAATTGTATTCAGAAAGAGCTCTTGCTAACTACGAGAAGAGCAAGGACGTAAACAGACAACAGTGGCAGGAAGGAGGTAAACAGACAATAGAGGGAGGAAGGAGGTAAACGGACAACAGAGGGAGGAGGTACACAGACAACAGAGGGAGGAAGGAGGTAAACGGACAACAGAGGGAGGAGGTACACAGACAACAGAGGGAGGAAGGAGGTAAACAGACAACAGAGGAAGGAAGGAGGTAAACAGACAACAGAGGGAGGAAGGAGGTACACGGACAACAGAGGGAGGAAGGAGGTACACAGACAACAGAGGGAGGAAGGAGGTAAACAGACAACAGAGGAAGGGAGGAGGTAAACAGACAACAGAGGGAGGAAGGAGGTACACAGACAACAGAGGGAGGAAGGAGGTACACAGACAACAGAGGAAGGAGGTAAACAGACAACAGAGGGAGGAAGGAGGTAAACAGACAACAGAGGGAGGAAGGAGGTACACGGACAACAGAGGGAGGAAGGAGGTACACAGACAACAGAGGGAGGAAGGAGGTAAACAGACAACAGAGGAAGGGAGGAGGTAAACAGACAACAGAGGGAGGAAGGAGGTACACGGACAACAGAGGGAGGAAGGAGGTACACAGACAACAGAGGGAGGAGGTACACGGACAACAGAGGGAGGAGGTACACGGACAACAGAGGGAGGAGGTACACGGACAACAGAGGGAGGGGAATGAGCTGGATCATCACCTTAATTGCATATGGGACAGTCAGAGCCATGTAGCAGTCCAACCTGTGAGCATATAGCATATAACTCAGTGTAATAATCTACAGTGGATATGGAGCATGAAGGCCATGACTCACATCAAAGGGAAGTCATTGCCAACATTTTCCCTTGCACGCTTGAAAAATTCTACATTTTTCTTCAAACCAAGATCTCCCTCGCTGGGACCATGAGGACAAGGAATTTTGGCCCCCACAAATCCTAAGGACTGGAAACAATTCACTAAACAAATACTGTAACAATGTTAAGATGTCATTACCAAACCTTGGCAATGTCTGGACGAGAGGTGGTGCAATACACAGGGAGATACTCCTGTCAGTCAATTGCAAGCAGAAAACATTAGTAAGCATCATCATTGCAGTCTACCATACAGTGTGCGTACCTTTGTCTTTCCACCAAGAAGTGAGTAAACAGGACGATTGTGCAATTTCCCCAGTAAATCCCACACAGCAAGGTCCACTGCACTCATGGCCTGTCTGTTGGGAGACGTTGTAAACATGTAACGCATTGCAACAGAGGTTACAACAGTCATCACTCAACCCACATAGGAAGCCCTTTCCTTCCGTAGTTCAAAGTAGACCGGAACATCTGGTCCCAGATTAACTCCACATTTTCAGGATCCTATCACATACAACAACTGATGGAACGTATATTCAATCTCCAAAGAAATGCTACTAACTTGTCCCTCGAGGAATCTGCTGAGATGTTCTTCTACGATAAAACACGCAGGTTTTCCTCCGATGCTAACACCTGGAGATTCACGCAGTAAACTAGTGGTACGCACTGCATAAAGTACACCTTAAACAATGCCGACCTACGCCACATGTCCCGTCTTCTGCTTCCACCTCCACCACAACGCTGCCCAAAGCGTTTATCCCCCAAGACTTTCTCTCAGCTCTGTATTGCTCGTAACAAGACATCGGATTCGCTATCGGAGTCGGGAAACCGTTTATCCAATGTTTGTCCACAACATCGTGGCAGTCCGCTCCCTGGTCTGCAGAAGGTTTCTTCACGAAAGCACGTATCTCTTTGATGCGCATGGCCGAGTAGTCTTGCGTAGCCCGGACCCCTACACGCCTCCAATTTGAAATCGTCCAGGCGAGAAAGCTCTTTCTTAATAATAATAATAATAACTAGGTGTGCACTTTGTGGCAATTGTTATTATTATTATTAGCAATACATCATAATTGTTATTATTATTATTGTCATTATTATTCCATCATTGTTTATTCAGTTAAGTACCTGTAATTTTACACTCATAATAATAATAATAATAATAATAATAATAATAATAGTAATGCATGTAACCCTAACCATAGATACTATATAGAGTATCTATGCCCTAACCCAACAGCAATCGCTAAAGT
The DNA here is from genome assembly GCA_964020155.1 of Chondrilla cf. caribensis. Taxonomy (NCBI): domain Eukaryota; kingdom Metazoa; phylum Porifera; class Demospongiae; order Chondrillida; family Chondrillidae; genus Chondrilla; species Chondrilla cf. caribensis. The sequence goes on from OZ026560.1 coordinate 5,097,794, forward strand.
GCTCGCTGCTCAACACTCAGTGCGCTATAAGCCTCATGGTGACAAGCAATAAATGTCAATTTTTTGAGTTGTCACCACGGCCTCTCCTGTGTGCACGTGATGCATTATAGGTCAAATACAAATGCACAGACACACTCCTGGACCTAGTACAGTCCTCCTGATAACAAAAAGATGCATTTTGATGTCCAACAAAAATTCTCCCCATTGCCCATATGCCACATATGCCAATTAATGGTTGCTCTCTGTGAGGTTTAAACCACTCACACTTGAGATCCTGAAAATTTAGAAGTTGTGCAAACAGACCTAGAGGTTATCATTTTACATTGCTTCATGTCACCTTCACCATCCATGCATTCCACAGTATGGACATAACTTCTAAGTTCAGAACACAAGAGGACTCTATAGAATCTCCTGTTTCAATTGTTTTCTGTGATAGAAACTTTGTCAGAGAAAGTGTGAACAGTACAAGGACATAGCAATAATCCCTTGCAAAGATGCATTTTGATGTCGAAATATTACCAAATTGCATCTACAAAAACCATAACCTTATAGTGGTTGGAGTAGAGGACAAGGAATACTCTTGAGAACATTTGCAGAAAAGTGATTGCAAGTTGATGATGAAGAAGAAGAAGACCTGAAGAAGTAGTTTCAAATTCTTCTGATACTCATTAGAATTATGTATTTGTCATATCAATCTGTTCTTTTGTTTAAGTATAAGATTAGGACCACAAAATAAAACTCTTCTAAAATTTCTAGGATTTGTAATAATTAATAAAAAGTCACCCACTCAGGGTCAAAGACACCTATATATGTAGAGCTTTACAGGGACTTTCCACAGATACTGTGTACTTGCGTCATTCCACGAATGCAGAAGACACTATTCTAGCTGGGAGGTCAGCCGCGAGTCCCAAAGCTCCCCCCTACGGTTCTTTGTAGAGAGTATGCGACTGACCACCAGGAAGTGAGCTATTTTTTTTCAGAGAAAAAAACCGTCCTATTGAGGATTCGAACCCGCGACCTGGAGCCTAGAGTCGTGTCACCTGACCACCCCGCCACCGTGACTTATCTATTTTATTATTATTATCTGCGCTATTTAAAGTTGCCCTCAATATTCAATTCGGAGAATAGGCCACCCCCAGGCACTCGAATCACTTGATCGTCTCTAATAGGTTTAGAAGAACCTTCGGTGAAGATTTAAAGTTCGTTGAAGTCTTTTCGCTCAAATTCTAGCCCAAATCCTAATTGTCGGCGTTTTGAAATCGGCCATTTTGTTCGCACAATAGAAATAATTACCGAGCGTTAGCGAGGTTAATTGTTTCCGGTCCATAGCGAGTCGAAAGTTGGTCGCCCACGCATCTAATTGCTTTTCGTCGGGACACTCGCGGAATTATGGCCCATTTGCACTTTCTTTGTGCGCAAATTCCACGAGTTCACAACCGACTGGTCTCGATCCGTCCCTCCCGTCGGAAGGGGGCACGGACGCGTCACAGACGGAGGTAGAAGACTTTCGTCAAGATCGGCAGCAGTTGCCGAGAGACGGACAATAATGACACTCACGTTTCTTTGACTCAGGGGCTGGGTGTTCCGGGTCGGGCGCCGTCGGTAAGCTTAAAACGATCATCAAGAAGGCTGTCAAAGTTTTTACGTACAGAATTTCGATTCCCCATTGCGCCGAAAGGGGGTTCGTCAATTCGTCGTTCGGGAGCTCGAATTGGTCAGCCATGGTGACGTCCATCTTGGCAGACATTTGTACATGACGTGCAATCTACGTAATCGAAAAGATGGCTAATCTACGAGTTTCAATTGCTCACTAATGGAACGTTTTCCTCGTTGTAGAGACGACTGGTTCTCATGTGAAAGACGTCAGCACAGAGGGCTTTGGATCAGGTAAAATGAACCGACCTACTGGCCATATGGACTGATGACATCCACTTAGCGTCATGCTCTCTCTGTAGTAGAGCATGCATAGAAGGGTAGGGTTAGATCTTGGATCCTTTTTTGAACCAAATATTATAGGTCAAAAAGTATCCCAGATCTAACCCCAATTAATCATAACTCTACCTACTAACACTAACCCGACGTCGTCAATCCATATGGCCAGTGTCCATTATCTTCCTTTTACCTGATCCCTAAGGATTTTTGTCCTCATGTGAGATGATTGTTCTTGCTAAGCACTTTGCAGTGTTGTACAACAGCTGTAGCTCTTGGTATGGCATCAAATGTATAAATATGTCTAAACATACGTACCACACGTTAACAATCATACAATAATACACTGAACACACTTCAATCAACCACTGTAAATAGAATCATAAACACAGTTGATGCAATATGAGAGTCCAGCTGTCTCAGAACAATTACAAAAGGAATCATGCATGCATCCACACATCATGCACAAGTGAACACAAGTGGAAGTTGTGCAAACATACTGTAATGAGTAAGTTCCGCAACCAATCAGTGGAACCAATCTCTTTGCACAAGTTGTCAAGAAATGTGGCCATGCATCATGTTACAAAACATGCAAACTGTGACAAAGGTTCTCCACAAATAGTACTCCCAAAGAAACAATCAATCTGGATCAGTACCAGAATGCTTACAAGGCTTAGCTCACAAATAGGAGAAATGTTAATAGCCCAAGCATTACCACTTATTATAATATAAACAGTTATACAAAAGCAAGGTGGTCAATGTGGATATAAAGGTCATGCATATTAAACATATCACAACATGTGCAGTCATTATACTTGATAAACTACAACGAAACAAATAATTTACCTATATTCTACATTTTTGCAACAAACAGCAAAATAGCATGCAACTTTTCAAAGAATTAACCAGTATGAAACTAGTGTTATACAGCCAATTACAATTGTCACCAACCGCTCAAACCTGCCAGCACCACCTTGGCCTTTTTACCAGCAGTCTCCATCATTCTCCCATTGCTGACCTCCCACAAGAAGATATAACACAGAAGTCTTAATTTCTATCTAAGTCATTCACCTTGACTTACAGAAGTACACTATAATTGGAGTGCCGATCATGAAATTTAACCATTATCTTATAATGCACATGCACAACAGGCATACTTTACCTGTTTCATTCAAATTGATCTAATTCTTTTTATTCCTGTTATGATTCAATCTATATAGTATATCATTTGAATTTCAAAACAATTTTTTATTTGAAAGTTTATTACGAATCAGGAATACTCCCCACAGTGTACGGAGTATTCCTGTGATGATCCAATCTATCCATGTGATCTCAATTTCAAAAAGAAAAACATAATACAGCAAAATACGGACATATTCTACTTCACGTAGCGAGGTCCTGAACCACGTTCACACCTAGTATAAATTCACTGTAGTGGTTACGCGTAGGAATGCATATTATATGATGTTGCAGTATTTCCTCATAAATTCGAATAAACTCGAAGATGGTGGAGCTACGTAGTTCGTAGCTACGGCAAGGGAGCTTTACAAAGTCTTCTGTTTCTGTTTCGTACTATAAAACCCGAGGGTATGTAAAGTTTGTGGATGGTTTTAAAGAATTGGTTGGCAAGTGAGGGTGCTTTGAGTATCCAAGTGTTTTCTGGCTGAAATTTATGGATGCCTTTTCATATCATGTAGTACTCCTTTAGTGAGGTTAAAGGGTGTGAGCGAAGAGACATCATGTAATATTGTTGTTAAGGCGGAGCAGATAAACCCTGGTGGTTCCGTTAAGGACAGGGCCGCTCTGTACCTCATCAAGGACGCTGAAGAAAGAGGTCAGAAACATTGACCGAAGTTTGAACCATGCAGTATTATTGTTCCAAAATTAATTGGATAGGTTTGGTGAGGCCTGGTGGGACCATAGTGGAAGGGACAGCAGGCAACACAGGTCTGGTTTGTTATGCATTCGTTTTCTTGTATTGTCGACGCTAGGGTTATATGTTTTTATATATCTCAAACCGATCTTCTGCTGTGCATAGGAATTGATTTGGCACATCTATGCAATGCTATTGGCTATCAATGTGTGATTTCTATGCCAGACATGCAATCTCAGGTGCGTCAACATCACTGGGTTATGACTCCTTTGTGGCTGAGTGCATTGTTTAATGTATACAGGAAAAAATAGATGCTCTACGTGTCCCAGGAGCAGACGTTAGACCAGTACCAGCTGTCCCTTATGATAACCCAGAAAACTACAACCACATAGTTAGTGAATTTGTTAATATGAGTAGTATAATCTCTGAATATGATGTCTTGATGTCAAAGTATGCTACTCTATGCAGGCCAAAAGATTTGCAAGTTCTCTTTCAAATGCAGTTTGGACCAATCAGTTTGACAATACAGCTAACAGTCTAGCTCAGTATGAGACTACAGGCCCTGAAATCTGGAGGCAAACAAGTATGCATGTGTGTATAATGGTGTGGGCATATGTATGTGATCGTGATATTGCCATCAATTGTAGATGGCAGAGTTGATGCTGTTACTTTTGGAACAGGAACGGGTGGAACGCTTGCTGGTTTGTACTTCACATATCTACAAAGGAATTCCATATATCAAGTATCCATTGGTAGGTGTTGGTCTGTTCCTGAAAGAGAAGAATCCCCTAGTGCAAGTTGTCCTTGCTGATCCTCAGGTGAACATGACTGTGTTGTTGTGGTGTTTATGTGTGTTTGTGTGTGTGTGTTTGTGTGTGTGTGTGTGTGTGTGTGTGTGTGTGTGTTTGTTTGTGTGTGTGTGTGTGTGTGTGTGTGTGTGTGTGTGTGTGTGTGTGTGTGTGTGTGTGTGTGTGAATGTGTAAGCAATGCATTATTTCAGGGAAGTGTACTCTACAACTACTTTTCTCATGGTAAACTGGAAAGAACAGAAGGATCCTCAATTACTGAAGGCATTGGTCAGGGAGCTGTTATGATACCTGATGAAGAGGCTGTAACAATGGTGTGTGGCATAATATTAGTTGATTTGTTTATTTGTAAAGTCATGTAGTTGTCACTTCTTAGACATTTAGAATTCTCCATGAAGAAGGTTTCTTTGTGGGAGCATCATCCGGACTGAACGTTGCTGCTGCTGTTAAGGTTTGCTTAATGGTCTACACCTTGCTAGTATCATGGTAACACACACACACATAATTTATAGGTTGCAAGAACAATGGGGCCTGGCAAGACCATTGTCACTTGCTTGTGTGATTCAGGACAGGTCAGCAGTGTCCACTGAAGTAGTCGCATTGTTGTGAACATATTTTTAACTCTCCAGAGGTACTTCTCCAAACTGTTTAGTAGGACAGTATTGAAGGACCGAGGTGAGAGGGTCACTAGGTGCATACCTGTAGCTGGTATGTAAAATGTGAATGCTCTGCTCTTGCCTTCCTGCAGGTCTTCTCCAAACACTTCCAGAGAAATATCACAGTTCTTTGCATTGACAGTAATAAGAATTGAGAACTTTTGAATTTACCATTCTACTTATTAATAAAATGCAAAAGTTGATTCAGTCATATTATTCCTCAGTTGAAATTGTTGCAAACATACGTAAGTGTTCCAAACTGATGAAGGTGACTGACATACTTTCATTTTGAAACCTTTTGTTTTTGTAAAACATCAAATTCAACTACATGTGGGACAATCAGCATCTTGATTTTAACGCCTTAACATCAATACAGGACCCACCCCTTTTACACATTCACAGGAAATACCCATTCCCTCTGTTCTAATCGACTGTCACTTAGGTTAAGTTGGGTATACTTATTTAGGCCATAGATACTCGTTATTGACAATTAAAATAAACGCATAATTACATAATAAATATTAGTTAAAACGGTAGTATGTGGGTGTAGCAATAGCTTTCACTCTTTCCAACCTTATGTTGTCCAGAATTTGTTTAAATATCAAAATACTGTATTATAATGATGAAGAAATTGTAATTAATAAAAAAGTCACCCACTCAGGGTCAAAGACACCTATATATGCAGAGCTTTACAGGGACTTTCCACAGAGACTGTGTACTTGCGTCATTCCACGAATGCAGAAGACACTATTCTAGCTGGGAGGTCAGCCGCGAGTCCCAAAGCTCCCCCCTACGGTTCTTTGTAGAGAGTATGCGACTGACCACCAGGAAGTGAGCTATTTTTTTTCAGAGAAAAAAACCGTCCTATTGAGGATTCGAACCCGCGACCTGGAGCCTAGAGTCGTGTCACCTGACCACCCCGCCACCGTGACTTATCTATTTTATTATTATTATCTGCGCTATTTAAAGTTGCCCTCAATGTTCAATTCGGAGAATAGGCCACCCACAGGCACTCGAATCACTTGATCGTCTCTAATAGGTGTAGAAGAACCTTCGGTGAAGATTTAAAGCTCGTTGAAGTCTTTTCGCTCAAATTCTAGCCCAAATCCTAATTGTCGGCGTTTTGAAATCGGCCATTTTGTTCGCACAATAGAAATAATATAAATTCACTGTAGTGGTTACGCGTAGGAATGCATATTATATGATGTTGCAGTATTTCCTCATAAATTCGAATAAACTCGAAGATGGTGGAGCTACGTAGGTCGTAGCTACGGCAAGGGAGCTTTACAAAGTCTTCAGTTTTTAATACTATAAAACCCGCGGGTATGTAAAGTTTTCCTACATTCCAGACTGTATGTGCATTATTGCTTTCCTGTGATAGAAACTTCGTCGGAGAATGCGCGAACACTGTAAGGGACATAGCAGTATTCCTCTGCAAAGAGAAGATATTACCAAATTGCATCTTCGAGGTATGGTTGTGTAGGGTATGGGTTGAGGTATAATAACTGATAGAATATGTTCACTTGCTTTGTGTTCAGTTTTGAAGTAGTGAAGATCATTCATGACAAGATACTGGACATGACCGGTAGTAACCAGTGAGTGCATCATTATGTGGTCCACTGTGATTATCATACTCAAGTATTACATCTGCTCTCAGAGTACCACTTGTTCTGGTGGGAAACAAGACAGACCTCCACATGCAAAATTAATAGTTCTGTGTAGCACTACAAACACACACATCAAAATAGAACTATTGCCAGTACCTGTTTTACAATAATCTATTATCACAATGTCAACACAATAAGTTATATTATGTATACCAAATCTAGCACACCGCATTATGCTACGATGGGTCAGGTATTTAGGTACGTATCTCGTTGACCGGCACGTGCCATTTTGTATTTCCCACTGGTGTCATAGGTGTCAGTGAACCCCCTTTCCTTCTGACACCAGCAGGGCCATCTTCTCAGGAAGTTTGAGAAATATGAATGCACAGACACACTCCTTGACCTAGTACAGTCATTCTGATAACAAAAAAGATGCATTTTGATGTGGACCAAAAATTCCCCCCAGTGCCCATATGCCACATGTGGTGATCACCTAAGCAATTTGAGATTTCTTGGCTGGTCACCAAGGGCTACCCAGTGTCCATGCCAAACTCACCAACACAATTTCGGAAACATTCTGATTGTCCTGAGTGCGCTATACGCCTCATGGTGACAAGCCAAAAAATGTCAATTTTTTGAGTTGTCACCACGGCCTCTCCTGTGTGCACATGATGCATCTAAGCTCAAATCCGATTGCACAGACACACTCCTGGACCTAATAGCTACCTTCTGATAGCAAAGAAGATGCATTTTGATGTGGACCAAAATTTCCCCCCAATGCCACATATAATAGAATGTATATACTTTGTATGTACATTCATATATGCGTGTATGGGAGAGTATAGGAGATATAACGCTGAGCACCTTTTTGCATAGCTCATGGGGGAGGAGGCGTGTCAACTTGATATTTCAGACAGACCTAGCTGGGGATGTGAACTAACGTTTGAAACAATTCCCATCTCAATAGGTGACCCGTAACCCCAACTACATTGGAAGGTGCTTAATATTTTTTTTCAATGTATGGGAGAGTATAGGAGATAAAACGCTAAGCACCTTTTTTCATAGCTCATGAGAGAGGGGGCGTGTCAACTTGATATTTTAGACAGACCTAGCTGGGGACGTGAACTAACTTCTGAAACAATTCCCATCTCAATAGGTGACCCTTAACCCCAGCTACATTGGAAGGTGCTTAATATTTTTTCAATGTATGGGAGAGTATAGGAGACAAAATGTTAAGCACCTTTTTTCATAGCTCATGGGAGAGGGCGCGTGTCAACCTGATATTCTAGACAGACCTAGGTGGGGATTTCAGCTAACTTCTGAAATAATTCCCATCTCAATAGGTGGCTCGTAACCCCAGCTACATTGGAAGGTGCTTAATATTATTTCAATGTATGGGAGAGTATAGGAGAGAAAACGTTAAGCACCTTTTTGCATAGCTCATGGGAGAGGGGGCGTGTCAACTTGATATTCTAGACAAACCTAGATGGGGACGTGAGCTAACGTCTGAAACATTTCCCATCTCAATAGGTGACCCATAATCCCAGCTACATTGGAAGGTGCTTAATATTTTTTCAATGTATGGGAGAGTATAGGAGAGAAAACGTTAAGCACCTTTTTGCATAGCTCATGGGAGGGGGGGGGTGTCAACTTGATATTCTAGACAGACCTAGATGGGGACGTGAGCTAACTTCTGAAACATTTCCCATCTTAATAGGTGACCCATAACCCCAGCTACATTGGAAGGTGCTTAATATTTTTTCAATGTATGGGAGAGTATAGGAGAGAAAACGTTAAGCACCTTTTTGCATAGCTCATGGGGGAGGAGGTGTGTCAACTTGAAATTTCAGACAGACCTAGATGGGGATGTGAGCTAACTTCTGAAGCAATTCCCATCTCAATAGGTGACCCTTAACCCCAGCTACATTGGAAGGTGCTTAATATTTTTTCAATGTATGGGAGAGTATAGGAGAAAAAAAGGCTAAGCACCTTTTTCAATAGCTCATGGGGAAGGGGGCGTGTCAACTTGATATTTTAGACAGACCTAGCTAGGGACGTGAACTAACTTCTGAAACAATTCCCATCTCAATAGGTGACCCGTAACTCCAACTACATTGGAAGGTGCTTAATATTTTTCAATGTATTGGAGAGTATAGGAGATAAAACGCTAAGCACCTTTTTGCATAGCTCATGGGGGAGGGGGCGTGTCAACTTGATATTTCAGACAGATCTAGGCAGGGACGTGAACTAACTTCTGAAACAATTCCCATCTCAATAGGTGACAAGCTCATTGGGGAGGGGGCGTGAGTATAGGGGAGAAAACGCTAAGCACCTTTTTGCATAGCTCGTGAGAGAGGGGACATGTCAACTTGATATTTTAGACAGACCTAGCTAGGGATGGGAACTAACTTCTGAAACAATTCCCATCTCAATAGGTGACCTGTAACTCCAGTTACATTGGAAGGTGCTTAATATTTTTCCAATGTATGGGAGAGTATAGGAGATAAAACGCTAAGCACCTTTTTTTCATAGCTCATTAGAGAGGGGGCGTGTCAACTTGATATTTTAGACAGACCTAGCTGGGGATGTGAACTAACTTCTGAAATAATTCCCATCTCAATAGGTGACCCGTAACTCCAACTACATTGGAAGGTGCTTAATATTTTTTTTTCAATGTATGGGAGAGTATAGGAGATAAAACGCTAAGCACCTTTTTGCATAGCTAATGGGGGAGGGGGCGTGTCAACTTGATATTTCAGACAAACTTAGCTGGTGACATGAACTAACTTCTGAAATAATTCCTATCTCAATAGGTGACCCTTAACCGCAGTTACATTGGAAGGTGCTTAATATTTTTTCAATTTTATCAATGTATGGGAGAGTATCGAGTAACGATTTCTTGGCTGGTCACCATGGGCTACCTAGTGTCCATGCCTAACTCACCAACACAATTTCGTAAGCATTCTGATTGTCCTGAGTGCGCTATAAGCCTCGTGGTGACAAGCCAAAAAATGTCAATTTTTTGAGTTGTCACCACGGCCTCTCCTGTGTGCACGTGATGCATCATAGCTCAAATCCAAATGCACAGACACACTCCTGGACCTAGTAGCTACCTTCTGATAGCAAAAAGATGCATTTTGATGTGGACTAAATTTCCCCCTATTGCCAATGTATATACTTTGTATGTAGATTCATATATGCGTGTATTACGCCTTGTGGTGATCACCTAAGCAATTTGAGATTTCTTTTCTGTTCACCAAGGGCTACCCAGTGTCCATGCCTAACTCACCAACACAATTTCGTAAGCATTCTGATTGTCCTGAGTGCGCTATAAGCCTCGTGGTGACAAGCCAAAAAATGTCAATTTTTTGAGTTGTCACCACGGCCTCTCCTGTGTGCACGTGATGCATCATAGCTCAAATCCAAATGCACAGACACACTCCTGGACCTAGTAGCTACCTTCTGATAGCAAAAAGATGCATTTTGATGTGGACTAAATTTCCCCCTATTGCCAATGTATATACTTTGTATGTAGATTCATATATAAGTGTATTACGCCTTGTGGTGATCACCTAAGCAATTTGAGATTTCTTTTCTGTTCACCAAGGGCTACCCAGTGTCCATGCCTAACTCACCAACACAATTTCGTAAGCATTCTGATTGTCCTGAGTGTGCTATAAGCCTCGTGGTGACAAGCCAAAAAATGTCAATTTTTTTTCTTGTCACCACGGCCTCTCCTGTGTGCACGTGATGCATCATAGCTCAAATCCAAATGCACAGACACACTCCTGGACCTAGTAGCTACCTTCTGATAGCAAAAAGGATGCATTTTGATGTCGACCAAAATTTCCCCCAGTGCCACATATAATAGAATGTATATACTTTGTATGTACATTCATATATGCGTGTAATACGCATTGTGGTGATCACCTAAGCAATATGAGATTTCTTTTCTGGTCACCAAGGGCTACCCAGTGTCCATGCCAAACTTACCAACACAATTTTGTAAACATTCTGATTGTCCTGAGTGTGCTATAAGCCTCGTGGTGACAAGCCCAAAAAATGTCAATTTTTGGTCTTGTCACCACGGCCTCTCCTGTGTGCACGTGATGCATCATAGCTCAAATCCAAATGCACAGACACACTCCTGGACCTGGTAGCTACCTTCTGATAGCAAAAAGTTGCATTTTAATGTCGACCAAAATTTCCCCCTATTGCCAATGTATATACTTTGAATGTAGATTCATATATGCGTGTATTACGCCTTGTGGTGATCACCTAAGCAATTTGAGATTTCTTTTCTGTTCACCAAGGGCTACCCAGTGTCCATGCCAAACTCACCAACACAATTTGGTAAGCATTCTGATTGTCCTGAGTGTGTTATAAGCCTCGTGGTGACAAGCCCAAAAAATGTCAATTTTTGGTCTTGTCACCACGGCCTCTCCTGTGTGCACGTGATGCATCATAGCTCAAATCCGAATTCACAGACAAACTCCTGGACCTAGTAGCTACCTTGTGATAGCAAAAAGTTGCATTTTGATGTCGACCAAAATTTCCCCCCAGTGCCACATATAATAGAATGTATATACTTTGTATGTACATTCATATATGCGTGTAATACGCATTGTGGTGATCACCTAAGCAATATGAGATTTCTTTTCTGGTCACCAAGGGCTACCCAGTGTCCATGCCAAACTTACCAACACAATTTTGTAAACATTCTGATTGTCCTGAGTGTGCTATAAGCCTCGTGGTGACAAGCCAAAAAATGTCAATTTTTTTTCTTGTCACCACGGCCTCTCCTGTGTGCACGTGATGCATCATAGCTCAAATCCAAATGCACAGACACACTCCTGGACCTAGTAGCTACCTTCTGATAGCAAAAAGGATGCATTTTGATGTCGACCAAAATTTCCCCCAGTGCCACATATAATAGAATGTATATACTTTGTATGTACATTCATATATGCGTGTAATACGCATTGTGGTGATCACCTAAGCAATATGAGATTTCTTTTCTGGTCACCAAGGGCTACCCAGTGTCCATGCCAAACTTACCAACACAATTTTGTAAACATTCTGATTGTCCTGAGTGTGCTATAAGCCTCGTGGTGACAAGCCCAAAAAATGTCAATTTTTGGTCTTGTCACCACGGCCTCTCCTGTGTGCACGTGATGCATCATAGCTCAAATCCAAATGCACAGACACACTCCTGGACCTGGTAGCTACCTTCTGATAGCAAAAAGTTGCATTTTAATGTCGACCAAAATTTCCCCCTATTGCCAATGTATATACTTTGAATGTAGATTCATATATGCGTGTATTACGCCTTGTGGTGATCACCTAAGCAATTTGAGATTTCTTTTCTGTTCACCAAGGGCTACCCAGTGTCCATGCCAAACTCACCAACACAATTTGGTAAGCATTCTGATTGTCCTGAGTGTGTTATAAGCCTCGTGGTGACAAGCCCAAAAAATGTCAATTTTTGGTCTTGTCACCACGGCCTCTCCTGTGTGCACGTGATGCATCATAGCTCAAATCCGAATTCACAGACAAACTCCTGGACCTAGTAGCTACCTTGTGATAGCAAAAAGTTGCATTTTGATGTCGACCAAAATTTCCCCCCAGTGCCACATATAATAGAATGTATATACTTTGTATGTACATTCATATATGCGTGTAATACGCATTGTGGTGATCACCTAAGCAATATGAGATTTCTTTTCTGGTCACCAAGGGCTACCCAGTGTCCATGCCAAACTTACCAACACAATTTTGTAAACATTCTGATTGTCCTGAGTGTGCTATAAGCCTCGTGGTGACAAGCCCAAAAAATGTCAATTTTTGGTCTTGTCACCACGGCCTCTCCTGTGTGCACGTGATGCATCATAGCTCAAATCCAAATGCACAGACACACTCCTGGACCTGGTAGCTACCTTCTGATAGCAAAAAGTTGCATTTTAATGTCGACCAAAATTTCCCCCTATTGCCAATGTATATACTTTGAATGTAGATTCATATATGCGTGTATTACGCCTTGTGGTGATCACCTAAGCAATTTGAGATTTCTTTTCTGTTCACCAAGGGCTACCCAGTGTCCATGCCAAACTCACCAACACAATTTGGTAAGCATTCTGATTGTCCTGAGTGTGTTATAAGCCTCGTGGTGACAAGCCCAAAAAATGTCAATTTTTGGTCTTGTCACCACGGCCTCTCCTGTGTGCACGTGATGCATCATAGCTCAAATCCGAATTCACAGACAAACTCCTGGACCTAGTAGCTACCTTGTGATAGCAAAAAGTTGCATTTTGATGTCGACCAAAATTTCCCCCCAGTGCCACATATAATAGAATGTATATACTTTGTATGTACATTCATATATGCGTGTAATACGCCTTGTGGTGATCACCTAAGCAATTTGAGATTTCTTTTCTGGTCACCAAGGGCTACCCAGTGTCCATGCCTAACTCACCAACACAATTTTGTAAACATTCTGATTGTCCTGAGTGCGCTATAAGCCTCGTGGTGACAAGCCCAAAAAATGTCAATTTTTGGTCTTGTCACCACGGCCTCTCCTGTGTGCACGTGATGCATCATAGCTGAAATCCAAATGCACAGACACACTCCTGGACCTGGTAGCTACCTTCTGATAGCAAAAAGTTGCATTTTGATGTCGACCAAAATTTCCCCCTATTGCCAATGTATATACTTTGAATGTAGATTCATATACAGTGGAACCTCTCTATAAAGGACACTTTGGGACCATAATTTTAGTCCTTATTACAGAGGTTTCCTCAATTCAGAGGTCATTTAATACAGTACAGTACTACACCGGGACACAGAATGGTGTCCTTATTATAGAGGTTTCCACATTTCAGAGGTTTGTAATAGAGAGGTCCCAGTGTATGCGTGTATTACGCCTTGGGTGATCACCTAAGCAATTTGAGATTTCTTTGCTGGTCACCAAGGGCTACCTAGTGTCCATGCCTAACTCACCAACACAATTTGGTAAGCATTCTGATTGTCCTGAGTGCGCTATAAGCCTCGTGGTGACAAGCCCAAAAAATGTCAATTTTTGGTCTTGTCACCACGGCCTCTCCTGTGTGCACGTGATGCATCATAGCTCAAATCCGAATTCACAGACACACTCCTGGACCTAGTAGCTACCTTCTGATAGCAAAAAGTTGCCTTTTGATGTCGACCAAAATTTCCCCCTATTGCCAATGTATATACTTTGTATGTAGATTCATATATGCGTATATTACGCCTTGGGTGATCACCTAAGCAATTTGAGATTTCTTTTCTGGTCACCAAGGGCTACCTAGAGTCCATGCCTAACTCACCAACACAATTTGGTAAGCATTCTGATTGTCCTGAGTGCGTTATAAGCCTCGTGGTGACAAGCCCAAAAAATGTCAATTTTTGGTCTTGTCACCACGGCCTCTCCTGTGTGCACGTGATGCATCATAGCTCAAATCCAAATGCACAGACACACTCCTGGACCTGGTAGCTACCTTCTGATAGCAAAAAGGATTCATTTTGATGTGGACCAAAATTTCCCCCCAATGCCACATATAATAGAATGTATATACTTTGTATGTACATTCATATATGCGTGTAATACGCCTTGTGGTGATCACCTAAGCAATTTGAGATTTCTTTGCTGGTCACCAAGGGCTACCTAGTGTCCATGCCTAACTCACCAACACAATTTGGTAAGCATTCTGATTGTCCTGAGTGCGCTATAAGCCTCGTGGTGACAAGCCCAAAAAATGTCAATTTTTGGTCTTGTCACCACGGCCTCTCCTGTGTGCACGTGATGCATCATAGCTCAAATTCAAATGCACAGACACACTCCTGGACCTAGTAGCTACCTTCTGATAGCAAAAAGTTGCATTTTGATGTCGACCAAAATTATCCCCTATTGCCAATGTATATACTTTGAATGTAGATTCATATATGCGTGTATTACGCCTTGGGTGATCACCTAAGCAATTCGAGATTTCTTTTCTGGTCACCAAGGGCTACCTAGTGTCCATGCCTAACTCACCAACACAATTTCTTACGCATTCTGATTGTCCTGAGTGTGTTATAAGCCTCGTGGTGACAAGCCCAAAAATGTCAATTTTTGGTCTTGTCACCACGGCCTCTCCTGTGTGCACGTGATGCATCATAGCTCAAATCCAAATGCACAGACACACTCCTGGACCTGGTAGCTACCTTCTGATAGCAAAAAGGATGCATTTTGATGTCGACCAAAATTTCCCCCCAGTGCCACATATAATAGAATGTATATACTTTGTATGTACATTCATATATGCGTGTAATACGCCTTGTGGTGATCACCTAAGCAATTTGAGATTTCCTTTCTGGTCACCAAGGGCTACCTAGTGTCCATGCCTAACTCACCAACACAATTTCGCAAGCATTCTGATTGTCCTGAGTGCGCTATAAGCCTCGTGGTGACAAGCCCAAAAAATGTCAATTTTTGGTCTTGTCACCACGGCCTCTCCTGTGTGCACGTGATGCATCATAGCTCAAATTCAAATGCACAGACACACTCCTGGACCTGGTAGCTACCTTCTGATAGCAAAAAGTTGCATTTTGATCTCGACCAAAATTTCCCCCTATTGCCAATGTATATACTTTGAATGTAGATTCATATATGCGTGTATTACGCCTTGTGGTGATCACCTAAGCAATTTGAGTTTTCTTTGCTGGTCACCAAGGGCTACCTAGTGTCCATGCCTAACTCACCAACACAATTTCGCAAGCATTCTGATTGTCCTGAGTGCGTTATAAGCCTCGTGGTGACAAGCCCAAAAATGTCAATTTTTGGTCTTGTCACCACGGCCTCTCCTGTGTGCACGTGATGCATCATAGCTCAAATCCAAATGCACAGACATACTCCTGGACCTGGTAGCTACCTTCTGATAGCAAAAAGTTGCATTTTGATGTGGACCAAAATTTCCCCCCAGTGCCACATATAATAGAATGTATATACTTTGTATGTACATTCATATATGCGTGTAATACGCCTTGTGGTGATCACCTAAGCAATTTGAGATTTCTTTTCTGGTCACCAAGGGCTACCTAGTGTCCATGCCTAACTCACCAACACAATTTCGTAAGCATTCTGATTGTCCTGAGTGCGCTATAAGCCTCGTGGTGACAAGCCCAAAAATATCAATTTTGGTCTTGTCACCACGGCCTCTCCTGTGTGCACGTGATGCATCATAGCTCAAATTCAAATGCACAGACACACTCCTGGACCTAGTAGCTACCTTCTGATAACAAAAAGTTGCATTTTGATGTCGACCAAAATTTCCCCCTATTGCCAATGTATATACTTTGTATGTAGATTCATATATGCGTGTATTACGCCTTGGGTGATCACCTAAGCAATTTGAGATTTCTTTGCTGGTCACCAAGGGCTACCTAGTGTCCATGCCTAACTCACCAACACAATTTCTTACGCATTCTGATTGTCCTGAGTGTGTTATAAGCCTCGTGGTGACAAGCCCAAAAAATGTCAATTTTTGGTCTTGTCACCACGGCCTCTCCTGTGTGCACGTGATGCATCATAGCTCAAATCCAAATGCACAGACACACTCCTGGACCTAGTAGCTACCTTCTGATAGCAAAAAGGATGCATTTTGATGTGGACCAAATTTTCCTCCCAGTGCCACATATAATAGAATGTATATACTTTGTATGTAGATTCATATATGCGTGTAATACGCCTTGTGGTGATCACCTAAGCAATTTGAGATTTCTTTTCTGGTCACCAAGGGCTACCTAGTGTCCATACCTAACTCACCAACACAATTTCGCAAGCATTCTGATTGTCCTGAGTGCGCTATAAGCCTCGTGGTGACAAGCCCAAAAAATGTCAATTTTTGGTCTTGTCACCACGGCCTCTCCTGTGTGCACGTGATGCATCATAGCTCAAATCCAAATGCACAGACACACTCCTGGACCTGGTAGCTACCTTCTGATAGCAAAAAGTTGCATTTTGATGTCGACCAAAATTTCCCCCTATTGCCAATATATATACCTTGTATGTAGATTCATATGTAAGTGTATTACGCCTTGTGGTGATCACCTAAGCAATTTGAGATTTCTTTTCTGGTCACCAAGGGCTACCTAGTGTCCATGCCTAACTCACCAACACACTTTCGTAAGCATTCTGATTGTCCTGAGTGCACTATAAGCCTCGTGGTGACAAGCAAAAAAATGTCAATTTTTGGTCTTGTCACCACGGCCTCTCCTGTGTGCACGTGATGCATCATAGCTGAAATCCGAATGCACAGACACACTCCTGGACCTGGTAGCTACCTTCTGATAGCAAAAAGGATGCATTTTGATGTTGACCAAAAATTCCCCCTATTGCCCATTTGCCACATGTAAAAATGTGTATACTTTTGTATGTACATTCATATATAAGTGTAGTTAGGTTGAAATTTGAAGATTTATCACATGGTAGATTTGAATGCATGGGAAGGAATCTTTACATTGGCTTAGAAGCTTGATCCTCACATGTTGTTAGGGCTAAAGGTTCAATATCAACACTTCAAACCAACCCTTCATACCAACCCCCATGTGTATACATAGCTAAAGGGTTAATATCGACCTCTATGCACAGACCTGGCTAAAGGGTTGATATCAACCCTTCAGACTGACCCCCATGTGTAGACCTGGCTAAAGGGTGGATATAAACCCTACAGACTGACTTATGTGCAGACCTGGCTAAAGGGTTGATATCGACATAGCACATGGGGGTTGTACCCAGTAACCCGAATGTCAAACTCTGGTTCGTAAATTTAACTCCAAACCCTAACCATTTTTCATAACACCCACATAAAATGCATCAAGATATTTGTAACCAGTCCATAACCTGCAGTTCTAGGTAAGGTACGAGGGCTAAAATTTTTGGGAATATTGGATCAGTTTTAGAGCCGAAAAATGCTAATCAGTTTTTCCTTAGTTTAGAAACCACAAGTAAAATCCAAAAGATTATTTTAGATGTTTAACTGCTGGAATTCCTGCAAGGGGTATTGTGAATTGTGAATCGACAGCGGCTAGCTTTAGCAGCATTATAGTGTAAAGTTGAGGGGGTGTGGCTGCTAGGGTTAGACTTAGCGGCATGAGAGGGTTAAGTTGAGGGGGTGTGGCTGCTAGGGTTAGACTTAGCGGCATGAGAGGGTTAAGTTGAGGGGGTGTGGCTGCTAGGGTTAGACTTAGCGGTTAGGGTTAGGGTTAGGGTTAGGGTTAGGGTTAGGGTTAGGGTTAGGGTTAGGGTTAGGGTTAGGGTTTAGGGTTAGGGTTAGGGTTAGGGTTAGGGTTAGGGTTAGGGTTAGGGTTAGGGTTAGGGTTAGGGTTAGGGTTAGGGTTAGGGTTAGGGTTAGGGTTAGGGTTAGGGTTAGGGTTAGGGTTAGGGTTAGGGTTAGGGTTAGGGTTAGGGTTAGGGTTAGGGTTAGGGTTAGGGTTAGGGTTAGGGTTAGGGTTAGGGTTAGGGTTAGGGTTAGGGTTAGGGTTAGGGTTAGGGTTAGGGTTAGGGTTAGGGTTAGGGTTAGGGTTAGGGTTAGGGTTAGGGTTAGGGTTAGGGTTAGGGTTAGGGTTAGGGTTAGGGTTAGGGTTAGGGTTAGGGTTAGGGTTAGGGTTAGGGTTAGGGTTAGGGTTAGGGTTAGGGTTAGGGTTAGGGTTAGGGTTAGGGTTAGGGTTAGGGTTAGGGTTAGGGTTAGGGTTAGGGTTAGGGTTAGGGTTAGGGTTAGGGTTAGGGTTAGGGTTAGGGTTAGGGTTAGGGTTAGGGTTAGGGTTAGGGTTAGGGTTAGGGTTAGGGTTAGGGTTAGGGTTAGGGTTAGGGTTAGGGTTAGGGTTAGGGTTAGGGTTAGGGTTAGGGTTAGGGTTAGGGTTAGGGTTAGGGTTAGGGTTAGGGTTAGGGTTAGGGTTAGGGTTAGGGTTAGGGTTAGGGTTAGGGTTAGGGTTAGGGTTAGGGTTAGGGTTAGGGTTAGGGTTAGGGTTAGGGTTAGGGTTAGGGTTAGGGTTAGGGTTAGGGTTAGGGTTAGGGTTAGGGTTAGGGTTAGGGTTAGGGTTAGGGTTAGGGTTAGGGTTAGGGTTAGGGTTAGGGTTAGGGTTAGGGTTAGGGTTAGGGTTAGGGTTAGGGTTAGGGTTAGGGTTAGGGTTAGGGTTAGGGTTAGGGTTAGGGTTAGGGTTAGGGTTAGGGTTAGGGTTAGGGTTAGGGTTAGGGTTAGGGTTAGGGTTAGGGTTAGGGTTAGGGTTAGGGTTAGGGTTAGGGTTAGGGTTAGGGTTAGGGTTAGGGTTAGGGTTAGGGTTAGGGTTAGGGTTAGGGTTAGGGTTAGGGTTAGGGTTAGGGTTAGGGTTAGGGTTAGGGTTAGGGTTAGGGTTAGGGTTAGGGTTAGGGTTAGGGTTAGGGTTAGGGTTAGGGTTAGGGTTAGGGTTAGGGTTAGGGTTAGGGTTAGGGTTAGGGTTAGGGTTAGGGTTAGGGTTAGGGTTAGGGTTAGGGTTAGGGTTAGGGTTAGGGTTAGGGTTAGGGTTAGGGTTAGGGTTAGGGTTAGGGTTAGGGTTAGGGTTAGGGTTAGGGTTAGGGTTAGGGTTAGGGTTAGGGTTAGGGTTAGGGTTAGGGTTAGGGTTAGGGTTAGGGTTAGGGTTAGGGTTAGGGTTAGGGTTAGGGTTAGGGTTAGGGTTAGGGTTAGGGTTAGGGTTAGGGTTAGGGTTAGGGTTAGGGTTAGGGTTAGGGTTAGGGTTAGGGTTAGGGTTAGGGTTAGGGTTAGGGTTAGGGTTAGGGTTAGGGTTAGGGTTAGGGTTAGGGTTAGGGTTAGGGTTAGGGTTAGGGTTAGGGTTAGGGTTAGGGTTAGGGTTAGGGTTAGGGTTAGGGTTAGGGTTAGGGTTAGGGTTAGGGTTAGGGTTAGGGTTAGGGTTAGGGTTAGGGTTAGGGTTAGGGTTAGGGTTAGGGTTAGGGTTAGGGTTAGGGTTAGGGTTAGGGTTAGGGTTAGGGTTAGGGTTAGGGTTAGGGTTAGGGTTAGGGTTAGGGTTAGGGTTAGGGTTAGGGTTAGGGTTAGGGTTAGGGTTAGGGTTAGGGTTAGGGTTAGGGTTAGGGTTAGGGTTAGGGTTAGGGTTAGGGTTAGGGTTAGGGTTAGGGTTAGGGTTAGGGTTAGGGTTAGGGTTAGGGTTAGGGTTAGGGTTAG